>JAFMOC010000304.1:7500-95000 GCA_019802505.1 Corydoras sp. C115
GGGATAGGGTGCCAATTTATCAGTGGGCACACACTCACTCACTCACACACACACACACACACTATTAGGGGCAAATTAAATAGGGGCAATTTAGTGCAGCCAATTCACCTTGAATCCATGTAACCGGAGAAGCTGGAGAAAACCCACACGGACACGTGGAGGACTATTATTTATTATAAGTAGGGGTGAGCTGCAATATTGGCTGATTCGACGATTCGATTCGGAGAACCGTAGTCGACTATGAACCTCATAGTCGAATGTACCATTTTGACCACATGGGGGCGCCCATGGCTGCTGCTAAGCGTTAGTTTTTACATGAAATGTCTTTGTTTTCGTTATATATATAGCCTTTTGTCAAATAAAACTTAGATTTTTCCTTTGAAGTGGAAAAAAGTCCAGAACGGGAATCCCATTTACGTTGCTCTAGAAAAACAAGTAAAATATTTAAAAAAATATTTTTTGAAAAAACCACGCTTATAGCGCCATCTTGTGGTGAAATTTTAACGGATTCGACTATCAGTCGACTATAGGGAAAATCTGACGAATCAGATTCGACTATGAAAATCCTTAGTTGAAGACACCCCTAATTATAATGCCCTATACAGGCTTTGCAGATACAGCCGGGATAGGGTGCCAATTTATCAGTGGGCACACACTCACTCACTCACTCACACACACACACACACACTATTAGGGGCAAATTAAATAGGGGCAATTTAGTGCAGCCAATTCACCTTGAACCCATGTAACCGGAGAAGCTGGAGAAAACCCACACGGACACGTGGAGGACACGCAAACTCCACCCAGATCTGGATTTGAACCTGGAAATCCCCAGCGCTGAGAGGAGAACATGCTAAACCACCACACCAGGCGTACTGACCTCCTGCAGGCAGCATGGGAAGAAGCAGGACTGACACTTGAAGGGCCGCGTGACCGTTATGACTTCTTGTCCAAAGTTGTCGAGGACGCGGATGTTGAAGGAGCGCAGCGGGCCGCAGCACTGGCGCGTCAGGCAGTCGTTCTCCTCCACGGCGTAGAACACGTTCTGGCCCAGCGTGTTGCGGATCTCGTACTTGTTGTTGCTCTCGAAGCCGACCAAAGCTGGAAAACACACGCAAAAAAAAATAAATAAATAAAAATAAAAAAAAAACACGAAAAATGTGATCTCACATGGCGGTAGTGATTGGCATGTTCTCCTCTCAGAGCTGGGCATCCCACAGTCGATAACATAGATTCAAGGTGAATTGTATGGGCTAAATTGCCTTCATCTAAATTGCCCCTACTTTTTTTGACCTATTGTGTGTTTTTTTTTACCTATTGTGTGTGTCTGTGTGAGTGAGGATGATTGATTGGCACCCTATCCGAAACGTTCTACCCTGGATGGGCATGGGGAACAACCCCCCCCAAACCCCCCCAACCCCCCCGCCCCACCCCTCAACCCTAGTCAATGATTAAGCGGAAGATATTGAAACGAGGTTGGATGCTGTCACAATGCAGGAGAGGATCCAGGTTCGAATCCCAATCTGGGTGGAGTTTGCATGTTCTCCCCATATCCACACGGGTTTCCTGTGGGTTCTCCGGTTTCCTCCCACTGTCCAAAAACATGGATTCCAGGTCAATTGAATTCTCCAAATTGCCCCATATAGAGAGTGAGTGTGTGAGTCTGTGTGTGTGAGTGAGTGAGTGTGTGCCCAGCGATAGATAATATCCATCCATTATCTCCCGCTTTATCCTCTATTAGGGTCGCGGTGGGGTTCCCCATGCCCATCCAGGGGAGAACGTCTCGGGCGCTGGGCAGATACACCCAGGACAGGACGCCGATCCATCGCTGGGCACACACTCACTCACACAGACACACTCTATATGGGGCAATTTGGAGAACTCAATTGACTTGATCCATGTTTTTGGACTGTGGGAGGAAACCGGAGAACCAGGAGGAAACCCACGCAGACATGGGGAGAACATGGAAACTCCACCCAGATGGGGATTCGAACCGGGAATCCCTAGTGCTGAGAGGAGAACGTGCTAAACCACTAAGCCACCGTGCCGCCACGAAATAGATAATAGAATAATTTAAATAATAGAACATAAAAATTATATATATATATATATATATATATATATATATATATATATATATATATATATATATATATATAATTAATTCTAGGTTCTAATCCCAATCTGGGTGGAGTTTGCATGTTCTCCCCATGTCCACATGGGTTTCCTGTGGGTTCTCCGGTTTCATCCCACAGTCCAAAAACATGGATTTAATTTGAGTTAGCCACTTCCAATCGCCCCTAACATTCTCCTCTGGATGGGCTACATCCATGTAAGCGGAGAACTCGGGTGAAAACCCACACGGACATAGGGAGAACATGCAAACTCCAATCAGATCGGGATTCGAACTGAGAGGAGAACATGCCAACCCTTACATTTAGACTACAAAAAAAATTATAAAATTATATCTATGTATTGGCGGCACGGTGGCTTAGTGGTTTAGCATGTTCTCCTCTCAGCACTAGGGATTCCCGGTTCGAATCCCCATCTGGGTGGAGTTTCCATGTTCTCCCCGTGTCCGCGTGGGTTTCCTCCGGGTTCTCCGGTTTCCTCCCACAGTCCAAAAACATGGATCAAGTCAATTGAATTCTCCAAATTGCCCCATATAGAGTGTGTCTGTGTGAGTGAGTGTGTGCCCAGCGATGGATTGGCATCCTGTCCTGGGTCTATCTGCCCAGCGCCCGAGACGTTCTCCCCTGGATGGGCATGGGGAACCCCACCGCGACCCTAATAGAGGATAAAGCGGGAGATAATGAATGAATAAATATCTATGTATATATATAAATAAACACAGACCCTCTATAGCCTCCACCTTCTGTTTAATCAGCAGCTGGTCGATCTGGAACACAAACAATTAATGTATAAATGTATAAATAGTTCATAAAAATAAATTTAAGATGCAAAACTTTGGCCACGCCCCCTTTTCTGGACTAACAACAACAAAGAACACAGATGGACTACAGTCTGGAATTATAAAACTACAAAGTCCATCTGTATGGTAAGTGGAGGACATGGAGAATGGAGCCAAAAGTGGGCGTGGCCTAACCTTATTTGGTACTGGATGTACAAGACTCACCTGTGTCAGGTAGTCGAGCCCAGGTGGATACGCTGGAGGCCCAGGATTGGGCACCATGTACATGTGCTCCATATTCCTAGTGACAAAGAAACGTTGTAAGACATTGGCACCACCTGCTGGACAAAAGGTATCACTGCAGGTAAAGAGACTGAAGAGCTGTTTCCATCTGTAATTAGTGATGACGTCAGCACTTTTTAATTGTTTACAGCATCCTCATGAGTCACTCAAATAATATTATTTTATTAATTTATGTAAGGATTGATGAGTCTTTCGCATGTTCTCCTCTCAGCACTAAGGATCCAGGTTCGAATGCTGATTTGGGTGGCGTTTGCATGTTCTCCCCGTGTCCATGTGGGTTTCCTCCGGGTTCTCCCGTTTCCTCCGACAGTCCAAAAACATGGATTCAAGGTAAATTCATTTATTCATTCATTATCTTCCAGGAAACCGGAGAACCCGGAGGAAACCCATGTTGGACTGTGAGAGGAAACCACAGAACGGACACGGGGAGAACATGGAAACTCCACCCAGATTGGTATTCGAACCGGGAATCCCTAGCGCTGAGAGGAGAACATGCCAAATCACTAAGCCAGGTTCGGAACCTGTCGACCGTATATGGTACTTTAATACAATACTAGGTTCCCGGGAGGGGGGGGGGGTTCCACATGCCCCCGTTTTGAGCGCTGGGCAGATTCACCCAGGACAGGGCGCCAATCTAGCACTGGGCACTCAGACACAGACACACACTCTATATGGGGCAATTTAGAACATTAAATTAATCTTGAATACATGTTTTTGGACGGTGGAAACCGGAAAAACTGGAGGAAACCCACGAGGACACGGGGAGAACATGCAAACTCCACCCAGATTGGGATTCGAATCGGGATCCCCGGCGCTGAGAGGAGAACACGCTCACAACTAATCCACCGTGCCGCCCACGAGATAAATTAAGTGCTCTAAATTGCCCCATAAAGAGTGTGTCTGTGTGAGTGAGTGTGTGCCCAGTGATAGATTCGCGCTCTGTCCTGGGTGTATCTGCCCAGCACCCGAAACGTTGGCATTGGGAACCCCCCCCCCCATATGCTGACTTCACACAGTGTGTGTGTGTGTGTGTGTGTGTGTGTGTGTGTGTGTGTGTGTGTTCCACTGCATGGACGGGTTAATCGCAGGTTCCTCTGTGTGTAAGTACAGTAGATAAAATTCATTCATTCATTATCTCCCACTTTATCCTCTATTAGGGTCGCGGTGGGGTTCCCCATGCCCATCCAGGGGAGAACGTCTCGGGCGCTGGGCAGATAGACCCAGGACAGGATGCCAATCCATCGCTGGGCACACACTCACTCACACAGACACACTCTATATGGGGCAATTTGGAGAACTCAATTAACTTGATCCATGTTTTTGGACTGTGGGAGGAAACCGGAGAACCCGGAGGAAACCCACGCGGACACGGGGAGAACATGGAAACTCCACCCAGATGGGGATTCGAACCGGGAATCCCCAGCGCTGAGAGGAGAACATGCTAAACCACTAAGGCACCGTGCCGCCTAATAATCAAACTTAATAATAAAAAAAACTATTAATTACATTTGGGACGTGATATATAATGAAATAAAACGTCATGGGATGTTAATTAATTTTAATGATCAATCAGGAGAAATCCCCCCCCTGCATCGCTCGCCCTTTTTTCCAGCTTTATCCTCATGACATAACACGAATTGGAACTCCGACTTCGGATCGCAATACGCCACCCACATTTCCACAGGTCCCCGCGCGCAACCGTGTTGCTTAGCGGCAGACGTGACGTCATAAAGCGCGTTCCTCGCCCCATCATCAAAGCGTTAGAGAATAAACGCGCGGAAGCTTTATTGTGGGCGTGACCAAAGCAAACGCGACATCTGCGTTCTGTAAACGACAACGTGACGTCAACACGACATCAAAGAAAACCCCGAGCTCGACTTTTAATGACGGCGACGTTTAAAGAGTCTGAGATACGAACCTGATTTAAACAGGATGAGTCAAGTGCGCTCGCCTCGCCATATACAAGCTCGCGTTTGATTGGCTGCCGCGGTGTTGTCCTCGCCGTCCAATCCGATTAGAGTATCTACGGAAGCCGATGGGAGGTCAAGGAATCCTGGAGCTGATGTAACGCAGCTGCTATAATTAGCATCCTTTCACCCAACGAACCCCAAACTGAACTGATCAAATATGACATTTTATTTCATTATAATATTCATTCATTCATTATCTCCCGCTTTATCCTCTATTAGGGTCGCGGTGGGGTTCCCCATGCCCATCCAGGGGAGAACGTCTCGGGCGCTGGGCAGATACACCCAGGACCGGGCGCCAATCCATCGCTGGACACACACTCACTCACACAGACACACTCTATATGGGGCAATTTTGAGAATTCAACTGACTTGATCCATGTTTTTGGACTGTGGGAGGAAACCGGAGAACCCGGAGGAAACCCACGCGGACACGGGGAGAACATGGAAACTCCATCCAGACGGGGATTCGAACCGGGAATCCCTAGTGCTGAGAGGAGAACGTGCCAACCACTAAGCCACCGTGCTGCCATTTCATTATTCATTCATTCATTCATTCATTGTCTCCCGCTTTATCCTCTATTAGGGTCGCGGTGGGGTTCCCCATGCCCATCCAGGGGAGAACGTCTCGGGCGCTGGGCAGATACACCCAGGACAGGGCGCCAATCAATCGCTGGGCACACACTCACTCACACAGACACACTCTATATGGGGCAATTTAGAGAACTCAATTGACTTGATCCATGTTTTTGGACTGTGGGAGGAAACCGGAGAACCCGGAGGAAACCCACGCGGACACGGGGAGAACATGGAAACTCCATCCAGATGGGGATTTGAACCGGGAATCCCTAGCGCTGAGAGGCGAACGTGCCAACCACTAAGCCACCGTGCCGCCATTTCATTATAATATTATTTATTTTATTTATAATATATTTATATTATACATTACATTTGGTCATTTATTGGACGCTTTTATCCAAAGCGACTTACAAGGTGAGCACAGGGTTCATCACAACATCCCTGGAGCAATGAGGGTTAAGGGTCTTGCTCAAGGAGCCACATTGGTAACTTCAGTGGACCTGGGATTTGAACCCCCAACCTTCAGATTGATAACCCAACGCCCTGACCACTGAGCTACCACTCCCTGTTATTATAGGACAGGGCCAATCTATCACTGGACACACACTCACTCACACAGACTCACACACTCTATATGGGGCAATTTGGAGAACTCAATTGACTTGATCCATGTTTTTGGACTGTGGGAGGAAACCGGAGAACCCGGAGGAAACCCACGCAGACACGGGGAGAACATGGAAACTCCATTTTTTTAAGATAACATAACATAAGATAATCATTTATTGGTCCCACAGTGGGGGAAATCCATATTTCTCAGCAGCAGAAGTGGTTGGCATGTTCTCCTCTCAGCACTAGGGATTCCCGGTTCGAATCCCCATCTGGGTGGAGTTTACATGTTCTCTCCGTGTCCGCGTAGGTTTCCTCCGGGTTCTCCGGTTTCCTCCCACAGTCCAAAAATATGGATCAAGTCAATTGAGTTCTCCAAATTGCCCCATATAGAGTGTGTCTGTGTGAGTGAGTGTGTGTCCAGTGATAGATTGGCGTCCTGTCCTGGGTCTGTCTGCCCAGCGCCCGGAACGTTCTCCCCTGGATGGGCATGGGGAACCCCACCGCGACCCTAATAGAGGATAAAGCGGAAGATAATGGATGGATGGATGGATTGCACAGCAATAAAGTATTGCATTTGAAGGTTTCAGGCACTGGGCAGATATATCCAGGACAGGGCCCCAGTCTATCGCTGGGCACACACTCACTCACACACACATACACACACACACACACACACCACACACACACACACACACACACACACTATATGGAGCAGTGTAGAGCATTCAATTTGAGTTCAATTGAATTGAATTTAAAGTTAAACTGCGGGAGGAACATGGAAACTACATCCAGATTGGGATTGGAACCTGGATCCCCAGCACTGAGAGCTGAGTGTGTTAATCACTAACCCACCGTACCTCCTCGAATTACGCTGTTTAACACTAAAAACATTCCTGAAGGTCAAAACTTTGCTGAACTGTACATAGCAGGTCATTCCCTTTAAGTTCTTAGAACTATAAAATGCCGAAAATGTAATAAATAAATATATCTACCATGTCTACCATGAAACAACACACAATGTCTCACTGCTGCTATATTTTATATTTTATTTACATATATATTTTTTATTTCTATTATATTGATGTATTTACATTTTTATATAAGCTGCTATATTTCATTTTTTAATTAAATTTTCCATCCATCCATTATCTTTCGCTTTATCCTAATATTGCAGGGGGGGGGGGGGGGTTTCCCCATGCCCATCCAGGGGAGAACGTTTCAGGCGCTGGGCAGATAGACCCAGGACAGGGCGCCAATCTATCGCTGGGCACACACTCACGCACACAAACACACTCTATATGGGGCAATTTGGAGAACTCAATTGACTTGATCCATGTTTTTGGACTGTGGGAGGAAACCAGAGAACCCGGAGGAAACCCACGCAGACACGGGGAGAACATGGAAACTCCACCCAGATGGGGATTCGAACCGGGAATCCCTAGTGCTGAGAGGCGATCATGCTAACCACTAAGCCACCGTGCCGCCTAATTTAATTTTATTATTTTTATTTCTTTTTTTTCTAACGTAATATTTAAATGAAATAATAAAAAATATGCCCAGCGATAGATTGGCGCCCTGTCCTGGGTGTATCTGCCCAGCGCCCGAAACGTTCTCTCCTGGATGGGCATGGGGAACCCCCCCTGCGACCCTAATATAGGATAAAGTGGAAGATAATGGATGGATGGATAATAAAAAAAATTAAAAATAAATAATGAAATAATAAAAATATATATAATTTTAAAAAGTGAGCCCTTGAAATGGAATTTTGTTGACATTTCATACCACACGTTACATAAATGACAATAAAGTCTCCTCGAATCCTTAAAAAGATCTAAGATCTAAGAGCGACCATGTAGTACACATTTGGACGATAAAGATAAAAATAGAAATTGGACTTTAAACCAAAACACACCACAATAAACTCAAAGTATATTTATGCTCAGCTGTTATATTCCCTCGCACCTTAATGGCGGTATGAAAGACGACCGTTTCTTAATGCTCCCATTACTGACGTCGTCCTGGCGACGCAGGATGTTTCTCTTCATCAGGATGATCTGCGGTCTCTGAGCTGAGGCCACTCGGGGTCTTCAGACAAGATTGAACCAACACAGCTCATTCCTGGCAGGTCTCCCTGTGAGTCCAGGCAAACTCCTGCAACTGATTTAGAACACTGCACTTCATCTGGTCTTCAGCTTAGAACAGTTCTCCAGATCATCCCACTGCTGCATGCTCTTCACTGGCACTATCCAGTTTTGAAAAAAAATGAGGCTCGTCTCCAAAGCTTTTCCCCACTGATGACATTAATCAACCTCACTCTGTATGATGCTGCTATTAATCCTTTAGCACCGCATCAGTGACGTGGGGATAGAAGATGAAGTGGGTTTTCCATTCATAGCACATGCAAAACAATTTGCACAGCATTTTTTTTATAAGATATTTATCTTCATGGCACTAAAGCAATGGAATTACAAATTTCCAGCCAATCAAATTAGTATGTCATTTACCAATATGTATAAATAATATGAAGTTTATCCGTTTGATATTCTCTGGACTGGCATAGCGGGGCATATGTGGTACCTTCCAATTAGAAACCAAAGCAGCCCATCACAGAGTATTTAGGGGCAATTTGCTGCAGCCAATTCACCTTAATTCCGTGCATAAGGTGCCCACAGTGTAAGAGTGTAAACAGGTTTTTTATTTTCACAACGTTGAATATATAATAGGACGGCACGGTGGCTTAGTGGTTAGCATGTTCTCCTCTCAGCACTAGGGATTCCCGGGTCGAATCCCCATCTGGGTGGAGTTTCCATGTTCTCCCCGTGTCTGCGTGGGTTTCCTCCGGGTTCTCCGGTTTCCTCCCACAGTCCAAAAACATGGATCAAGTCAATTGAGTTCTCCAAATTGCCCCATATAGAGTGTGTATGTGTGAGTGAGTGTCTGTACAGCGATAGATTGGCACCCTGTCCTGGGTGTATCTGCCCAGGGCCCGAAACGTTCTCCCCTGGATGGGCATGGGGAACCCCACCGCGACCCTAATAGAGGATAAAGTGGAAGATAATGAATGAATATATAATATCTTGGCGGCACGGTGGCTTAGTGGTTTAGCACGTTCGCCTCTCAGCACTAGGGATTCCCGGTTCGAATCCCCATCTGGGTGGAGTTTCCATGTTCTCCCCGTGTCCGCGTGGGTTTCCTCCGGGTTCTCCGGTTTCCTCCCACAGTCCAAAAAAATGGATCAGGTCAATTGAATTCACAAAATTGCCCCATATAGAGTGTGTCTGTGTGAGTGAGTGTCTGTCCAGCGATAGATTGGCGTCCTGTCCTGGGTGCATCTGCCCAGCGCCCGAAACGTTCTCCCCTGGATGGGCATGGGGAACCCCCCCCCCGCGACCCTAATTTAGGATAAAGCAGAAGATAATGAATGAATATATATATCATAACACTAATTATAAAACAGCATGAGTCAAAAGTTAGGCCACGCCCCCTTCTCGTTCCATCCTCCATGTCCTCCACTTACCATATAGATGGACTTTGTAGTTCTACAATTCCAGACTGTAGTCCATCTGTGTTCTGTGTTGTTGTTCGCCCCCTGTTGGTTCTCAGGAGCATCACAGAACAGGTATCATTTGGGTGGTGGATTGTTGATGGTGGGTTCTGCAGTCACACTGATGCGCTGAGGGGGTTCTAGTGCAGCAGTGCTGCTGGAGTTTCATTGGAACACCTCAGTCACACTGCCGGGATAGGACTCAATGCACCCACCAAACCCAATAAGCCCTGCTCTGTGGTGGTACTATTGGGGTTCTGAGCGTTAGAGAACAGAGTACACAGTATGTACTGTAGAACACACACAGATGGACTACAGAGTGGAACTGGAGAACTACAAAGTCCAGCTTTACAGAAAGTGGAACTGAGAACATATAAGTCATAAGAACATATATATATATATATACAGAAATTATGTAATAAAATAAATATGTATTGTTGTTTTATATGTAACCATGAATGAGATGCATATGATTACCACAAGAGGGCAGTGTTGGTCTATCGGTAAGCACGTGTAAACACTTGCCTGTGTGTGTGTGTGTGTGTGTGTGTGTGTGTGTGTGTGTGTGTGTGTGTGTGTGTGTGTGTGTGTGCTCATGTAGGAATATGTATAATCAAACAAACCCAAATAAAAATGTAAATGTTGACTGTAAGTGTCCAATAGGAATAAAAAATGAAGCGGGATGCTCATTTGAAGCTCGGGATGAACATGTGCATAAACATGCCGGCCTGCGCATGCAGAATAAAAATATTGTCCCCCACAAATAGGGCTAAATGACAGTTTCGGGCTTATTAAAGTTATTTTCAATAATGAATGACTCCCTGGGATACAATTATTGATCTCTATGCAGCCGGCTAATGATAACAAATGAAGATGAGAATGCAGAAGAGCTGAGTCCTCCACTCTGCACATGCAAATCATTTAATTAATAAATGCACATCCTCAGCCCGACCTGCGCAAACATTTATGTTATCTCCTGGCTTCACACACACAGTTAAGTAGGTAGGAGAGCCAAAAAAAAAAAAAAGCTTCCTCTAATCACTGGAGCCTTCTTTAATGGAAAATCCAGTGCACCACGGTGACACGCTTTTACATAAACGTGCCAAAAAGCTACATGATGTGTACAGACACGCACTCCTTAAACCCCTGTCTGTATTTGAGGCAGCATCAGTGCGGCGGTACCATACTCTTGGTTCCTGTAATGATCAAACATCTTCATGGTGCGTCTTTGGAGGTGGGGGGTTCACCAGTCTTACGGAGAACACAACTAAATAAACACACAAGGGTGTCTGGGCTCTTTGAAAATCACCACAGGCAGACCATTTACACAAACACCAAAGTGTATGCAACTCTCTGTGTGTGTGTGTGTGTGTGTGTGTGTGTGTGTGTGTGTGGTGCAGGAGGTTTGTTCGTTTTCTTATCTGGCTTTTATCCTTATACTTGTGTATATTTACCAAGGTAATGAGGTAAACATATATATATTCATTCATTCATTCATTCATTATCTCCCGCTTTATCCTATATTGGGGTCGCGGGGGGGGGGGGGGGGGGGGTTCCCATGCCCATCCAGGGGAGAACGTCTCGGACGCTGGGCAGATACACCCAGGACAGGACGCCAATCTATCACTGGACACACACTCACTCACACAAACACATTCTATATTGGGCAATTTGGAGAAGTCAATTGACTTGATCCGTGTTTTTGGACTGTGGGAGGAAACTGGAGAACCTGGAGGAAACCCACGTGGACATGGGGAGAACATGGAAACTCCACCCAGATGGGGATTCGAACCGGGAATCCCTAGTGCTGAGAGGAGAACGTGCTAAACCACTAAGCCACCGTGCTGCCCTAACAAAAAAAAAAAAAAAATATATATATATATATAAATTAGTTGAAGTTACTAGATTGGGATTCAAACCTGGAACCCGAGTGCTGAGAGGCGGATGTGCTGACCACCACCCCACTCGTACGGCCCTGTAATGTCACTTCTCATCTCATTATCTTTTGCTTAATTCTCTATTAGGGGTTGGGGGGGGGGCGTTTCAGGTGCTGGGCAGACACACCCTGGGCACACACTCACTCACACTGAAACACACACACTATATAGGGGCAATTTGAGCTGTTAATTGACCTTGAATCCATGTTTTTGGACTGTGGGAGGAACCAGGACAACCGGGGACACGGGGAGATCATGGAAACTCCATCCAGATCACACGTGTCTGCGTGGGTTTCCTCCGGGTTCTCCGGTTTCCTCCCACAGTCCAAAAACATGGATCAAGTCAATTGAATTCTCCAAATTGCCCCATATAGAGTGGGTCTGTGTGAGTGAGTGTGTGCCCAGCGATGGATTGGCGCCCTGTCCTGGGCCTATCTGCCCAGCGCCCGAGACGTTCTCCCCTGGATGGGCATGGGGAACCCCACTGCGACCCTAATAGAGGATAAAGCGGAAGATAATGAATGAATATATATATTATAATTAATATTATTATTTTTTATTTTACAATCGTACATCGTCACAAAGCAGCTTTACAGAGTTCTAAACCTTTAAACCCCCAAAGAGCAAGACCAAGGGACAGCGGCAAGACAAAACTCCCTGTTATGCTGATATTTTAAGGAAGAAACCTTGTGAGGACCGAGGCTCAGTGTGGGACTCCTCCTCCTCGAGCATCAACAGTGTAGGACAGCCATGTACAGATCGTGTGGTGATCATGTGACCCGTATTTAACAATTGTAAAACTCTATAAGTCCATTGAGGGCGGACTGTCGTTCCAATAAATAATGCTGTGTATTTAAAGCACTCACACTTAGAACGTGTGTGATCAGTGCGTAGAAGCTTTATGAATCTGCCAGTGTCTTTAAGAGACGCGAAAATACTACTGGATGTTCTAGATCGACCCCGGCAAGAGCGTAATGACGCCAACTGGAGGCGACTCAAATCCGCCGTGTGGAGTCCCCACCACAGCTCGGGATCCGAATCGTTTTCGGAAACCTGGGACGTCGAGAAGCATCCAGCGGTAGTTCCTTCCTTTACACACGAGAACGTCGGTTGAAAATTAGGTGCTCGACGCACCTGGAAAACGACTCGGCATTAAAAACCCGACGGGGCGCCTTCGCAGAGTAACTCACTCTGAAATATGGAAACTAGAGTTAATGCTGCGTGAGGTTCGTGCATCGCATCGCATACGGCCGAGGGTGGGGTATATCGGGGTGGGGGTGGATGTCTGAAGGTTGTGCTCTTTACTCACTTGGCTAATCTGGCATGCTTCCCTAACGAGCCTGTCAGCCTCCTCCATAACGAGCAGGCGAAAGATGAATGCGAACGTGCATCCATTACCTGGCCTTCATCCTCCTGTTCATTTGCTTTGCATAAGGTTACAATCTATTACTCCCACTCACGGGGCCGCCTCCGCGGAGGGTGCGTCCCGCGGCCCGCGGCGGGCGGCCCGTGCCAGCTCGCGCCGCGATGCCACCCTCAAAGCACGTCCTCAGGCTCGGCGGCGTGCTCCCATCTCGCATTGTATCGCTGATTTCAACCGGGTCTGCCTTCCCAACTCCCCTCCTTTTCTTTTGTCCTTGTGGCTCGTCTCTCCGAGCGGAGACAGTACGGTTCGGTTTTTTGGCAGGAGGCCTCAGTTTCCACGGCAACTTTATAATTGTTTTGGAAGCCATCCAGACGCTACTGGATACCGAGGAATTATTGATGTCGAAAAGAAGCACGTAGGAACCGAGAGAACGAGTGCGCGGCCATATGGTGGCTCGCACATCCGCCTCGCTACAATGGAATTAGAGACCCGCCTTCGTGATGTTCGTTAACGGAATTAGCCCGATTCGTAACAAGATCACATCCAGGACGATTCGATTGCGTTCCGCGAATGGGAGCAAGCAAAACGCCGGTCGCTCAGTCCCAGGGTGGCGGGGTGCCGACTATCCGGGTGTGATAAGGTGTGATAAGGTGGATGCCCCGCTTTATCCATCCTCGTATTCCCTTCATTGAATTCCTGCAGAATTAGGGCACGCTGACGGAGCGTGGGGCAGATTTACTGTAGGCCCACATCTCCTGCATCACACTTCCAGACATTAAGCAGCGCTCTAGTGACGCTCATTAAAATAACATATCACAGCCCCGGCGAATTAGCAGCCAAATGCTTGATGGCTGCACCCAGTCGCGGCGCTGTCTTTGTGCCGGTGCGCGCCGTCTCCCCCTCCCTCCCTCCCTCTTTTTTTTTTTTTTTTTTCCGAAACCGACTCAGATTGGTGTCTATTTTCTTCCTGCGTGTTATGATGGAATACGTGCTAATAGGAGATGAAAATGGAAGATGGAAATGAGTTGCTGGCTGGTCTTTTTTTTTTTTTATCTCCACCCGCCCCGCCACCCTAATTTATGGTCTGTGTAGCTGTATCTCTCCTGGGTGAGAAGTGGATGGGAGTGGTGTGAAGTTCCCTGAATAGAGCCGGGCCAACCGGCTTGGCAAACACAAACAGGGGTACAAAGGAAGGCACGTTCTCTATAGTCGTTCTCTTTTTTTTACACTTTCTCTTGGCCTCTCGCACACTCGCTTTGAGACCCTGACACACACACACACACACACACACACACACACACACACATGCAAACACACACAGCCCTTGGCAGCGCAGAGACGAACTCGCATGTAGGTAGGACTAAGTTTGCATAACATTCTCACCGTTCCGCGAATCAGATGGTACACAATGTCTAAAATATTCATTCATTTATTCATTCATTCATTATCTCCCGCTTTATCCTCTATTAGGGTCGCGGTGGGGGGGGTTCCCCATGCCCATCCAGGGGAGAACGTCTCGGGCGCTGGGCAGATACACCCAGGACAAGACGCCAATCCATCGCTGGGTACACACTCACTCACACAGACACACTCTATATGGGGCAATTTAGAGAACTCAATTAACTTGATCCATGTTTTTGGACTGTGGGAGGAAACCAGAGAACCCGGAGGAAACCCACGCGGACACGGGGAGAACATGGAAACTCCACCCAGATGGGGATTCGAACCGGGAATCCCTAGCGCTGAGAGGCGAACGTGCTGACCACTAAGCCACCGTGCCGCTGTCTAAAATATGTTCATCCAAATTAGTAGTTGGCATGTTCTCCTCTCAGCACTAGCCTCCATTCCCAATCTGGGTGGAGTTTCCATGTTCACTCCGTGTCCCCGTGGGTTTCCTCCGAGTTCTCCGGTTTCCTCCCACAGTCCAAAAACATGGATTCATGGTCAATTGTATTTAAATTGCCCCATATAGAGTGTGTGTGTGTGAGTGAGTGTGTGCACAGCGATAGATTGGTGTCCTGTCCTGGGTGTATCCGCCCAGCGCCCGAGACGTTCTTCCCTGGATGGATAAAGCAGAAGATTTGCTGGATTTTCCACTTGAATTCCATCCATCTTCTGCTTTATCCTCTACCAAGGTCGGTGGGGGGGGGGGGGGGGGGGGGGGGGTTCCCCATGCCCATCCAGGGGAGAACGTTTCGGGCGCTGGGCAGATACACCCAGGACAGGACACCAATCCATCACTGGACACACACTCACTCACACAGACACACTCTATATGGGGGGGAGAATTCAACTGCCCTTGGTCCATGTTTTTGGACTGTGGGAGGAAACTGGAGAATCCGGAGGAGACCCACGCGGACACGGGGAGGACATGGAAACTCCACTCAGATTGAGATTCAATGCCAACCACTAAGCCAGTGAGAACATGCCAACCACTAAGCCACCACGCCGACCGTCCACTGTAAATATAATTGTAAAACATTATTACAGGACCTGCACTTTTATTCCGCCAGCTACGTTATCATTTCTTTCAGATATTAATCTTCTATAAACTCATTACATTTATATTACATTTAAGTCATATTTAGCGGGTGCGCCTGAACACACGTCAGAAGTGACGAAGATAATCAAACCTGATCATTATCCAAGCTTTTATTTTATTAATTAATTTGTGGAAGAGTTGTTTATTAAAGATGTAGGGATTCAGTCTCCCTCCTTGGGTTTCCATATAAGTGAGGTTTAGAAGCAAATTACTGGAATACGACGATTACTGGACGGATTTCTATTGGACCGGCAGGACGCCCTAACGAACTTATATAGTGGGAGTGGTAGCTCAGTGGTTAGGGGTTGGGCTGTCAATCTGAAGGTTGGGGGTTCAAATCCCAGGTCCACTGAAGTTACCAATGTGGCTCCTTGAGCAAGACCCTTAACCCTCATTGCTCCAGGGATGTTGTGATGAACCCTGTGCTCACCTCGTAAGTCGCTTTGGATAAAAGCGTCCAATAAATGACCAAATGTAATGTAAATGTAATGTATATAGTATTACAATTGTTAAATACGGGTCACATGATCACCACACCATCTGTACATTGGCTGTCCTACACTGTTGATGCTCATGAAGGTGGAGTCCCCCCCCTGAACCTCGGTCCTGACAAGGTTTCCTCCTTAAAATATCAACATAACAGGGAGTTTTGTCTTGCCGCTGTCCCTTGGTCTTGCACTTTGGGGTTTAAAGGTTTATAACTCTGTAAAGTGGCGGCATGGTGGCTTAGTGGTTTAGCATGTTCTCCTCTCAGCGCTAGGGATTCCCGGTTCGAATCCCCATCTGGGTGGAGTTTCCATGTTCTCCCCGTGTCCGCGTGGGTTTCCTCCGGGTTCTCCGGTTTCCTCCCACAGTCCAAAAACATGGATCAAGTCAATTGAGTTCTCCAAATTGCCCCATATAGAGTGTGTGTGTGTGAGTGAGTGTGAGCCCAGCGATGGATTGGCGCCCTGTCCTGGGTCTATCTGCCCAGCGCCCGAGACGTTCTCCCTTGGATGGGCATGGGGAACCCCACCGCGACCCCAATAGAGGATAAAGCGGGAGATAATGAATGAATGAATGAACTCTGTAAAGGGGCGGCACGGTGGCTTAGTGGTTTAGCACGTTCTCCTCTCAGCGCTAGGGATTCCTGGTTCGAATCCCCATCTGGGTGGAGTTTCCATGTTCTCCCCGTGTCTGCGTGGGTTTCCTCCGGGTTCTCCGGTTTCCTCCCACAGTCCAAAAAACATGGATCAAGTTAATTGAGTTCTCCAAATTGCCCCATATAGAGTGTGTCTGTGTGAGTGAGTGTGTGCCCAGTGATGGATTGGCGCCCTGTCCTGCCCAGCGCCCGAGACGTTCTCCCCTGGATGGGAATGGGGAACCCCACCGCGACCCTAATAGAGGATAAAGCGGGAGATAATGAATGAATGAATGAACTCTGTAAAGCTGCTTTGTGACGACGTACGATTGTAGTAAAAAAAACGCTATATGAATAAATTACTTAAACTTGAACTTGACTGGCAGCCAATGAAGTGAGTCGAGAACTGGTGTTCTCCGGTTTCCTCCCACAGTTCAAAAACATGGATCAAGTCAATTCATTATCTTCCGCTTTATCCTATATTAGGGTAGTGGGGGGGTCCAAGGGACCATCCAAGGGAGAACGTTTTGGGCGCTGAGCAGATACACTCAGGACAGGACGCCAATCTATCACTGGGCACACACTCACTCAAACAGACACACTCTATATGGGGCAATTTGGAGAAGTGCGGTTTTCTTAGTTGTCCGTCAATAATTCTAGACTAACTGTAAAATTGAGAACAGTCACATGTAAGGAACTGTAATGGAAAATGTAACTAGATGAGAACGCACGTGGAATGGAGGTTCTTGAGGGAAGTTCTGTTTTTGTAGCTGGCAACCATGAAATTTCAAGAATGCTATAATAGAACAGGAATCGAGATTAAGTAGTAGGCCGAGCCATCGCGGAGACAGATACAAATGAAGATGGGGATATGAAAATATGCGCCCCTCCATCACGCTGTGCGAAGTGTACGGAAAGTTAAACAAGTCAATAGCTGATCACCTTTGCAGAGCCGGACCAAGAGAGGGCCCCGCTGAGACAGGATCGAGCCGTTGGGTCCACCAAACATCGCCCATGGGTAAAAATCATTTCATAACTTCAGGGTTATAAGTTCAGCCCTGTGCATCCCCCACCCCCAGATACCCCCCCCCCCATAGAAAGATGCCCTTTCACTAAGGTGGACTTCGTGATTTAATTTTTTTCTCCATTGAAAATACAGTCGCTGCTTTCGGATTTTGGCTTTCTACGCTTCTGCTCAGGTAGACGTGGTTTTCTGTAATTTAATATGTCCTTTAAACATTATTTTTTTATGTGGCAGGAAGAAAAGCTCTCAGATGTTTAAAAAAAAAAAAAACTAATATAAACTTAATGACACGTCAAACCTTTGCAGATATTTTCATTCTATTTATTTTGGGCAAGCATGGCACCCGCTCTCCCTCGTCGGCCGACTGATACCTGTTTTTCTTGACAGGCAGATTGTTTTTATGCACCTTATGTTACTAAATCTTTAACCTTTTATTATTGTAGGGAGAGCGCAAAGCTGTATGAACAGCTGCGGAAAAAGAAATAAGAAAAGGGTTATACTTTTAAAAGATTTTATTGGATATATATGGGTTCCCCATGCCCATGCCCATCCAGGGGAGAACGTTTCGGGCGCTGGGCGGATACACCCAGGACAGGGTGCCAATCTATCGCTGGGCACACACTAAGTCACACAGACTCACTCTATATGGGGCAATTTGGTGAATTCAATTGACCTTGAGCCATGTTTTTGGACTGTGAGAGGAAACCACAGAACGGACAAGGGGAGAACATGCAAACTCCACCCAGATTGGGATTCGAACCGGGAATCCCTAGCGCTGAGAGGAGAACATGCTAAACACTAAGCCACCGTGCCACATATATATATATATATTCATTCATTCATTATCTCCCGCTTTATCCTCTATTAGGGTCGCGGTGGGGTTCCCCCATGCCCATCCAGGGGAGAACATCTCGGGCGCCGGGCAGATAGACCCAGGACAGGGCGCCAATCCATCACTGGGCACACACTCACTCAAACACACTCTATATGGGGCAATTTTGAGAATTCAATTGACTTGATCCATGTTTTTGGACTGTGGGAGGAAACCGGAGAACCCGGAGGAAACCCACGCAGACACGGGGAGAACATGGAAACTCCACCCAGATTGGGATTCGAACCGGGAATCCCTAGCGCTGAGAGGAGAACATGCTAAACACTAAGCCACCGTGCCGCATATATATATATATATATATATATATATATATATATATATATATATATATATATATATATATATATATATATTCTTAATAATAATAATTATAATAATAATAAGACGGCTGCATGGTGGCTTAGTGGTTGGCATGTTCTCCTCTCAGCGCTTGGGGTCCTAGTCTAAGTGGAGTTTTCTTGTTCTCCCAGTGACAGTATTCTCAGGGTTCTTCCTCTGGGTTCTTTGGTTTCCTCCCAAACTCCCAAAACCATGGATTTAATGTTAATGGAATGCTCTAAATTGCCCCATAGACGGTGTGTGTGTGTGTGTGTGTGTGTGTGAGTGTGTACACATTGACAGATTGACGTCCTGTTGTGGGTGTATCTTCCCAGCGCCCAAATGTTCTCCCCAAATGGGCATGCAGGTGGCTTAGTGGTTAGCATGTCCGTTTCTCAGCACTGGGGGTCCAGGTTCGAATCCCAATCTGGGTTTCCATGTCCTCCCCGTGTCTGTGTACAAAAACATGGATTTAAGATGGCTGCTCTAAATTGCCTCTTTCTAAAATATAGTGTGTGTATGCGTGAGTGAGTGTGTGTGTGTGCTCTGTCCTGATTGCCCCCCCACCCCCACCCCACGGTCATGCTGTGTTTGTACTAGAATAGTCTAAATGGCAGATGCTGGCAATGCACATTAACCTAACTCGTTAATACATTTACAATTAAGTAGAAGTTGTCAAGCTGCAATACATTTATATAAATATTTTATTCATATTAGTTAGAAAATTAATTATTAGAATACTTTCTTATTTTGTAAATTGACCTTGAGTGTGGGCGGCACGGTGGCTTAGTGGTTTAGGATGTTCTCCTCTCAGCGCTAGGGATTCCCGGTTCGAATCCCCATCTGGGTGGAGTTTCCATGTTCTCCCCGTGTCCTCGTGGGTTTCCTCCGGGTTCTCCGGTTTCCTCCCACAGTTCAAAAACATGAATCAAGTCAATTCATTCATTCTTTCATTCATTCATTATCTTCCGCTTTATCCTCTATTAGGGTCGCGGTGGGGTTCCCCATGCCCATCCAGGGGAGAACGTTTTGGGCGCTGAGCAGATACACTCAGGACAGGACGCCAATCTATCACTGGGCACACACACACTCACTCAAACAGACACACTCTATATGGGGCAATTTGGAGAATTCAATTGACTTGATCCATGTTTTTGGACTGTGGGAGGAAACCGGAGAACCCGGAGGAAACCCACACGGACACGGGGAGAACATGGAAACACCACCCAGATGGGGATTCGAACCGGGAATCCCTAGTGCTGAGAGAAGAATGTGCTAAACCACTAAGCCACCGTGCCGCCGGATCAAGTTATTGAGTTCTCCAAATTGCCCCATATAGAGTGTGTCTGTGTGAGTCAGTGTGTGCCCAGTGATGGATTGGCGTCCTGTCCTGGACGATGGGCATGGGGAAGCCCCTCGCGACCCTAATATAGGATAAAGCGGAAGATAATGGATGAATGGATGGACCTTGAGTGTTTTAAAAGGTGCTTATGAATAAAATGTATTATTATTATTATTATTATTATTATTATTCATTCATTCATTCATTATCTCCCGCTTTATCCTCTATTAGGGTCGCGGTGGGGTTCCCCATGCCCATCCAGGTGAGAACGTCTCGGGCGCTGGGCAGATACACCCAGGACAGGGCGCCAATCCATCGCTGGGCACACACTCACACACACAGACACACTCTATATGGGGCAATTTGGAGAACTCAATTGACTTGATCCATGTTTTTGGACTGTGGGAGGAAACCGGAGAACCCGGAGGAAACCCACGCGGACACGGGGAGAACATGGAAACTCCACCCAGATGGGGATTCGAACCGGGAATGCCTAGTGCTGAGAGGCGAACGTGCTAACAAATAAGCCACCGTGCCGCCTATTATTATTATTATTATTATTATTATTATTATTATAAACCAGTCCAGTCGACCAGAAAGGCTTCCTAATTTGGCCTCATGTTTTTTTGGTTCACTAGTCGTAGGGACTTGGATTTTGGATCTGCAGTAACTGCTTGCCCGTAGTTAAAGTTCTCAATGTGTGCTACAAAAACTTAACACGCCGGAAAACTGTGGCGATGTAGCCAGTGCTTAAGTTCCAGCCGCTTGTGAAAAGAACGCGACAGTAAAATCGAATTCCTCTGCTCCGATGTCGCCGTTCCCCCGAAATGGCAGGAGGTGCCATCCTCTACCCCGTGGTGAGCATGTGCACTTCCAGAAAGGCATCATTTCAAAGGTTTTTTTCGGTGATGAAGCGCTGGATGGCTCGCTCTGCATACCATCTGCAGACCATACTGCATCCAGAACGCAGGAGGGACCACAAAGGTGTTATTTTTCAAAGCAGGCCCTATCCGCCTCCCGCCGGGCAGGGCCGGCCGCGCTTCAAGGGGAAGGTGGCGAACTTCTGAGGCCGCCTCCTCTTGGGCAGCCTTTTGAGGGGGTCATAACTGTGGCCTGTATAACATGGGTTACTGCTGATGCTGCTTGGTCACACTTGATGAAGCCTTTCAAGCAAAGGCTTCCTTTCATGCTCAGGGTTCTATTAAAATTCTGCAGAGGCCAGTCGCAGGCCCCGCGCACGCCACTCTGCGGTTTCACCGGCTGAGGCTAGAGGGCACTGTCTGCCCACATTTATGGGGAGTGAGGGCACAGGGGCGCGTACTTCCCCGGGAAATGAAGTCGCTCCTCTCCATTTTAGCTTGAGCCTGTGGAAAAAGCCAGACGTTTTTTTTTTTTTTTTTTTTTTTCGTTTTTTTTTTTTTTTTCATTGCTTCACAAAATGAGGGCTTTTACTGTAGCATGTGAGGATGTGCCGAGTTTATTTAATGTGGTGCCGCGTGTAATACCTTATGTCAAAGTCGGTTTGGGCCGCAGTTAATATAAGTCAGATAATGGGACGTAACCCATCAAATGTTATTGAAAAAAAATCCAGGAGCCAGATTTCAAATGGCACCATGTGTTAAGATCACATTAACAGCTTGAGTATTTAAAGTAACTGTGCAGTGTCACGATGATCTTCGTGCTTCAAGGCTTTTGAGACCGTGGGCCCAGTTTGACTTAGGTTCCTGTGGTCGGACCATAAAAAATAGATTGTGGAAAACGGGCCCGTGCTGAGTGTAATAATTGAATGGAAAAAGAAACAAAAATTTTATCTTTAACCGTGAACCTCTCTGTACCGAATGTTTCAAAGCTCTTTGTGAAATACAAGAATGTAAGGTATGTTTGTATTTATATGTATCAGTGATAGTGTAACTATTAATATAAGTGAAAGAAGGGCAAGTGAAAAATATAATAAAAAATGTGTGATCATTATAAGCTCAATAAAAACAAAAAAGATGATAATAATAATAATAATATATATATGTATATATATATATAATTTGATTAAAGGACAATTTTGTTAACAAAGCAATGTAATTTACATTCTTTTTAAAAATAATTTTAGTAATGTAATTAAACAATAATTTCAAATAATAAATTAATTAGGTATATTTGTGTATGTGTGTACCTGTAGTTCTATGTGTGTAAAAAAAAAAAAAAAAAAAAAAAAAAAAAAAAAAAAAAAAAAAAAAAAATATATATATATATATATATATATATATATATATATATATATATATATACATGAAACTTGAAACATATATGAATAGATACTCAGAAACTTACACATAAATATATATATATATATATATATATATATATATATATATATATATATATATATATATATATATATATATGTGTGTATATATATATATATATCTACATATCTCCATGGCTTCTGACTTGTGGTGTTCTCATTTGTAAGTCGCTTTGGATAAAAGCGTCTGCTAAATGACTAAATGTAAATGTATATATATATATATATATATATATATATATATATATATATATATATATATATATATATATATATATATATATATATATATATATATATATATATACTACTAATAAAAGTACAAAACTTTGTGTACACACACATACATCCTATGGGGATATATATATATATATATATATATATATATATATATATATATATAAACTATATATATATAAAACTACATATATGCACAAATATACCTACAAATAATTAATTAACTTCAATTATTGTTTTAATGACATTATTGAAATTTGTAAACAAAATCATCCTTTAATCGAATAATATCAACAAAACATGACACATGAACATTTTGCTTCATTATTCTCCAAATCATAACGTCACTAAGCTTGATATGTTTGTCGCTGTTGAACATACTTCGGCTTTCGTGAGCAAAAACCGACAATTCTTCCATTTTTATTGGTTTTATTTTTAAGTAACCCAATATTAAACGTGGACCTTTCCAGAAGGACAAGTTTGCAACTAAATATTATTGTAGTGTGTGATGAAGCGACTGTGTGTGAATGTGTGTGTGTGTGTGTGTGTTCTAACCAGAACAAAGCTTCACTGTCCACAGAACCTTACCACTGCACAGCGGGATGGGCCGGGGTCAGCGACTGCTTTCCCCATACACACACACACACACACACACACACACACACACACACACACACACACACACACACACACACACACTGACGCGCACTCCTACACCACTGTGCCATTGCTCTTGTGTTTACCTTCACATACTGTACCCACACTGCAATGGGCTGTTAACACCCGCTCCCATCAGCAGAGTCCATTAGCATATTTACACACTCAGTAAGGGGCAAACACCAAGTAACTGGTATTTTATTTTCTTTAATTGGAAAGTATTGTCCCTTTCATAAAACTGTAAATGACTTCAAGGTTATTAAGGGGCGTCTCTAATTTAAAGTAGGTTCAACTAAGGGCCTCCATTATTTTGTCTTAAATCCATATTTGGGCAAAAGGCTCATTATGTTTATGTTTTTGCTTGCTTTTAAATATTGTAAATTTGCCATTCAGTGTATAAACACACAAACACAAGGACTTGGTTTCATGCAACATTTAATATGTGAATATTGCATTTCTGCTTTACAACAACGACCGTATGACGCTGTCTAAACTTAAAGGATGTAAATCAGTTATAAGATGATAGAATCAAGTTTCCACAGAGGGAATAAAACCCACCACTATATGAAGGCAGTGAATAAAGAAGACAGAGGGCCTCAGCTTAACAAGTATTACAACAGAGGGACAATTAGCAATCTCGTTACCGAACATCAGTCTGGATTGTGATACAGTTTTTAAGAAGTTGCAGAATGAATACATAAACTTAAGTCTGACTCAGTTTACTGAGATTAAATTATGAAAATTTGAGAAAAAATTATCCATGTGACTTCAAGTGGAATTTAAGGATCCAGCACAAGCGCTAACATTTAAATAATTAGAACTAAATAAAGTTAATTAGTAATAAATTAGATGAAACATATAACATAATATTGTAAAACACTTTTTTTAATTCGACACAATATAATCACATTGATTTTTTTATATCGAGAATGGGAACAAAATTGTGCCCCAAATAAAACATTATTAAAATCGATAATATAATGATTAATCAACATTAAACACACTGAGCAAAATAAGAATTAATAATGTTTGTTATTTATGTCTTTTAATATTTAGTCATGTTTTTTTAATTGACATGCTCATCCTAATGAGGGGACGCTGTAGCCTATCCCAGTGCTCAAGGGACAAAAGCTGGATGAACAAAGTGCAGTGCACAGTAATCATATTTGCAACTTAACAAACTACTAAAATTCCACAGATCCAAGCTCAAGGAGCTCTGACTTTTAAGTTATATAAATGTGTTCATAAAGAAAATATGCCGAGTAACATGAACATCATCTTTTATTAATTCTTTATGAACTGACTTCATGTGGCTGCTATTGCAGAAGAAAAGGTATATATATATAATAAGAGTCGTATAGTGTTTTGAATTATAAACACCCTAAAACATTGATCTTCCACTTGTTAATGACTTAATGTCGTATTCTGCTGCGACATACGGAGTTTATTTGTGTCTGTTACTCTCATTTTCCTCCCTAAGACCCTAAAGTCCTGCTAAAAGCCTAAGAGATTTCCTCTCATTCCAACTAAACCCCCAACATGCATCACTTCTTTTTGGGGGCTTTGGGTCTGGTAGTCTGTCTCTGGAAGTCAGGCGTCCGTCCGCTCGTGTTAAGTCTTTCCCGTTCGGTTGGCCCTGGCATGGACTGGTGTTGTCTGCTGCAAGGGCTTCCAGTGCATGATGGATGCTATTGTCAGAAAACGCCAAGGTCAATATGTGATGTGAATGCAAAGACGTGGAGGAAAAGAAAAAAAAACACAGAGCGAGAAGTTACTTATTTCAAAAGCGGTTCCCATGTATCATCAGTGCAATCCGAGCCTGCCTCCCTCTGTAATAACACTGAGAAGAAGGACAACTGCTGGGATCATTCCGCACGGCTGCCTGCGATCTGTAAAACTGCTCACCGGCCATCGCAAATGTCCTGTTTCTGAGAGAGTGAGCTTACATTGTTTCTATTCTCTGACACACATATGCAAACACACACACACACACACACAGACTTCATATACAATATATATATATATATATATATATATATATATATATATATATATATATATATATATATATATATATTGGTAAATATTGGTAAATATTAGTATATATTAGTTATACTAAATTCATTAAATTGATTCATTTCATTCATTAAAGTTATACTAAATGAACATAATATTTTTCTATGTATTAAAAGCTGTAATCTGGACTAAAATGCTACTAAATGCTACAACAACCAATATTTAGAACAGCAAGTAACGACTTCTAAAACAAATTAGAAGCCTGCTATTAATTAATAAATACTCCGCTGACAATAACAACTGGAGAATCCATTATATGCAATAAAAATATACAATACTATATATATATATATATATATATATATATATATATATATATATATATATATATATATATACATATATATACATACATACACCTTTATACCTTTAATCGTATGCACTCTAAAAAATATATTTTTCAATGCAGAATAAAGATATGGATATTTAAACACAAATCAAATTATATATTGATTTATATTATATATAATTTATCTTTTTTTTAACATATCTATATAGATATATAGATATATATATAATTAACATTTATTATAGTTAATACAAACAATATTTTCATTTCAATTTTAATTCAAGCCATTTATGGCTATACTTTGGCTTTACCTCTGAGAGCCTTTTTAAAACAAATTAATAACTTGTGTTAAATTACAGCATTAATTACCTGTACTTCATTTATACCTTGTGCTCATGTCCAGCATAATCACGTTCCTTTTCATTCCAGGGACATCATTTTTGCATCCCTCACATGTTCTCCCTTTGGCATGCTACGCAAGTTTTGGAATTAGAATTATGGCGGCTCAGTGGAACTGTTTTTTTTTTAATATTTTTTTGTAGAAAAAAAATCACATTGCAAAGACATTCATGCAACATACGTGTGCTTTTGTGCAAACGTCACGTGTAAATGTAATAGACTCGGTTCTCAGTGTGCTGCAGGTCCAGCGTCGGTATATCAGACTGAGTGGCAGTTTCATTCATAACTGACTGTGCTGTACATTAGCCACTAACATCCACCGCCCTGTTCGCACTGTTATTGCCCACGACTCCAATAATTCATAGCTGGTATTAAAGCTAGTAGAAGGACGCGCAGCTCTATAATATAGTACAAGAATAAGTATGCTTCTGCTGCCTTTTGCATAAAAACTGTATTTTTATGCTGTTACATTTTAAATAATGCAATAAATTGTTTTTAGAATGATGGATTAGTAGCTTTGCACAATGTAAATAACCTTACAATATGTATATAGTGTGTGTGTGTGTGTGTTTTATTTATATTTTGATTATTATTACTATATTTACTTTTTCTTACTCATCCCGGGCGGACGGCAAAGTAAGAATTTCATTGCGCAGGGAAACATGTTTTAATAAATTGAATCCTTGAATCCTTGTAATTTTAGTTAGAACTTAATAGCATGATGTATTTTGGGCCACGTCCCTTCATCCCCTCATCCCTTCATCGCGAATCCGTCGCAGGGCTGAACGGTTATTAAGACGAAATCAGTATTCAGAAATGTGGAAGTTCGCTGGAGACGGCGGAGTGCTTTTAGCCGGATTTAGCGTCAGGCGGGGGGACGGTGGGCCGGTGCACGGCGTCCACCCGCTGGGTCACAGCTATCAGCCAAACGGAAGCCTGACCTCTCGAACCAATGGGAGGAAACACTCCAACAGACAATAAAATGAGGCCTGTGTGTTGTGGAGGGGGAAATGCCTCGGAACCTTTCATTGAAATTCTGCTCAGACCCCTTCGACTGTAAAGACTCCCTCTAGGACAAAGGCTGAGCGAGCGAGCCCGAGCTTACGAAAATGACTTCGGTTAGCCGTAATGTTAATCACTGTAGCTCAGGGGGGAAAAAAACGGCGGGAAAAAAAAAAAAAAAAAAAAAAAAAAAGTCCAGCTGGGAAATCCCTTGATGGAAATTGTTATAATTGCCCCTAACTACAGGGATGAATATTTCTGTCGTCTTAATTACATGTGACTTAATATTTAAATATACCATTTGCCGAAGTTTTAAAGGTATCTTAATCATGCACATTAATTCTTAATATCTAGCATTTGGAGTGGCAGCGAGGGCAGATAAACACCTTTTTACGGTTCGACTGGTTACCAGCGGCAGGTAACCGGAACAGAATGTCAGGCGTTTATTATTCATGAGCGCCGACTGACTCGCCAGAACGGGAGAACAGGTAATTGTGTCCTCCGCTGAGAAAGTGGAGAACGATCAATTGTGAATCAGACTTGAGGTGGAGGTCCATGTAGGCTGAACTCTGTATGGGGGTGACTGTGCACCTCTCACATGCCCACCCCCCTGCCCGGGCACCGGCTCAGGGGTTTAGGGTTTCAGGGTTTTAGGGCGAAATAGGAAAGAAAGATCTGAGAGGACATCCATGTTCTAGCATCACTATGTGGAACAGATCTGTGACATTGGGAGTCGTGCCGTGTTATGACCATATTTGGCAGTATGGCTTCTAGACAGATAGAATTGGGAAAAAAAAAATCACCTTTAAACTGTTGTATATCATCGCAGGAGCTTTTCTGAATGGTGAGGTTGTTTCAGAGTCAGAATGCATACATTGCTAAGGGTTGGGGGTGGGTGGGGTGGTTGGGGGTGGGCAGGGGGTTCCCCATGCCCATCCATCCAGGAGAGAATGTTTCGGACGCTGGGCAGATACACCCAGGACAGGGCGTCAATCTATCACTGGGCACACAGTCACACACACACTATATGGGGCAATTTAAAGCAGTCGATTTACATTGATCTATTGTAGGAGGAAACCCGGAGCACCCGGAGGAACAAGAGGAGAACATGCAAACTCCACCCAGATTGGAATTCGAACCTGAAATGCCCAGGGATGAGAGGAGAACATGCTCATCTCACCACTAAGCCACCATGGTGCCCTCTCATCTCTTCGTCCTCTAGTAGTGGTGGGGGGAAGGGGGTTAAAGGGTTCTCAATGCCCATCCAAGGGGAGAATGTTTTGGGCGCTGGGCAGATACACCCAGAACAGGGGGGCAATCTATCACTGGGCACACACTCACTCACACACACTATATGGGGCAATTTAGAGCACGACATTGATGTTGATCCATGTTTTTTGGACTGTGGGAGGAAACCGGAGAACCCGGAGCAAACCCACGCGGACACGGGGAGAACATGCAAACTCCGCCCAGATTGGGATTCCAACCGGGAATCCCCAGCGCTGACCACTAAGCCCCTGTATTAAATATGTATGTCCAAAAATAAGGTGGCTTATTGGTCAGCACGTTCGCCTCTCAGCGCTAGGGATTCCCGGTTCGAATCCCCATCTGGGTGGAGTTTCCATGTTCTCCCTGTGTCTGCGTGGGTTTCCTCCGGGTTCTCCGGTTTCCTCCCACAGTCCAAAAAAATGGATCAAGTCAGTTGAATTCTCAAAATTGCCCCATATAGAGTGTGTCTGTGTGAGTGAGTGAGTGTGTGCCCAGCGATGGATTGGCGCCCTGTCCTGGGTGTATCTCCCCAGCGCCCGAAACGTTCTCCCCTGGATGGGCATGGGGAACCCCACCGCGACCCTAATAGAGGATAAAGCAGGAGATAATGGATGAATGAATGAAAAATAAGGAGTAGGGAAAATGGACAATGGAGCCGGACGGAGTCCAAATTTAGGATTCTGTATTATTCTGTATCATTCAGATCGTGTTCTAATGAAGCATTTCTAATTCTAATTAAAGTTTTTCATTGCATTTCGTTTCTTGTAACGTGGTCTCCTGCTCTGCTTTCCCGCCTGACTCCCTCTCTCGGTTCTTATGGCTGATTAGTGCTTGTGAGCCTGATGGTCATTAGAGAACCTTGCAGCAGGTTCAGTTCGGGGGCCGGGTGTTAACCCCAGTGTCCTGGCCGAAGGCCAAGTGCAGCTCTTTCTCAATCTGGCCACCTTTAATCATGCCCTTGTCTAATTGGCTAAATTAGCCGGTATGTGCGCACCCCAGCTGAGGCGGACCCGTAGCCTACCGGCCGACAACGACCACGGACTCGTTTCACGGTGAGATCAGAGCGCCAACGCATCACAAACGCCGTGATTCATGTTGAAATGCGATGAAAATGGCGTGGTATTTTTAAAATAATTCATTCATTTCATTAAAATCGTTGGACTGAATGTCATCGGTTAGACTGAGCGACCTCAACTGAACTTCCATCCCTTTTTTCCCCTCGGAACCTGACAATCCACATGGCACGGCGACCCCGCCCGTCCCTTTCCTTTCTTCTCACTCCGCCCCACAGGGGGCAGCATGCCCACCGGTGCTCGCAGCCTTCACTTTAATTGGATCTCATTTACACTGCAGTAAGAATGGAGTCACCCGCACCTCGTCTTCTCAGCCATAGATACCGTTCCGTGCCTGTTTACGTAATGTTTACCCTTTTCGTGCTGATACGTCCATCCATCCATTATCTTCCTCTTTATCCTATATTAGGGTCGCGGGGGGGGGGGGGGTGTTCCCCATGCCCATCCAGGGGAGAACATTTCGGGCGCTGGGCAGATACACCCAGGACAGGACGCCAATCCATCACTGGGCACACACTCACACACTCACTCACTCACTCACACAGACACACTCTATATGGGGCAATTTGGAGAATTCAATTGACCTTGATCCATGTTTTTGGACTGTGGGAGGAAACCGGAGAACCCGGAGGAAACCCAGGCGGACACGGGGAGGACATGGAAACTCCACCCAGATGGGGATTCGAACCGGGAATCCCTAACGCTGAGAGGACAACATGCTCGCCATGAATTCTCCAAATTGCCCCATGTAGAGTGTGTCTGTGTGAGTAAGTGTGTGAGCGAGTGTTAGCATGTTCTCCTCTCAGTGCTCAGTATCCAGGTTCCAATCCCAATCTGGATGGAGTTTGCATGTTCTCCTTCGGGTCCTCTGGGTTCCTCAAACAGTCCAAAAATCATGGATTGAAGGTAAATTGAATGCTCTAAATTGCCCCATATAGTGTGTGTGTGTCTGTGTAAGTGAGTGTGTGCCCAGTGATAGATTGGCGCCCTGTCCTGGGTGTATCTGAAATGTTCTCCCCTGGATGGGCATGGGGAACCGGTCGTACGGTGCATGTTGTTCGATCCCAAACCCCCCCCCCCCCCCCCAACACACACACACACAGACACACTCTATATGGGGCAATTTGGAGAACTCAATTGACTTAATCCGGCAGCACGGTGGCTTAGTGGTTAGCACGTTCTCCTCTCAGTACTAGGGGTTCCCGGTTCGAATCCCCATCTGGGTGCTGTTTCCATGTTCTCCCCGTGTCCGTGTGGGTTTCCTCCGGGTTCTCCGGTTTCCTCCCATAGTCCAAAAACATGGATCAAGTCAATTGACTTCTCCAAATTGCCCCATATAGAGTGTGTCTGTGTGAGTGAGTGTGTGCCCAGTGATAGATTGGCGTCCTGTGCTGGGTGTATCTGCCCAGCGCCCGAAACGTTCTCCCCTGGATGGGCATGGGGAACCCCACCGCGACACTAGTAGAGGATAAAGCGGAAGATAATGGATGGATGTTATTGTCCCAAATAATATTGTGAATCCGATGATGTTGAACCGTAGGCGATGTTTTCAAATGAAATTCTCCGTCCGGATGCATAGAGCCAGCCCACTCCACACTAACCTGTCCAGAATAAGACCGGAAGAGGAAGACGATGAGGATGAGGATGAGGACACCGTGGGAGGTGCGCTGGATGACTCCGTTCGATAATCAAACTCCCTCCCGTTCAATCAGACACCTGCTATTAAGTTGATAAATACACTTTTCGCAGTCAGGGGCCCCGAGCATTTCAGGAGCCCTCGATGCCGCTTTGCCTTTTTTTCCCCCCAATCTATCTGCTCCTCCCATCATCCCTCGGTGCTTTCATCATCTCATATTTCACATGAGGCCCTGATCCGGGCCATCTTCTATGCGGCGCGGTATTACCGAACAATCTGGTATTTTGCGGAGGGAGGGGGGGGGACGGCGACACTCAGGACCATTAGTGGTGTTCACCTCTGCTTTCTCTATTTATTCCTTTGTGGGTAATGAGTTCAAATTGGACAGGGTGTCTTACTTTTGTAACGGGAGATGTGTTTTTTTTTTTTTTTTTTTTTTTTTTTCTCTTTCTTTCCCTTCCCCTAATCTTACATTTGGGCCTTTCAGCTCCGAGCGCAGAGATGGGCAGAGAGGACGCCCCCCGGTGGCGCCCCCCTACCGAGAGCCTTACTCAGCATGCAGCCCAGCCTTCTAAACACTAAAGCGGCACCGTCATGCAAGAGGCTTTCTCTTTCCGAGACAGAAAGGAGGCCGAGATTTTAACACATCCCGAGTCCTCAGACACAGATACGTTCTAAAAAGCTATTGTCAGCTGGAACAAAAGCGCCGAGGCATTAGCTGCTTAAACCATGTAATGCTCTTGTTTCTCGCTTGCTCTCTGTCACTTTCATTCTCGGCTTTGGGGCGTCCTCGGAGGGGGGGGGGTGGATGCGGGTGGTGGGGTCGCACTCGCGCATTTTTGCGCAATGCAAATAGAACCTCAGAACCTGGCGTTTGTTTAAAGAACTATTAAGTTCAAGTTCAAGTCTTTTATTTATACAGCGCTTTTCTTTTACAATAGTACATCGTCATAATGCAGCTTCACAGTGAAGGCGTGGTCAGCTCTTCGTCCATGGTTCTACGACGATTACTGGATAGAACCTGCAGGACGGCCTCAATGGACTTATAGAGTTTTACAATTGTTAAATACGGGGCACATGACCACCACACAATCTGTACATGGCTGTCCTACACTGTTGATGCTCGAGGAGGAGGAGTCCCTGACTGAGACTCGGTCCTCACAAGGTTTCGTCCTTATAATATCAACATGACAGGGAGTTTTGTCTTGCCGCTGTCTCTTCGTCTGGTTCTTTAAGGGGTTAAAGGCTTATAACAAAATTAAATAAAAATGTATTTATTTATATATTGATTTATTTTATTTTTTATTTATGGAATAAGGGTGAAGCAAAAGAGAAGAAATGATTATGGAATGGATTTTCTTGTATGTCGTCAATAAGAGGCATCTGAAAAAAATGGAAATCTGAATGGAAATACATGTAAATGCAACGAGGGCTGTAATGAGTTTCAAGAAAATAGTTTGCAACTTTAATGGATGATGAATCTTCTGCGTTGCAGTGGTTCAGGGATCGGTTAAATCTAAAAATGACCTAGACAAAAATTCTAGAGTTATTTTAAAAATCATAAACCTTTATTTTATTTAAAATATGAGAATGTCTGAATCGAAAGGGATGGGGTGGAGGGGGATCCTCTCCGTATTAAAGGGTCTGTTTTTTATAAAGCGAGTCTAACATTGTCTTTTAAACATCCTGCAATATCGTAATCATTCTTTCTCCTTTTCTGAAACGTCTAATACAAAGGCAATCTTTGATATTAAGAAACTTAACTTTAAAATGACGGAACCCAGGGCCTTAAACTCTTTTAACATGACAGCCCTGCGTTCTAATAGACGTTTCCTTTGATCCAGTCCATCTAGAGTAAGAGCTGATGAACATCTCCTGATTATTTACCTCCTGCACTATTTTTTTGGTCACTGTTTGTACTTTCTGTGACTCTGCAGAACAGCATCTGCTAAATGACTAACTCCTGTTTCACACTGGGTGTGGAAAATGTGACGCTTCTGTAGACTTCAAACCTCCACCCATAATAATCACTGTTTGTCTTCACATCAGGCAACAAGGCTCAGCACGTCATAAAGTTGATGCATTTTGCTCCACATGAGTTCTGTTTTGACAATTTTATCGAGAGTGCAGTCAAAAAAAAAAACAAGAATCCCTCAACATTTGAAAAACATATCTGAACGTATTCTGTGCATATATACAATAAATACAACCTAGTAAATCCAATAACTCTGTGATAACTGAAGGAATTATGAATTTATATATGAGCACTATCTGACCCATGCACAAACTTACATAACTTTCCAAATAAAATATACAATTCATCAAGTTACATTTAAACTAGGCTGAATTTAATAAATTATAAAATTATTAAAATTTTATTTATATATATATATATATATATATATATATATATATATATATATATATATATATATATATATATATATATATATATATATTTGAATATAACTTTTGATATTACAAGAATAAAGTAATGAATAAACATAAACAATATATATATTGAAAGTAAAATAATAAGGCCACATAAAAAAGACGTTTTGGGAAGTAAATAAAATAAATTAGGAGAATAAAGTTCATAGTCTACAATGTTTCAAGTAAAACATTACAAAACCATTTTAAGAATGCAGTAAAAATATATTATCCCTTTCAAACCCTAATCATTTTATTGTTTTAACCCTAACCCCAATTCCCCCTTTTTATTTTGGTATGATGTTCTGAAAACGTGCATACAGTGTAATATGCAATGCAGACTAGTGACTGATTTCTCTGCCTTTTCGGTTATAAATGTAAATATAAAATATAAATCTGATCAGCATAGTGAGTTTTATGAAATGAATGAGCTTACAGTACCAGGGCGCTTTATTTAGATTTTGCGGTTAGTGTACAGGAAGGTTGGCGTATTTTAGGGAAGTTTGCATTGCATGTTTGAAGCATTTGCATATGTAGTGTTTGCTGATTGAGGAGGGAACATTTATTTAAAACCAAACTTTATTTACAGGAACAAATTCAATTATATTTAAGAAAAAAAAATATTATTGGCTGTTTATATGATAATAAAATGGAAATATGTTAAAATAGTTTCTGAAAATTGATGCTGCAACCATTATATAAAAAACAACATTTAATTCTTAAGAGTTGAGACATAACTACTAGACACTTCTAGTTAACACCTTTATAAAAAATTACATACGTTGGATGCAAACTGCTCCCTTTTTTGGTTATTATAATGATTATTATGGTGTTTTTGGTGTTTTATTTCATTATTTTTACAAAGTTTCAACATTTATTTGTAAATAAGATTATTTTATTTACTTTTATCTGAGTAAAAATGTGCTGGGAGAATCTTATACCAAACGGTTAAATGTAATGGAGATTACAGCTACTGTTACGAAGGTTTTCTCACGTTAAACCATCATTGTAACATTATTAAATTTCCTGAATAAGGAATAATTCAGGAAATTTAATAGAAATGTTCCAATAATAGGATTAATGTGAGAAAACACTGGTAACAGAAGCTGTATTAGATTAGGACGTGCCTGTGGGGTCGGTGATGTTCTTTAAGTGGTAATGCAAAAGTTTGTGGAAGTTAAGATAATCCCCGCAGGTCTTCTGCCCACCGCGTATTTAAAAGCGTGTTATCTTGTCTCTCTTCTCGAGAAACCTGGAGTTCATCTCGAAAGCAATTTCCCTTATTCTAATTGAAAACATGAAACCACCTCAAACAAGACTATCATGTGACTTGTGGTCCCCCCTCCTCAGGACCATTCGCTGTTCCTTGTGCTTCAAAGGCAAAATTCATAACACTGTGGTCAAAGTTCAGGCATGCTGCGAATGGAAGAAACAGAGAAAAATACATAACATACACGAGCAAAAGCCAAGCTGCTGCGCCGCAATGATTGAGTTGCAAAGGCAACAGAATGGCGGCGTCTGACGGGCCAGCGGTCCGCCTGCTCGGGCACCTGAGTCCAATCCATCTTTACTGTAGAGATCCAGAGATAGACGCCTATGAATACATTGATGCCATATATATATATATATATATATGCTATACGAACTCAAGAGAGGTCTCTGTATCTGTACAGATATCAACATCATCCCTACTTTCTTTGTAATGGACAGAAATCTGGAAGTGGGTGTGGTTTATAATGAAAGTGGGTGTGGCGACATATACAGTATTTGTTTTAATACAGTACAGTAATACTGTATTTGTTTTAGTTTTTTTCTTTAGTTTTAGTTTTTTTGGTCTATATATATAAATATCTTGGTCTATATATATAAATAGTTGGTCTATAACCAACTATCTAAATGACCTTTTTAAGTATTTAGCCTGGTGACACATTGCCATTAAAAGTGGAAGAAACATTTGTTTTTATTGTAATATTTATGATAAAAAAATAATCAGTCAACTTTTTACCTCCCAGTGCAAAAAAAAAAAAAAAAAAAAAGATTTGTAAAAATTCGAGAACCTGTTCTAGCGATATATAGATCTATAGAATTTACTTCAGAGATGGAGAAATGACTGAATTGGTAATAAATCATTTTATTTATCTGTCTGGAGAGGTTGTTTTCTGGGTTTCAAGTGATATGCCAGAATTGTACCATTGGGGAGATATATTCACACGCAGCGTTGCTATTTAAACCACGCAGGAGGAAGACGGGGAAATCGACTGTTGGTGGGGTGTGAGGTAGTAACAAGCATCATGATCCACCTTACGCAGGGTGTAAGATGAGACCCTTAGTCCTAAGAGTTTGATGAGCTTGACATGAATTGGATGTCGTCTGTTATCAGATGTTCGAAGGTCAAGTCTCATGTTTAATTGATTTTATTGATTTATTAATATTGTCGATGACCTGCAGAGACAAAATTTTTAATGCAGTTGATTTTTTCCTAATTATGAAATTCCCCATTAAATTACATTGAGAAAAAAAAAAGGTTCTGGTTCCAAATATGTTCTGTTGAGTGTTATTGTGATAACTTTCTGACAGCAAAGTGTGTTAAAACCAACAACATAAAAACGTCTGTGTGAGACACTGTATTCGTTATGATTTCGGGTTCGTCAAATATTAATGTGTTTTGAACAATTTATTTACTTATTTATTGATTGATTTATTAATTTATCATACTTGTGTATTTAAAAAAATGTCTGTTGTTTTGTCCTTTGTTCTTTTTTTTCTTCTCTTCTTTCTTTCTGTTTGTTTTTGACTCGTTGGTTCTTTTTTCTTTCCGTCCTTCGTTCTTTTCTTTTTTACGGTTTATCGTTTTGTCTTTCCTTCTCTCTTTTTTCGTACTTTCTGTCTGTCCTTCTTTAATTGTTCTCTTTGTCTGCCTAGTTTTTTTTCTTTTTGTCTCTTTGTCTGTCTGTCCTTCTTTTTAAATTTTTTTTCTTTTCTTTTTGCTTTTCGTCCTTTCCTTTTTTTCATCTGTCTGACCTTTTTATTTTTATTTTATATTTTCTCTCTCATTTCTTTTTTCTTTCTTTTTCTTTGTCCTTTTTATTATTACTTTTTTGTCTGCTCTTCTATCTCTTTTCTTTTTTCTCATTTTGTCTTTCTTGCTTTTCATCTGTCTGTTATTTTGTTATTTTTCTTATCTGTTTTATTTTTTGGTCTGTCTTTATGACTTTCTTTCATTCTTATTTTTTAATTATTATTTTCTGTCTGTTTTTTTTTTCTTTCCATGCAAAGAAATATGAATAGGTCTTTGTTATGCTAAATAATACATCAAACACATATATATAAAAAAAATAGAACATGCTGTATGGCTTTTTCAACTGTTTTTGAAAGAGAAATGTAATAAAACTAATAATAACTAAATAAATAAAACTAAAAATATTTTGCCACCATTTTAATACATATGTTAGATATATATATTATATAATATATATTTCAATGACATTCATTTTAATTCCTTTTTTGCTCTGTTGAATACATACTTACATTACTGACAGAGCAATACAAGCCTCCAAATATTTAAACTGAAACAGATGACAAATTGAATCCAAAAATGGAAATAGAAGATATATATCACTGGCTCTGAATGAGCAACCCGGCGCTGACCCGGCTAGGGGAGGAAAACACATGTTCTCCGGCCCGGCTGGGGTGGGCTACCCGCAGAGAGAGCTGGGAATTCCACAAAGTGTGGCGGCTGAGCGCGCTCACTGGTTGACCATTACAACGAGGAGGGGGACTCGGCTGAGCTGACAACTTTACCGGTGGAACCTCACCCACCGTTTATGCAAAGCAGGCATCTAATTGATATTTGGTGTATGAAATATGCAGGGCATGTTTGAAAATGACCCTGGAGCTCCGTGTAGAGGGTGAAGAGGGGCCTCGTGTGTAAAGATTTGTTTAGAAAAACGATATCTTGGTTAAGCGTTTGCAGGCAGTGGGTTAACAGAGACTTATCTATCTACCTATATATATATATATATATATATATATATATATATATATATATATATATATATATACAGTTTTTGTAGGTGGTGTGTGTGTGTGTGTGTGTGTGTGTGTGTGCGTGTGTACACAAATAAATACATATAGATAGATATAGATGCAATTTGTAGTTCTACGATTAGTATGGAGCCTAATGTGTATGTCCATCCATCCATCCATTATCTTCCGCTTTATCCTCTATCAGGGTCGCGGGGGGGTTCCCCATGCCCATCCAGGTGAGAACGTTTCGGGCGCTGGGCAGATACACCCAGGACAGGGTGCCAATCTATCGCTGGGTACATACTCACACAGACGCGCACACATAAATACTCTATATGGGGCAATTTGGAGAACTCAATTGACTCGATCCATGTTTTTGGACTGTGGGAGGAAACCAGAGAACCCGGAGGACACCCACGCGGACACGGGGAGAACATGGAAACGCCACCCAGATGGAGATTCGAACCGGGAATCCCTAGCGCTGAGAGGAGAACATGCTAACCACTAAGCCAACGTGCCGCCCCTACTAATTAGTATGGAGCCTAAAGCCTAATTGTGATGATGTATTATTGTTAAAAGCACTCTGTAAATAAATTACTTAAACTTGAACATGACCGCTTAGTCAATATGGAACATCCTCAGCGATATAGACTCTTATGTTTTACTGACCCGAATTCTGTCTGCTACCTAATTATGATGTCATGACACGCCTTCTTTAATGTTACCATATATGGCACTATTGTTAGTTGCAACTTTTATGTAACTGAAATGAGAACTTTAGAGAACTTTCTTCACCACTAAGGACCAAACGGATCGTTTACTCAGACATTAGTGACCAAATTCAATTAATTTAAACTTTTGTTGATGTTTTACCCCTGTACATCATTTTGAACCTCCTGTTTTGGTCTTCCCATCCATCCATCCATCCAGTATCTTCCTCTTTATCCTATATTAGGGTCGCGGGGGGTTCCCTATGCCCATCCAGGGGAGAACATTTTGGGCGCTGGACAGATACACTCAGGACAGGGCGCCAATCTATCGCTGGGCAGTTTTGGTCTTCCCAATATGGAAAATCCTCAGTGATGTAATTTACAGTGGTAATAAAGTCCAAGTAATTTATTTATAGTGTGTTTTTTACAATCGTACATCGTCACAAAGCTGCTTTACAGAGTTCTAAACCTTTAAACCCCCAAAGAGCAAGACCAAGAGACAGCGGCAAGACAAAACTCCCTGTTATGTTGATATTTTAAAGAAGAAACCTTGTGAGGACCAAGGCTCAGTGGGGGACTCCTCCTCCTTGAGCATCAACAGTGTTGGACAGCCATGTATAGATTGTGTGGTGATCATTTGGACCCATATTTAACAATTGTAAAACTATAAAAGTCCATTGAGTGTGTCCCGCAGGACCGCCGGTCCAATAGAAATCCAGGTTCTATCCAGCAATCGTCGTAGAACCATGGATGAAGACCTGACCACGCCTCCAGGAGAAACAAGAATTTGATTGATACGGTGCATCATTTGACTCCGGCATCACGGACTAGAGCAGCAGAACTAAAAGAGGCAGATCCTGCAGGGTACTTAGTTGAGGGGGCTCCCTGGAACAGCCTCATTTCAGTGCCACACCCCTCTACTAATGATGAGTCGGGTGAAGAGGTGGAACAGCAGCACAGACTGATCCCAGATCAACCAGCAGCGCCACCAACACTCAGATCTACACCTTTAATCTACAGAATTAATGAAACACTCAATTAAATAAATGTGTTTTTAATCTAATTTTAAAGATGGATCGTGATTCTGAATCGTGAACAGTAACTGGAGGACTGTTCCAAAGTTGAGGAACCTTGTCTGGAGAACGCTCCTCCACCAGCACGAATTTTATTTCATCTAGGAGCTAAAAGTAAAGCAGCACCTTGAGATCTGAGCTCAGTTTTGGTTTATACAGCTGAATCAGCTCGGTGATGATGTGGAATTTTATATGTTATCAATAACATTTTGCACTCAATACGCAACAAACCGACTTACAGACTCACAATAACATGATCTTTAACTAACACAACGCAAAAGCCACTAAAATAAAGAGGCAGCAGTTGCTCTCTGGCGAGTCTCAGGTTTTGAATTCACGCTGGACGGGGTGAAGGAGGTAAGAGGAGTAAGAGTTATGAGCTTTTGACAGTGTGAAGTTAGATAAGTGAGTGTGTGTGTGTGTGTGTGTGTGTGTGTGTATTTGTGCAGTTGCCCGTCACCCCCACTTCATGACCCTCAGTGGTCAGCATGGCCTCGGCTGCATGCCAATCTCTGCAGGCGGGCGTGGTTCAGCCCTCACTTCCACTCGCCTGGCGATGTGTATCGAATGGAGTCGACGTCCGTCTGTGAACTTCCACAATATTTTATATATTATATAATATATATTTTATATACAAAATGTTAAAGAAAGAGTTGTATTGAAATCAGGTACATGTACTCACACTGTTCATAGTAAATGACTGAAGTCACCTTTAATTGTTGTTCACTTGCTGGATGTCTTGTGATGATTTTGCATGTTCTCTTGACTCCTCGGTTCTGATTACCGTCCGTACGAGGGTTCCCCGGGCACTCCGGCCTTCTCCCGACTCCAAAAACATGCAGGCATGTGAACTGAACGTGATAAATTGCCCCCAGAAGAGTGACTGACTCTGTGAACGTCTGTGTGTGGTGCTCCGAGAGAGACCGGCGTCCCATCCAGAGTCAACGTTCGCCTTTCGCCCACTGACACCGGGGGCAAGTAAACCCAGATACCGGCCAATGAAAATAAAAAATAAGAAGTGGACCCATTCCCCACAGCTTTTAGCATTCACTTTTTCTCACTAAAAATATTTAGTATTTTTGTTGTGATAATAATAATAATAATAATTATATATATATCAGCGCCCGAAAAGCTCTCCCCTGGATGGGCATGAAGAACCCCCCCGCGACCCTAGTAGATTATAAGCGGAAGATAATGGATGGATGGATATATATATATATATATATATATATATATATATATATATATATATATATATATATATATATATATATATATATAAAAATATATATATAATATCATTTACCATTAATAGAAAATATGCTCTTGACCCTCTTGACTAAGTCCTCTGCATGTTCTACAATTGTACTTTGAGGTCAGTATGCCAGACTCCTATGTTTTACTGACCTGAATTCTGTCTGCTACCTAATTATGATGTCATAACCTTTTATACTTACTTCACACGCCTTCTTTAATATGTTACCATATATGGCACTATAGTTAGTTGCAATTTTTACGTAACTGAAATGCTACTGTGATGACTTTTGTCATCGTTAACGACCAAACGGATCACTTACAAAACTTTAGTGACCAAATTTACATAACACTTTGGTAAAAATGTAAATAATTGTTTTTGTGAAGCAGGTGGCTTAGTGGTTGGCATGTTCTCCTCTCAGTGCTCGGTATCCAGGTTCCAATCCCAATCTGGGTAGAGTTTCCATGTCCTTCTCGTTTCCATGTGGGTTTTCTCCGAGTTCCTTACACAGTACAAAAACATAGATTCAATGTCAATTAAATGCTCTAAATTGTCCCATATGGTATGTGTGTAAGTGTGTGTGTGCCCAGAGATTGATTGGCATCCTGTTTTGGGTGTATCTGCTCAGCGCTCGAATCTTTGTCCCCTTGATGGTCATGGTGGACACCCCCCCCTACCCTAGTTGAGGATAAAGCGGAAAATAATGGATTGAATAATTGTAAGGTACTGTTTACAGTCTCTAACTATAATGCCAAAGATGATTTATTTATATGTGAGGCTGTACGGTTCTGATCTCTAACCTGTATGAGGCCGGTACTGACAGTACACTACCATCTGGTCACACATCAGCGTGGTTTTATAAAGCTAGAACTTTCACAAAACGTAATCTCAGAAATTTCATTTTAATACACACATCAAGACAATTCTCTGTAACCGTATAAATAAAAGTAAAGGTCTGTTTCCAACCGAATTCTTGAGTCTGTGCCCTTTTCATGTTGCTGCCAAATGGGCAGAGAACTGGAGGAAGGATTATATATGTGTACTAAATCTCTCCTGTAACATTTGTTCTGGATGTTTTAGACTATAATAGAATTCTTGTTCAGCATACAGTAATACAGTTATATAAACTAAATCCAACAGGATGGAGTCACTATTTTGTCACTATTTTTCACTATTTTTCACCAACAGGATGGAGTCACCCATTCGGGCGCTGGGCAGATACACCCAGGACAGGGCGCCAATCTTTCCATGTTCTCCCCCTGTCTACGTTGGTATTCCTCCTACAGTGCCTATATAAATGAAGCAAATATAGCATAAATATACATATATTTATGTATATAAATGCATATATACATTAGCAGTCAAAACTTCGGCCACGCCCCCTCTCTGCTGGACTTTGTAGTTCTCCAGTTCCACTCTGTAGTCCATCTGTGTGTGTTCTACAGTACATACTGTGATCTCTAATGCTCAGAACCCCAATAGAGTACCACCACAGAGCAGGGCTTATTGGGTTTGGTGGGTGCATTTAGTTCCTATCCCCGCAGTGTGACTGAGGTGTTTAAATGAAACTCCAGCAGCACTGCTGCACTAGAACCCCCTCAGCGCATCAGTGTGACTGCAGAACTGACCATCAACAATCCACCACCCAAATGATACCTGTTCTGTGATGCTCCTGAGAACCAACAGGGGACGAACAACAACACAGAACACAGATGGACTACAGTCTGGAATTATAGAACTACAAAGTCCATCTATATGGTAAGTGGAGGACATGGAGGATGGATGGAAGGGGGCGTGGCCAAACTTCTGGCTGGTTCTTTAGGTGTTGTGTTTTTAATAAGTGTAAATCCTCACAGTTTAAATTTCTTCAACGCAGTGAGTTGTGAAATTCTTTATAAGGAATCAGTTGATGTACGACTTTCATGAAACTCATGGGACGTCTGCATTCTGCTGTTAACTTTGGATGTGTAAAAATAATTTATGTTGGGGGGGCGGGTCTGGAATAATGAATTATTGTTTACTCACAGAACCAGACTGTCAAGCTCTATTAGCCATGATGTGTGAGGGTGAAGAAAAATAAAAAGTAAAGCTCGAAAAGTCCAAAAGAAAACAGTCCAAAATGGAAGTGCCCTTTCAGCTCTTTCCAGCGGGGCTTCCAAAAATATCACACTCCATGGATTTTTTATTTTTTAAAAATCCCGGGCGGCACGGTGGCTTAGTGGTTTAGCATGTTCTCCTCTCAGCACTAGGGATTCCTGGTTCGAATTCCAAGGGAGTAACTAATAAAGTAGTGATAGTGTAGTTTAACTAACGCTGGTGGTAAGAATTACTACAATTAATGTGAATAATGTATATATTGTGTCTGTGTGTGGGGGGGGGGGGGGGGGGGGGTGTGGTGGGGTGAGGAAGCTCAGATTATGAAGCTCCAAATCTGAAATATTTAAATCTGAACGAACGTGTAAAGCAGCACTGTGATTGGTTAAGTCATCGGTTAAATTATTGGTGGAATGTACTTCTGAAATTTCTTCTGAAATTTAAATGATTTTTTAAGCAAAATTTTTTAAATCAGATTTTTGTTTATCTGATTTTTCTTTAATCTGATTAAGTTTATCAGATTTCTTTTCACCTGAATTTTCGAAATCAGATCTTTTTCCATCAGATTTTTTTCCAATCAGAATTTTTTTTAAAACACATTTTTTTGACAGAATTTTTTCCTCCAAATTTTTTTAAAACTGATTTTTTTAAACACATTTTTTTTAAATCTGAATTTTTTCATCAAATATTTTTTTAAATCAGAATTTTTTTTAAAACACATTTTTTTGACAGAATTTTTTCCTCCAAATTTTTTTAAAACTGATTTTTTTAAACACATTTTTTTTAAATCTGAATTTTGAAATCTGAAAAAGTTGTAATTGATTTTTTTATTATAAGCAGCGAATTCCAAGTTCACTGTAGTTCACTGTCGCGACAGCGGAGGGAAAAACGCCCTGCTGTTTATAATGAAGAAGCCTTGTGAGGACCGAGGCTCAGTGGGGCTCTCATCCTCTTGAGCCTCCGCGCAGCATCAATATATAGATTATATAGAAAATACAGATTGTGTAATGATCAGGTGTCCAACTTTTAAAAAAACTAAAAAACCTAAATCGGTTCAGTGAGTATTCTAGCGGGACTGAGCACACACCTCAGACCTGAACCCGTACATCAAACACACTCTCGAACCCGCATTAAATACTCAATCTCATGCAAAAACCCAATAATCGCTCTGACAATACAAAACATACAAAGACAAGCCGAAGCTTTCCTTCCAGTAAACCCGCTGGCAATCCATAAACCGGAATTCGGTGTCTTTCTGGGTAAAGCTACCACAAAACACATGGTGCTCACCAAATATTAAAACCAACTTTGATCAGGGTTCCTATTTGAAATGACTCTCTTACTCACCCCTCACACACACATACATACTTCCCCTATTCGCTGAATTTATGTTACTAACTGCACTTTTCTCGGTGAGCTGAGGTTCATTCTATTTGGTTAGCCAAAAATTAAAGCATAATAAAAGGGAAATTCCATTACGTTTAAATTTGTGCGAAACCGGACTAATTTCCGTGGCATTGCTCTCTGGAGCAGCAAGACTCCTCTCTCAGCCGTTCGGCGACAGGCACTTACAGGAGAATTGGGCTTGCAGGGCTGTGCAATAGCTCGGGGACACAATTACCCAAATCAATTTCCGGGAACAATCTCCGACATCGCAGTCCCCATTAAAATTTAATCCTAAATAAACTTAACATTTGTAATTCGATGAGACAATTTCATAAACGCGTGTAAAAACTCGACGATACATTATGCATGACTGCAACTTCGCCGTATAAATAAAGCGGCAATTAAAAGCAACATTAAAATAAATAGAGAGAGGGAATGAGCGGAGCGGGGGGGGGGGGGTGCACGAGAGTGAGAGAGAGGGTATTAATTATTCAAATGAAGAACAAAACCAAACTGTACCTGCCTGCCGTTGATGTAATCATGATGATTAATAAAGATATTACCATGGCGATCCCATCGCTATGGCGAGGCATGACCTTGATTTATTTACTTAGCATAATTATACGTTGTGATTAGGAATGTTAACATAATTGGATTTTTTAAAAACCGCTACGTTTGTGATTAAAGCGGCGATACGTCTTCGTCCCGAGGCGGACGGGTTGTCCTGGTTCCACGGCGGACCTGAAACTGCGTCGCAGGCTTGCAGTCGGCAAGGCCAAGGTATCGCTCTTAATTGATTGTAGAGTCATGCTAAAGTGTCAGAGACTAGACAGCATGTGTTTGTGTGTGTGTGTGTGTGTGTGTGTGTGTGTGTGTGTCATGGATGGCTCCAGGGTAATGCTGTCCTCTAGAACATGTCGCCCTCTCTGCTTTCGGTCATGCCTCAGTACAGGCGATGTGTCTCCATGCTGGGTACGGCGCCCACGCCTTAGAGCAGACTCCCACTATCTCTGTGTCATTTCAATTACCACTTCAGACGTGCGGCAACCTGAGGAGAGCTCAGACAACTGTTCTCAGCCCCCCCCCCTCACCCTCCCCCCTGTTTTTTCTGGGCTTAATTAAAATATGGTTGACCAGAAATCAGGTTGAAGTTGGGACATTAACACAGAAGTGGCGGCTGATTACGATTTCTCAGTAAATTGGGACCACGAGGCCAAACGGTGCATGCTTTGAACACGTCGTATTAGAAGATACCTATAGCGACGTGGGGTGGAATGGTTTATGCTGCGTCCGTGCATCTAATTAGCTGAGCTCACGTAGCTGAACGGGTTTCGGACGACTGTTTGAAACGCAAATTGTCAAATCCTGGATGTGATGCTCATATCTGAATTAATGAAGAAACCTGGGAACCCGGAACGCTGATTAGTATGTTCAGACTGAACGATGCCCAGGTAATGATGACATTTCTGAATCAGTCTGGGGGCGAAGTGGCATCCATGAGCGCATACTGAACAGCTGAATGGATCTGCGTCGAGGTGTTACAGGATGTTACATAATACAGAACATGCATTAGAACCATATTTAAACCGGTTTTCTGTGGGGGGTTTGTTAACCATTCGACCCTTTAGACACTTAGCATGATGTATATATTAAGAAACATGATAGGATTTGAAAAGAAAACTTTCAAATTAAACGTACGCAGACGTTTCGTCACCTATAAACACAAATTACATATGATTTCAATTTTCAAATAGAAAATCGACATATTATAATAATAGAATCACAAATATAGCTTATATCATAAAAGAAATATGATTATATACACTGCTTCTTACAGCAATATCTAAATATTGTGTTAAGCGTTATGTATTATGGTGGTGGATCATCTTATGTTGAAGGTTCTGCGGTACCACAGGACTTTAAAACATGCCATATGCCCCATACAGCAGATACTGAGGTTTTACATTTATATTTAGTCATTTTGTCGTTGAGAACAAGTCAGGAGTTATGCAAGAACCTGCTACACTGTAGAATTAACAAACCTGATTATTATTCTATTTTATTTTATTTTTTACATAAACACAGGTCATAAATATACATAAATATGATCTAATATACGATTTAATATAATCAATAAAAACATATATTAAGATGATAATCATGGTTTCATCTCATACATGTTCTGTATTTGTATTTATTATTGTTTATTCTATATTAATATATAAAGAAATAAAGATACTAAAGGTTTATGACGCGATGCATGATTAGAATTGGCTCTCACACTGATAACCAATCGTCTGTGTTTGGTTTCCGCGCCACGATGCGGGATTTTGACCGTCGTTGCGTTTTGACTTGCAGACCCGCTGAAGTGTCACGTCACCCCCGAGAGAAGTGAAGACACTGGCGGCTGTATTCCGGCGGGGAGACGGGAAAGGCGTTTGGAACGTGGCCCAGAGAACCGGACTCGAAGTTGGTGAGAAGGCCTGGCTATTGCCAAGCACCTCCTGAGGTGACTCTATCAGAGTCAGTCAAGCCTGAAATCAATCACTCAAACCCATCAAAGGCCGCCGTGCCCCTTCATTGTGAACCAGCCATCTGGGCCTCCTCATACTTTGCTCTGTGTGTGAATAGAACAGTTCTTGGGATTAAATAAGGGGGTGAAAAAAATGAGCATTTCGCGCCAATATTTTGCAACGTAGAGCTAACAAAGCAGCTTTCGCATGAATCAGAGGGGTACGGTAGATGTGAACTATTATAAAAGCCTAATTTAGTGACATATGCAAGAAAATGAGCTATTTTCACACACTCAGCCTCAACCAAGTTTGATTTAGTGACGAACTCAGAAAACAACGAAATAAAAATTACTTAATAGCAATAGAAAATATTCTCACAAGGCTCTTATTATAAAAGGCATAGCACTTAATTCAAGACAAAAGTATATATTTAAACTATGCGCATCCTCTCCCTGCCCCTTCAAAGTGCCTTGAATTGCCCCAGTCACCACTGGAGGGCAGTAGAAGCCAGAACATCCCTCACCCCATTGTGACTCCCGCTGTCTCATACTATGGCTGGCACTCATCTCTGTGCCCGGGCCCCATACTGCCCGGCAGCCTCTGGGGCGAGATGAGGATCTGGAGCGCCGGAGGAGCTTCGGCCCACCGAATTGCTGCTGCATGGCTGCTGTCTCCATGGAAGGCCCGAAACCCCCCGAAAAAATCATTCAGAAAGAGCTTAAGCTGGATTTTCGCTGCAAAGAAAGGCACCAGGAACTTGTCTGTCTGCGGAGTGTCTGTATCTGCAGACAAAGAGTCATCTTTGTCTAGAAGTAGATTATTAGCTCGACTCTAGCCGGAGCGTATATTTAAAGGCCCATCTCCCCTTTTCCAAATTTCCAGAAGTCTTTTGGGTATAATAACGGGGTAACTCGGCAATCCGCGTGTTCCCCTCTTCATAATTTATGCAGAGGTCCTGGTTTTTCCATCCGAATCTGCATTTTTATGGATATTTCCTGCCGTTCTGACTGCAATCACGAAACGCTAATTTTATGACCGATTATGTTCTTTCGGAATGACATTTGCGGAGATCAAAGAGCAATTTAAGCTATTACAGCACGAACATAACACAGTGGAGGTATTAGCAGTTTATGACTTCCTGCAGAATTTAATACAGACAATCTCCCCACAACTGCACAGAAATGACCTCACGTTCCGCATAACGTATTACCCTCAGCCACAGACACACCGACCTGATCCATGATTCAATAAGCCCGCTCGGGGTGGACCGGCCTCCTCCTTCCAACCGGTCCTAATACCGTCTCGGAAAATCCCTCCGTCTGTATTGGGCCGATAATCTGTCATTCGGCAAATTGAGGTTTAAAACCTGAGTTATCTCAGTTCGCAATCGTATTGCTGTACACGATTGCCCCCCCCCACCACATCCCCATCCCCATCCCCATCCTCATCCCCATCCTCAATCTCTGCCCCTTTATGGGATGGAATTGATGTTTTATTCAGAAAATCTAATTCTGGAAATATCTTCTATTTAGTATGCCTCATTAAGTAGGCCAACGATCCTGGAATGTCCTTCCCTTTGTTTTTATGGGAGGAAAAAGTTTCGGAGCAATCGAAATTCGTATTAATATTGAAATGTTATGTGGTCACCTTATTATGTTTTGCTCGCTGTGTACTAATGATGCTATTCATCAGATCAGTTCGGAGATATTATATATATATTCATTATTTCTACAGTCAGCATATAGTGTTTTAAGTTTTTATCGGCCTAAATTTTTTTTTTTTTACTATGTTCTCTTAAAATAATGAGATATTCTTTTAGATCTAAATTGAAGAAAAGCAATCAAGAAGTTTGCAGGTCGTTGAAATCATAAAAAGAAGTAAAAACGAAGTCAGGAGGTTAAATTCTTTAAAAAAATAAAATAAATAAATGTAGATATTAAGTACCAGAAATCATCCTGTTTGAGAAATGGGGCTGGTCCAAGGCCATGTTTCGAATGCTTCATTACACAATGACGTCGAGAAGTTTTAAACGCACAACAGAAGCGAAACAAGAAATAAAATGAAGTAAGAAATGTTGTTGGGGTTTGTTGGTGTAGCTGAATGTATGTGCTTGAGCCCATTTCGTTGCCGGATGGCCTTGCCTAATGTCCCGAGAGCGATGTTGCGGGCCTGATCCTCTACGTTATGCAGCCATGTGCTCCTCGCTGTGAAGGAGGTCCCATAGTTAAAGAAATCACTTAGATAAGTGGAACGTTTGCAACTTTCAGAACATCAGAGGCTTGTGTAAGCACCAGCAATAAACATTAAACCCGCTCCAAATCCCAACTCGGTGAAAGAGAGAGAGTGGGAAAAAAATATAATAAAAAAATATATATTTATATAAAAATAAAGCTACTGACCTTCATAAGACAGATTTCTTTACTTAGCGACTTTATTTTACAAATATGTCAGCTATAAAAATAACAGGGACAAAACAATTTAGTTTAAATTTAATCGTTTTTTATAAATAATGCTCCAATAGCAAGTGCAATGAACTTTAATAAGCATTAAAGGTTTTAAAGGGGTTTGTGGAAATATAATAATAATAATAATAATAATAATAATCACCATCATCATCATCATAATAATAATAATCAAAAATAAAGGAATTTTTTTAATTATTTATTTATTGGTTATTATTACTACACCAATGACCTTAGAGAATGTCACTCAAGATCAAAGAGACTTTGATGATCAAATTCATTTTTTAAATTGAAATTAAAAACCTTTTTTGTGACATCACACATTCGGCTCTGTTGGACAGAACCGGAGTTCTTTTTTTTTTTAAATGAATAACTTTGTTTAAAAAAATTAATAAATAGACACATAATCTGTACCTTACTGTCTTACACTGTCAGTAGGCACCCCCACTGAGTTTTGTTCCTCACAAGGTTCCTTAGCTTTTAAAAGGAACAAATACAAGTAGGTTTTTCTTTCCACTATCACTTTGGCTTGTTCCTTGGAGGTTTGGGCTTAGAAGACAATGCATTACTGTAAAAATCATTATGTAATTAAATAAACCATTTTTGCACCTTGTCAAGTCATGCCTCATATATACTTATTTAAAAATAAATACTGTATATTTAGAACTTTTTAGTATTTCAGATTTACATTAGAATTTGTTCCATGACATGGCAGTGAACGTAATTGTATCCCTGCTTTCTTAAATGAATAAATAAAATAACAGACTATAAAGAACAAACACACACATGCATGAAATTCCCTGCGTTTGGTCTGAACTCACGAGGTTGGCTTTACTGGAAATGCTCATATGTCTCGAATGTCCCCAAACACCGACGCTGTGTTTACAGGAGCCAGAGGGCAAAGCAGTACCTGCCATTTGCCTCCTGCTAATTGTTTGATTTCCTGTTGCCACTTGAGGGCCGAGCGTGACTTTGTACGAGGCCCAATTTTCAACCGAATCGCACGTTGGCCACCTTTATTTGTTTGCAGCCTGGTGATTGCTTCAGGCGACTCTCTATTACACATCCTCTCCGGATTTCTGCAGAAATACCTGTATTTTCCAACGTCCCTCATTGCTGCTTCTTTGTCCCCTCGTTCATAAGATAACATACATACCGACACACCCACCCGACTGGTAACATTAAAACCCAGCAACAACAACAACAACGACAACAACAACAACAACAACGGCACAAAGAAAGAGGCCGTGGTCGTGGCTCATTACGTATAAGCCGTGAAAGAATGAGTAGTGGATGTGATTTTGGGGCTTTCAAGAGGGGCGATGGGAACACACTGCGCCATCGCTACTGCACCATACCCCTCACACCAGGACACGGGGGGCTGCCATCACTCCGTTTCCTTGGTAATATCCTCCACTCCTCTGCTCCTCTGATCTCAGGGCCCTTTTTTTCCAGCAGGTGGTGTTTTTTTTTTTTTTTTTTTTAAGTTCCCGTTAGTGAGCTCGCACACCAGAGATGATGCGTTTCCAATGAACCTGCCAAAGAGATGGCACCCGAAGCCTTGGACCCACTGGCTACGAAAAGCCTGCGAAGAATTCACCTTATCAGCACCTGCCTCATAATCATGCAAATGGTCCTTCGCAGGGAAAAAAAAAAGGCGTGGAGATTGTTTTAATCGGATTATGTTTTCTTTACCCCCCCCAATCCCAAACCCCCGTTCTGGCTTTTGTTTTCCCATGTGCCTTTTGGACCCGGCGCAGCTTCGGCCAAGAACGCGGCGGGTGGAGTTTTGCAGATCGGGGCCCATGAGAAAGATTCTTGACGGGGGACCGTCTCAAGCTAAGGCCTGTAACAGTTCCACCTCTGGATGCTGCCTCTACTCGTCAAATTAGACTTACAGGGGGGACGAGCTAATGACTGTCAGTGGGTTTGGGTTTGCTGCTGGAAAGCAGAAAATAAAAAAAGATAATTAACTTTTATCAAAGTCACACAGTCGCACAATGGCAGTGCCCCGAAAAAACAACGGACGGGACACGTTTCTGGGCACCCTGATGCCAACCTGAAGGCTCGGATAATTTAAAGCTTAATATAATTAGCCCACACAGAAAATGTGTCTATATTTATATATATCCCAATGTCCCATTAAAAAAATTCATGCAGATAATGTTGTTTTCTGGAGATCTTACTGTCACATGTATGCAATGGTCATTCAAATAAATAGATATAAATAAACAGGTCTGAAGAGTAAAAAGAAATACTCAAATGATTCAAAACCCTCACGCCAAACTCCACAAAGGCCAATTCTGCAGTCAGCGAATTCAGGCTCTGCTTCAGATGACTGGACCCAAACAGAGCTTGGGAATGTTTTGGTGGGCCCAAAAGTGACTGCCCTGAATAGCTTGTGCCACAACTCTGTGGGTGTGCCTTGACGGATGCCCCTGCCAGTCTCCCCACCGTCGCTGATGCCAGGGCCTCGGCAGCCTCCAGCAGGCGTCTAATCCCTCCTAATGGGGAATTGTCATCTCAAGGCTAATTTAAACCCTCCAACCACAGGGCTACCTCAACCTGCAGGCTGTTAATCCCCACAGCAGCCTTCTATTTCCTCTGTCTCTCCCCCTCTTCTTTTCTTCCATCCTTCTTCAGTCCCCGAGTCCCTGTTCTGGGCTTAAACTCAGGCCTGGGGCCTTCTGTCGCCACTGCAACAACACCACCTTTCAATCATCTCAGCACACCCTGATCAGTCCAATCTTATCTGTGTGTAATTACATTTTTGGGACTCTTGCTGGATACCATATTTGCCCACAGTGGGGACCAAGGAAAGGCTCTGGTCTCACACACTGTTCCTTAAATCCGCAGCAGGCACTGCCTTGGGACAATGGGACCACAAATTCTGCCAGATGGAATTTGCGAAGAATTACAGATTGAAACCATGAATGCCTGCTTCGAGGAAACTGTTCCGATCTGAGGTAATGTTGTAGGTGGATTCTACACAACTCTAATAGTTTCAAATTAGACGGGCTACAAAATTCGCTGTCTGTCCAATTACACCGTCTGTCAAACCCAAACAGGAGAGAGAGATTATGTTGCCTGTACGGCGCAGAACCTGGTTGGAATTCTACACCAGATGGGTTTAATTGCGTGACGGCTAATTTGGTCCTCGAAGATTGTATGATTGTAACGCACAATAACAGGTGTGTACCTGCAACTATAACGCAGGTTTTCACTCGCCTTCTAACCGTGGATAACAAAATAAAGAGCGAAAACGCCAAAATGGCTGCAGTCTATTCCGTAAAGGGGTGTTTTCCTCCTTTTCGCCTCTTTGGCTTTTGGCAAATGGCCATCGAGCAGCTGGTCAAAGTGAAACAGAAAGTCATGCGACATTTGCTTGATCAGAATATTTTTCTCAATGGAATCATCGAAGCTGATGAGGTCTGTTGCTATGGCACGGAACAGAATGATAACAAGACCCAAAGGCCGTTAAATGAATAAAAGGAAAAACAATATTATACCTTTCCTCGAAATACTGGCTTCCTAATGCGACAGGCTGGTGGTTACTGACCGAATCGAAGCAATGCCGATGCATTCGAAGGTTTTCGGGGCTGCGACAGGTGAGAATGGTGGCCACTAACATAAGACCTCTGCAATATGGATTTAAGGCACTATGTGATGTTCCAAAGGTATGTAAAGGTGGAGGGTGCAGCAATTTGATTGAAGCAATGAGCAATTAAGGAAAATGCCATATTATCATTGAGCAAGGTTCAAAGACAGGAACCAGTTTTACATTGATGGTTTCAAAGTATCCCTTGCAGAATCAGGAAGCGGAATATTATGCCCTTGACCAGCAAGTTTGCAAGAGCATCAAACTTCCCCAGGCTTATGGACTGAAATAAAAGACGTACCACATGAGGAGAAATGAAGGACGGGGCTCTGGTATTAAACAGGCAAATCTCATGATCCTTCACAAAAGGTGCTTTGATTGAAAGTCCCTGAATTCTCCGTCCCCTGAATACCGTACCGGAAGCGTCCATTATCATCCGCCAAAAGAGGAGCCTCCGAGCGTCAACGGTCCGAGAGCGCGCCTACAATAGCCCCTTCAGCTGAAGATCACCGACAAAGGGATTAACTAATTCAATTAACAAACCAAAGTACTTTATAACTGTTAATTATGTGGCTCCAAGGACCGCTGTAGGGCCACCCGTCCCCTTTGTGCGGAGAGGAGCTCATCTGTCCTAATTGACCTCTGGGGAGCGTTCAGGGGGAGAGATGTCTCGCGCGAGCCCACAGCTTGTACAAACAAACTGACAATTCACTTTACGCTGAAGTGACACCCTGTGTAACTGGGACACAAACCCCAATGACCTTGAAAGAGCCACTAGAGAAAAGGCTTCTCTTTAGCCCTCTTCCTCTCGCCTTTCTTTTTGCTGTTTTACTTTCAGAAGCTGAGTGCCGAGTGAATAGTTGTAAAAGTTTGCCGGATTTTCCTTTTTCCGCCACTGCCGAAGACTTTGGAGACAAGACGTTGGCCTTCACAGCCCTTCGTAGCCTGTTTAAGGGAACACATCCCTGGGGTGGCCTAAGCCACTCAAAACAAGTTACTAAACAATGAATAGTGTCACTCTGCGGCACGTTTGCAAATTTGCGTAAATTTTATTGCCTATTTTAACAAATTCTAGGTTGGCATTTATAAAAAAAAAATGAGGCTTTTGCTCTTGCGCCTCTACGGTCCTACCGAGCCCAGTTTTCCTTATCTTAATGGTTGCTCAATAGTTGTCCGCACAAATGCCCTCGAGTATCTACCCAACAATGGTGGGAGGGTGTGTGTAATTTGGGATTTGCCCGTAGCCTGCATTCCCTTCAGTCCTATACATGTTTTCTCCACCCAACAAGGGTCCCAGACAGTGCCCTTCTGAACGCGTGGCCAATTCCGTTATTAATAGCCCCTTTCCCAGTGAATGGGGGACTCCGTCTGACCTGCCTCCCTATCTATCCCCGGTCGAGGGTTGCGCTCTTGTTTTTCATTTATTTATTTATTTCCACCCCCTTCCCCCCACTCCTCCATTAACCCTTCCTGTCCGAATCTGAGCCTGAATCTCTGGAGCTTTGTGGAACCACGGAGGCCCCTAATGACCTGTTCCACAGGCCATCCATCAGCTGGCAATTACAACATCTGTCGCCATCACAAAGGAGGGCCACAAAGATGGCTTGGGCAACTGTCTCTTTTAGAGCTTCCCCCTTTCACTGCCGGGATCCCTCTCGATTATGTCTGGAGGTGAAAAGAGGGGGAGACCCTAACACACGGTTCACTTTGTGCGGCGAAAAAGGGCCGTCCGCAAAACATAGACGGGCGCGCTGACAGCAAACACAAACATGGCTAAACAAATGGTTCACGCCTACCTCTTTAGATTTCCATTCGAATGCACTCTGTGACTTAGAGAAAACGCTCTGTCTTCCCAGAGCCAAGAGGACTTTACCAGCTGCCGCCGGCCCTCCCCGCTACAAAGAAAACCTTTTCACATCGGAACAATAAGAAGCTCCCTCTTTTTATCCTTGGAAGTTTGCTGCGCTTCATGTATTAACTCAACAGAAAGGGATCAGTCCCGGGCAAATGCCTCCAGAGCCCCAGGTTCTCCCAAAGTCATTCATGTGCTTTTATACAAAAAAAAAAAAAAAAACCCTGCTTATTTTATTCTAAAGGGTTCATAAAGCTCGTTTTGCTTTTGCAGGCATGGCCCGTTAAATTGATGACTAAGGACCTGCGCGGAACCCGGATTGCGTGCCAGCATTCCATCAGACTCCACCAATGCTGCGAACCTGCAACCTGATATTTGCCTTGAAAAAAATGGGATGCCAGTTGTGTTTTTGGATTCACCCACGATGCCTTTCATTTCTATCTCACTGTGGGAATACCGCCTTATTTTCCCGGCTCTCGGACGGATGGCGTGACATCACGGGTAGAGGCAGCCGTACACACTGCAAAGGTCAGGCAGTCCATTGATCCAGGGGCCCCCGCTAGAAAACCTGCGCATTATGGGCCCTCTTCACACATACTGAGCCATAGAGGCGGCCCACAGGCACGGCCTTGTTGACTCGCCATTCATAGCCAGCCAATCAGCGGATTTATGCTTTGATGTGCGGCCGAGAAATAAAACCCTTTGGAGTAGTGACCTTTATCGACGGATGGATTAAAATCCATAGCCCCCACTCCCGAGCCTTTCTGTTGCTTTTTCCTTTTTTCTTTCTATTTTACTCTCTTTTTGCGCCAAAGTTACAGTGCGACCACGTTTTTCATGTTATTGCTAAGAGATAGTGTATATTATTACTACCACAGATTTTCCTCCAATATCTAATCTAATACCCTGTCACTCAAAACCAAACTTTTTAAATACTGTTACCAATGTTTGTGTACTTTTACCCCATACTGCATGACCAATACATACATGAATAACATTTTTATTTTATGTATTAGATTTATTTAAGCTAATATAAATGAATTCATCCCATTGGACCAGTTTTGATCAATTTTGATCCCATTGGACCGTGAGATTTGATCAGATTTACTATTTAAATGTAGAACTCTTGGAACAGTTACAAATATGCCAAGAGCCATGAAGGATGACGACCCTGAAAGATTCAATTAAGTAGTAAGTTGGAATGATATACATAATAATACACACAGCGTGTTACCATTGTGTGACATATCTCCCAGTTAATATCCATTTTATTGTATTTAAATAAAATTCAATTTGCTCACAGAGACTGACACTTCAACCAGAGGGCTTTTTAAAGGTTCTCTCTTAATTTAATTACAGACGTAATTTCTATTTTAAAGACGTCTGTAGGATTTGGGGGGGGGGAGTGTCCTAAGATATTCGAAACTTACATGTTAATATGTGTTCTAATACAGAATGTTCTTATGAAGAACACATTTAATATTTCGATATTTGAAATTATTTATTTCATTATCTTCCATTTAATCCTTCGTTAGGGTAGGGCGTGTTGGGTGGGGTGGGGTGGGGTTGGATTGCGGGTATTCCAAAATGCCCATGCGCTGGGCAGATACACGTAGAAAACAGGGTGCCAGTCCAACGCCGAGTACACACAACCCAAGTAGGGGCAATTTAATTAGAGGTATTTCAAGTGTGGTTGGCATGTTCTCCTCTCAGTGTTAGGGATTCCCAGTGCAAATCCCAATCTGGCTGGAGTTTGCATGTTCTCACCGTGTCTGCGTGGCTTTCCTCCGGGTTCTCGGGTTTCCTCCCACAGTCCAAAAACATGGATCAAGGTCAATTGAGTTCTCCAAATTGCCCCATATAGAGTGTGTGTGTGTGAGTGAGTGTGTGCTCAGTTATAGATTGGCGTCCTGTCCTGGGTGTATCTGCCCAGCGCCCAAAATTTTTTTCCCCTGGATGGGCATGGAGAACCCCCCCACGACCCTAGTAGAGGATAAAGCTGAAGATAATGGATGGATGGTATTTAAAGCAGCCATTTCACCTTGAATCCATGTTTTTAAATGAAACACACGGAAAACATGGAATGAAACTCATCCGGATCAAGATTCAAACCCAGATCCTCAATGCCCATAGACGCCACACTAAAAGTACTTAAACATTTATACTGTATATATAAAATAGTATTTTCGTAACATAAATAATAATTTGGAAATTGTTTTAAAAATGGATAACAGAGCATCTGAGATGTGACCAACTCCGCCGTTTCTGTTTTATTTCTTTTCGCCTCTCGCATTTTCACATTGTTACACCCAAATGAAACACGCGTGGATGGATTCGAACCCGAGCTAGAGCTTTAAGAACGCGATCGGAGCCTCCAGAGTAAAGGCTTTGAAAGCCAGGGGTCTCTGAACATGCAGCTCGTGTGTTTTACCCTTTAATTCAGGCAAATACCCAGAAGAGCCCACCTGAGAATAGGGAGACAGCCCGCTGTGAGGAGGCCATCAGCTTTTCAGATTGTAGCTATAACACAACAGCAAAAACACTCAGGCTTGGGTTCCCTCGGTGCAAACACGGAGGAGAACTATGTACTCTTGTTTTTTTGTTTTTTTTTCTGCATCATTCACTCTGACTCCATGCCAACAAATAAATAAGAAAAAAAATTCAGAGTGGCTTGCAAACTTTTCGCTGGGTCTAAACGCAGGTCTAAATGCAGACATCCACTGTTTGCGTAGACGTTTGATGAAGTCAAAGCGGAGGATGTTGACGAACATGAACGGAACTCCCTGTATAATAACTTAGTGACGGAAAAACAAGTCAAACAAACGTGAGGTGCCCTCATGCAGAAAATGCCTTTTTGTGGGATGGAGAAGGGAATTGAGGAGACATGTTCTGTACTGATAAACTTAAGAGCCGTGTGACCTATCCTGGCATATGGCAGGTCAAGAACATGCTGTTGGAGACTGGAAAATGGCCGGAGGAAGCTGATTCATAAAATATTCATTGTTTTTAGTTTTACTTACAGAGTTGTTATACCTGAAATGTCCACTGGGTGTTAAGGGAGAACATTCGATTAGTTCCAGTTTATAAACTTATACCTGCAGTAAAGGTTTCTAATATTTCTAGTTTGGTATAATGCTGTAGTCACTGGCACATCGTACGCTTTACGTCGTACAACACCAAAAGCTGCTACACTGCACAAAATCTGTCAAAAAACACAAATCAAGAAGAAAAAAAAATGTCCCAATATAGTGAGTACATTTATCTTGTTAAGATTTCTCAAAATAAGATAAAATTTCTAAAAACTAGATTCTAATTAATTTAAGTCAAAAACGTTTTTTAAGTCTTGTTAAGGTTCTAATTTTCGCAGTGTATATCACACCATTTTACAAAACGTACATTTCATTGCACCTTGTTTTATTCTTTATAACAATTTTGTTTATGTTGCTTTTAACATTTTTGGTTCCTAAAACACTATCAATTTCGTTTCTTGTTATTTGCATTTTATGGATTGTTGGATATTTTTTTTGCACTCTGTGCAATGACAATAAAATAACCTTACGTTATTTTATCTTATTTTAAAATTTATAGTTCCTTATTTAATGGATAGCGAAAGGCCGTTTAAAGAACCCGCCATGTTATTTTGTTAAATGGGATTTTAAATCCAATTTAATTAACTATTTAAGTCTCATTCCAAACATATTGGAGGTAAAATTTTTAAGGACTTTTTTTTTTTTACATGACTCATTTTACAATCTCTTTAGCTTTAAATTATTTACTTGGGAAATGGATCCAGTATTAAGTAAGAACGCAGAAGAACAGCAACAGTGGGGCAGCCAATTCACCTTGAATTCATGTTTCTGGTCTCCGGGTGGATACCAGAGGACCCACACAGACACGGTGAGAACATGGAAACTCCAGTCTGATTGGGATTCGAACCTGAAACTCCATCCCCTACGTCGAGCCATCACAATTTGGTTCTTGTCCTTGGTTCTAAGTTCCTCTATTGAGGTTGAGGAGGTTTCATGCCCATCCAATGGGTGAACCTTTTGGGCGCTGAAAAGATCAATTTATCACTGGATACACACTCACTCTCATAGACACACACACGATATGGGGGCAATTTAGAACAGCCAATTCACCTCAAATCCATGTTTTTAGACTATGGGAGACACAGATATAATAGGTACCATTTATTTATGTTTTTATACACATTTAACAATCTCATGTTGACACTACGGACTTTATTCCATAGACATTATCGCCTCTGTATTAATAATTGATGCATTGTTTAGAGCGTCACTTCATCACATGGTCGGTCCTTTAAAGGTCACGTTGACGTTCAGCTGATAACGGCCTTTTTGATGTAGGGAACACTGCGACCAGAGATCAACAGGCTTTAGGTCCTGCCCTATATAGTGCAGAATGTCAAATGAGGAATCGTTTCCCATTCAATGGCACTCTCATCGTTTTATTTCACCCCCCTCACTCTTTTTCTCCATTTTATTTTATTTCCTACACAGTCTTTTATCATGGATTCTTAGCCAGGCAATCTTACCTCATCCCGCAGCATATTTCTTTGCCACAGGAGGTGGTTATGACAAATTAGAAGTCTACAAATGTTCTGATGGTGTAAAGACCCCAGCTGTCACCAGGGAGATGCTGATCAGGTTTCCAAACGGCGTGCTCTCCTGGCGCCACCAACAGATCCATATGGTCATCCAACTGCCATAGCTGAAATTCACACACACACACACACACACACACACACACACACACACACACACACACACACACACACACACAGTTTTTCCCCAGCGTGGCAGGTTCAGTAAATCAAGTCTGTCGATTGATTCCTAATATTTCAGCAGCTTTGTAACATTCAGCTAACATTTTAGTTGAAATCTGTTTAATAAACTGTTATAAAAGCAACGTTTGTTCACGCAACTTTAAAAAGCCCTGACTTTTCCTCACACACACTGATTTATTCAAATTATATTTGAAGTGCTATTAATAATAATTGTAAAGCTGCTTCAAAACAGTGTCATATTATCAGATATAGTGCTGCGATGAATACATTTAAGTTCAATTAATTACTTATTGTATTTAACCCTAATATGAAAAATAAATACATAAACAGCTCCAAATCGTCGCAGCATAAAATAAATGTTTTTAATTCATACGTATTAATATTAAGCTTAGAATATTGTTAAATAATAAACATTATGAATAAAAATGAATCACGCTCTCGTCCCAGCTTTGCCGGACGTTTTCTGCAAGGGTTTATTTAATCCTTTTTTTTTTAACCATTGAACTTTAAAAAAAAAAAACACTAAACACAATAAATTTCCCCTGCACACAATATCACTAATCACTCTCTCCACCAATCACAGCTGCTCGAACGATGTAAAGGTAATGACTTCATGAGATTTGTGAAGAGTATATAAACCTCCTTAGGCTCCTAAAGAGTAAGTATGGCAAGTGCCGTGGGAATTAAAGCAATTGGTGTGGATTTGTGTATTGAACACACACACACACACACACACACACACACACACACACACACACACACACACAAAACTTAAATTTAAAGAGAAAATAAATGCACACTATTAACATTGAAAATAAAACATCAAATACTTAAAATACATACTTAAAATAAATATATGAAGTTGGTATGTTCTTCCATGTCTGTATGACTTTCCTCCTAAGGCTCTGCTTTTGCCCATATCGCCTCTAGGTATGAATGTGTTTGTTAGTGTAGCTTCCCCTGTTTCACTGACCACCTGTCAGCTTTCGGCTTAATGAGGACTAGGATAGGCCTCAGTATCCCCCTCAATAAAGAATAAATAAATAGAACGCTTGTTATTTTTTTTTGTTTTTAAGTTCATTCTTGATTAATTTTCCATCTGTGGTTTGTTTAAAACAACTGCCTCCCCGGTGGACGGAGCTAACAGCTGGCGATTCTCCTCTTTGAGCTTCTTTGCATGTCCAATTCGACGCTACTGTAATTTCAGGCGTGGTGGCTTTTGACTTTCGACTGTAATGACATGTCCCTGTGTAATTACGGCCCCGCGGTACACCGCGACCACGGCTGCTCCGTGATGGACTGTTTGAAGGGATTAGCAACCTTCAGCAGGAAAACTGTCACTCACACACACTCCCCCTGCGCTCGCTTTGTAGAGGGCTAACCAAGGACGACATGCTCTGGACACTATTATCAGACAAAGACGGCGAATAAAAGGACAATATGAAATAAGAGGAGGCTTTAACGGCGGGTGATGACTCTTTTAAAGAAAGTTTAAGAAATGGAGTTGGAGGCAGAAATTACATTTTGCACCACAGCTGTGGCCCCTCGAGCTTTAGTGATGAAATAGGACGCTGCACATTGTTTCCTACACAGATACACACGCTTTTCTACAGATAATCATGTGTTTGGGTCTTATTTTACTTAGAAGCTGCAACATACTGCAATGATCTTAGAAATAAGGCTGAAAGTCTGTGTGTGTGTGTGTGTGTGTGTGTGTGTGTGTGGGTGGGTGGGTGGGTGGATGTGTGTGTGCGTTCTGTATACAACCCCACCCATGACCCTAGTGGAGGATTCAGCAGAAGGTAAAAGGGTCGTACAAAGTTTGCAGAGAAAACCAAAAATTTGCAGAATTACACTATGGGAAGTATTAGTGTGGGCGGCACAGTGGCTTAGTGGTTGGCATGTTCTCCTCTCAGCACTAGGGATTCCTGGCTCGAATCCCAATCTGGGTGGAGTTTCCATGTTCTCCCCGTGTCCGCGTGGGTTTCCCCTGGGTTCTCCGGTTTCCTCCCACAGTCCAAAAACATGGATCAAGTCAATTGAATTCTCCAATATTGCTCCATATAGAGTGTGTCTGTGTTTGTGTGTGTGTGTGTGCCCAGCGATGGATTGGCGTCCTGTCCTGGGTGTATCTGCCCAGCACCCATAACGTTCTCCCCTGTATGGGCATGGGGAACCCCTCCACGACCCTAGTAGAAGATAAAGCAGAAGATAATGGATGGATCCATTCATTAGCTTTTAAGTAATCCTCTACTAGGGTTGTGGAGGGGAGAACATGGAAACTCCACCCAGCTTGGGATTCGAACCTGGATCCCAGACGCGGAGAGGAGAACATGCTAACCACTCCACCAACGTGTCACCTAAATATCAAAATGAAGATTTGTAATTTTTTTTTTTATTGCAACAGTCATTCCTCCATAGACTATGAATGTCTATTAAATTTCAATGTCAACTCTTATAAATAATGAATATACTTTTCTATCGTAACCTGTCCACGTTTGTCGTCATGGAGACACTATGAATGTATACGCTGTATATATAAGTGGCTGTATGAACCAGGGACTTACACCTGAAATTACATTTTGACAGCAGCCACTTTACAGGTTTCCAGATGTAAAGACCAAATCAATACCTGTCAGCCAATCAGACGCAAGCTCGTTCCATAAATAGTATTTACACTCTGTAATAATTCTGCTTATTACGGCAGTTCCACTATTCAAGGGGAAAGTTTTAGTGATATGGACGTTGTCATACCAACACCAACCAAACGCCGTGCTACATAACGACTTTCCTGCATCAGCGTCATTTGTCTTGGTCAGCATTGGAACATCGAGGTTTGGCATGTTGGTAGCCTCTCGTGTACGTGTCATGGTGTTTCGGCATGCTGATAGGACAGGCATGGCGGTATTAGTGCATAAAAAAACAGGGATTTAAGCTAAATTGTTTGCTCTAAATTGCCCCTTATATATAGTGTGTGCGTAATCCTGTACTAGGGTCACAGGGGGTTCCTCATGCCCATCCAGGGGAGAACGTTTCAGGTGCTGGGCTGGTACACCCAGGACAGGACACCAATCTATCGCTGGGCATACACTCACTCACACACACACTCAATATGGGGCAATTTGGAGAATTCAATTAACCTTGATCCATGTTTTTGGACTGTGGGAGGAAACCGGAGAACACGGAGGAAACCCACGCGGACACGGGGAGAACATGGAAACTCCACCCAGATTGGGATTCGAACCGGGAATCCCTAGTGCTAGAGGAGAACATGCCAACCACTAAACCACCGTGCTGCCCTTGTTGCTTTTATTGCTTTTAAATTAGAAAAGGAATAAAATTAATTAATTCATTCATTATCTTCTGCTTTATCCTATATTAGGGTCGCAGTGGGGTTCCCCATGCCCATCATGGGGAGAACGTTTCGGGCGCTGGGCAGATACACCCAGGACAGGGTGCCACTCACTCACACAGACACGTACGCATACACACTCTATATGGGGCAATTTGGAGAACTCAATTGACTTGATCCATGTTTTTAGACTGTGGGAGGAAACCAGAGAACCCGGAGGAAACCCACGCAGACACGAGGAGAACATGGAAACTCCACCCAGATGGGTATTCGAACCAGGAATCCCTAGCGCTGAGAGGCGAACGTGCCAACCACTAAGCCACCGTGCCGCTAAGGAATAAAATGTAAGTGATATTTATTTTAAAGCATTAATTTCGTGACTGACCTTTCACTCTTCATCATTAAATCTGTTCTTGAAACTTTCTTTTTGGGCTGTAATGTCTTTGTGCGTTCCACTTCTGAGGATCAGCCAGACTTTCACCCAGAAGAACAGTTCTATGTTGTAGAGGTCGAGCTTCACTGCTCTATAATTAACCAGCGCTGGCTGCTGATGTCATGGGCCCAGCGTGGAGGTGGATGACAGTCCTGCCAAGACACCTGTTGTTGTGAGGAGAGGCATCTGATATCATTACCAACCCAGCCGGATCGCCACGGTTCCCCCTGCCGCGGTGCGAACTGTCCCAAACCCAAATTTCTATCCATGTGCTCCTGTACGAACACTGCCAAGAGACCACGGCAACTTGATCAGGCCTTCTCGGATTAGAACGTCGATCGCGATAAGTAATCAACTTGGTAACACATGCGTTCATCAAAACCCATCGTTAGCGGTGAGGTCCAGCACACATGGAAAAGCAAACTCGTTATTTAGACGAGCCCCCGTAGCGTAAAGTAAAGCCTAATGAACCAACGAACACAAAACATGCCGAGTATTACGATCGAAAATTGGCTCTGCCGAAACACTGCGACGATTACTGATGGAACCTGGAGTTCTATTGGACCGGCGTTCCTGCAGGACGCCCTCAATGGACTTATAGAGTTTTACAATTGTTAAATACGGGTCATATGATCACCACACCATCCATACATGGCTATCCTACACTGTTGATGCTCAAGGAGGAGGAGTCCCTCACTGTGCCTTGGTCCTCACAAGGTTTCTTCCTTAAGATGTCAACATAACAGGGGGTTTTGTCTTGCCGCTGTCTCTTGGTCTTGCTCGTTGGGGGTTTAAAGGTTTAGAACTCTGTAAAGCTGCTTTGTGATGATGTACGATTGTAAAAAACACTCTACAAATAAATTACTTGCACTTTATTACCACTGTAAATTACATCACTGAGGATTTTCCATATTGGGAAGACCAAAACTGCCAGTTATAGATTGGCGCCCTGTCCTTGGTGTATCTGCCAAGCCCAAAATGTTCTCCCCTGGATGTGCATAGGGAACCCCCCGCGACCCAAATATAGGATAAAGTGGAAGATAATGGATGGATGGATGGGAAGACCAAAACTGGAGGTTCAAAATGATGTCTCTTGGTCTTGCTCTTTGGGGGTTTAAAGGTTTAGAACTCTGTAAAGCTGCTTTGTGACGATGTATGATTGTAATGGCGTGATGCGTCCCTCAGTATAAAGAAGCAGGAAAAATAAACATGTGTAATGATTTAATTGAGTTTAACAAGAGTCAAAGAGTGATGGGTTGACGACCAGCTAGGGTGACCAGATTCCAATTCACCAGGTGTGGGACAAAGAGGGACACCAATGCACTGCCAAATAAAAATGTGTATGTATATGTATACATATATACATATAAATACATTCTGACCCGATTTGCATTGTTTGTGTTGGTGGGAGTGCCCTTAACACGCGTCCGCGTTCCCGAATGGTTGACATTCAAACAGCCCGCCACTCCCCGGTAACAGACACACACACCGCCATCCAATGGCAGATTAGAAAACAATACAGACGCGGGACAACGTCTCAATTTGCGACACGCCTGAAAAGTAACGAAATTGCGTGACTGGTCACCCTACAACCAGGTTAGAACATCACCGAAACGGAAGTGGTCAGTATCCATCAAAAGTGGTCCAAGGTAGGAATAGTGGTCAAGGGTGTCCAAAGCTCATTGGTTAGTGATGACCGGTCTGATCCAACAGACACGCTACTCAAATCCAATGCATCGCAGGTTGATGTCTCTGGAACTGTTGGTCCTATGTTCTAAAATCTCTTGAGAGGTACGCTTAATCTTAGGGTCGTCACCACGACACTTTTCCATCAGACATTTTCCGAATATCTAATGGCTGCTATATTTTATTTATAAATTTTTTATTGCTATTATATTTATACTTACATATTTATTCTACATTTGTATTATACATTCATTCATTATCTTCCGCTTTATCCTCTATTAGGGTCGCGGTGGGGTTCCTCATGCCCATCCAGGGGAGAACGTCTCGGGCGCTGGGCGGATACACCCAGGACAGGGCGCCAATCGATCGCTGGGCACACACTCACTCACACAGACACACTCTATATGGGGCAATTTGGAGAACTCAATTGATTTGATCCATGTTTTTGGACTGTGGGAGGAAACCGGAGAACCCGGAGGAAACCCACGCGGACACGGGGAGAACATGGAAACTCCACCCAGATGGGGATTCAAACCGGGAATCCCTAGTGCTAAGAGGCGAACGTGCCGACCACTAAGCCACCGTGCCGCCCTTATAATATATAATGCTGCTATATTCAATTTTTTTCATTCCTAATATAATATTTAAATTTGAATATTTTAAAACTCTACCACCACGGAATTTCGTGGACATTTCATGTACCACGTCACATAAATGACGATAAAGTCTCCTCGAATCCTTGAATTCATGTGTGTGATGATACCCCATGGATAAAGGCTTTCCAGCCTAAAGCCCTAAAGGTCTAAATGTCCACCGTACTGATGTTACATCATTGTGCTATTGGAAAATTAGTTGTGTTCACGGCTCCACATACATCTGATCATACGGTGTCCACACTAAATCGTTAATACTCATGGATTTGCGAGGGGAACGTATCTTCAGTATTTATAAACGCCCCATAAATAATGCAGAGTTCTATTAACAATGCAGCTCGCAGTCAGAATGAGGTGGAGACATATTATTTTTTAACAAACATTCATATCTAATTCATTCTGTTGACTCAATAAAGGAGATTTAGTGCCGTTGGATGAAGTCGCTGGTTTCCAGCTGTGATGTGTATGCCAACAGCGTATGGTAAACGCTCAGTCTATCAGAAATGGTTCACTTTATGGGGGTTTCAACCACATAATTGCCCCCACTGGTATCCTTCATCAAACACGAATCTAGTTTGTATCCTGGTCTCGACTACGGCTCGATTCGAAATGCCGAAAACTGTGTTAACATCCCTCCAGGAGTCAGAGTACACGATTCCATAACAGTTGGCCAGGGACGACCGGATCAGCCGTCATTTAGGGCAAGACTGAGCCTCTATTGGCTTCTGGTTCTATTCAGTAACACTAAACATCATTAAAGTATTCTGCTGTATTGATCAATCTTTATATGACCTACAGTCCCAGTCAAAAGTTTGGACAGTTATTTTCTTCACTTGGACTTTGTAGTTCTATAATTCCAGACTGTAGTGCATCTGTGTTCTGTGTTGTTGTTCGTCCCCTGTTGGTTCTCAGGAGCATCACAGAACAGGTATCATTTGGGTGGTGGATTGTTGATGGTGGGTTCTGCAGTGACACTGATGCGCTGAGGGGTTCTAGTGCAGCAGTGCTGCTGGAGTTTCATTTAAACACCTCAGTCACACTGCCGGGATAGGACTAAATGCACCCACCAAACCCAATAACCCCTGCTCTGTGATGGTACTATTGGGGTTCTGAGTGTTAGAGAACAGAATACACAGTATGTACTGTAGAACACACACAGATGGACTACAGAGTGGAACTGGAGAACTACAAAGTCCATCTTTACAGGGAGTGGAACTGAGAAAATAAACGATAAGTGGAGCAAAAAAGGGGGTGTGTATATATATTCATATTCATTCATTCATTCATTATCTCCCGCTTTATCCTCTATTAGGGTCGCGGTGGGGTTCCCCATGCCCATCCAGGGGAACGTCTCGGGCGCTGGGCAGATACACCCAGGACAGGGCGCCAATCCATCGCTGGGCACACACTCACTCACACAGACACACTCTAAATGGGGCAATTTTGAGAACTCAATTGACTTGATCCATGTTTTTGGACTGTGGGAGGAAACCGGAGAACCCGGAGGAAACCCACGCAGACTCGGGGAGAACATGGAAACTCCACCCAGATGGGGATTCGAACCGGGAATCCCTAGCGCTGAGAGGCAAACGTGCCAACCTCTAAGCCACCGTACCGCCACTATACCTGTATATATATATAAGATTTTGGATTGGATTGGTGGGTACCAGCCTTGCGATCTGAGGGTCCTTGGTTCGCCGGGGGCAGCCCTGTACGCTGATTCCTTAATGGCATGGTGGCTTAGTGGTTGGCATGTTCTACCTTCTTCCTCACACACTCTGTGTGGGTTTCCTCCTGGTTCTCCGGTTTCCTCCCACAGTCCAAAAAACATGGCTCAAGCTCAACCGAATTCTCCAAATTGCCCCATATAGAGTGTGTCTGTGTGAATGAGTGTGTGTCCAGTGATAGATTGGCATCCTGTCCTGGGTGTATCTGCCCAGCACCCGAAACTCCCCCCCCTGACCCTAGTAGAGGATTAAGCTGAGCCATTTTCAGAGATCTGGCAGGTCCAGCAGTGTTGTGTCTCCACCCGTGAGCTGGCTGCCAGGTCCAGAAGAATTTTTCCTTTTTGTTTTTTTGAAGTAGGCTGCTGAAAAGGTTAGCCAGGGCACCCTTGCTGGTCTGACCGACTCTATATTGGGATACGTCTTTTTGGAGCTGGTTGTAACGGCATGACGTTGACCACATTAGCAGCGTCTGGGCCGAGAGTCGTCTTCAAAAACCCAGCTGGAGCTCTGTTTGAAGTGTCCACGGTACGTTCCCGTTACTCAGCTTGCTTCTTCTTTATGCCACATTAAAGTGCTGAGCCTGAACCGGACTAACTGGAGCATCCCCAGGGCCAGGTGGACACTGAAGGAACTACTTTATATTATTCACTCGAATTTGGCTATAATAAACCTTCAAACCCCCAAAGAGCAAGATGAAGAGACAGCGGCAAGAAAAAACTCCCTGTTATGTTGATATCTTAAGGAAGAAATCTTGTGAGGACCGAGGCTCAGTGGGGAACTCCTCCTCCTCAAGCATCAACAGTGTAGGACAGCCATGTACAGATTGTGTGGTGGTCATGTGACCTGTATTTAACAATTGTAAAACTATATAAGTCCATTGAGGACGTCCTGCAGGACCGCCGGTCCAATAGAACTCGGTAATCGTTGTAGAACCATGGATGAAGATCTGACCACACCTCCAGGGAATGAGGCGACACCTCAAAAGAACCAAACAAGAAAAGCAGTTAGAGCTAATAACGTTGTGGTGATCATGTGACCCGTCTTTAACAATTGTAAAACTCTATAAGTCCATTGAGGGTGTCCTGCAGGACCGCCAGTCCAATAGAAATTCAGGTTCCATCCAGTAACCGTCGTAGAACCATGGATGAAGAGCTGACCATGCCTCCAGGAAACGAGGCGACACCTCCACTTGTTAGTTTTTCCATTTGTTTAATATCTGGACATAGCTGTCCTACACTGTTGTTGCTGCCTGGCCACTCAAGGAGGATGAGTCCCCCACTGAGTCTTGGTCCTCCCAAGGTTTCTTCCTTAAATAACAACATAAAAGGGAGTTTTTTCTTGCCACTGTCGCTTTGGCTTGCTCTTTGGGGGTTTAAAGGCTTTTCATTCTGAAAAGCTGCTTTGTGACAATGTACTGTTTTAAAAAGCGCGCCATAAATAAATGACTTGACTTGACTTGACTCAAAAGAAAAGCCGTTAGAGCTAATAAAGCACCGTAATTAAGCAATAACCAGAGTTTGATTGACACGGTGCATCATGTGACTCCGGCATCACGGACTGTGATCGACAATCGTCTCCACATCAGTCTGCACAGAGAGCCGAGCGAAAAGTGAGACGGGAACCGACTAATCAGCTCTTTGATTCAAAGCCTTAATTAGAGACTATGAGACGAATCAATGAGACGCTTTGATTTTTTAATCCTGGCTGAAGTGAAATCCTGTTCGTCATCTCGTTAATGTTACGGAGAGACGTTTAAAGGCGAAGAGTGATCCGTTTTCGTCGGCCTTATTTATTTATTTAATTCATTTATTTATTTTCCGATGATATTTCCAGCGCGGCGTTATGAGTTACTTGTTATTGAGTCTGCGTGCGTCGCTAATCTGTCCTGAGGGATGGCGCTCTAATGAGGGAAGAAGTGTGTTGTCTTCTTAGCGGCTAAATCACTCTGACGATTACATCTGCTGCCATGCCATCTCACGGAGACCCCCCACTCCCACACCCACACGCCGCTCACTAGCTCAATCTGCCATGACATGCCCACATCAAATATCCCTGATTAATACCCCACACTTAGCAGAAGCACAAAGGACGGGTGGAAAAAAAAAAGAAAAAAAAAAAGAGGAAAACGATGTCTGCTCTCATTTACGAGAAGTTTTCTTGGGAAAGTTGAACAAAGCGTTTTTCGGCTGTCATAATTTTCGTTTGCATTTGGGGGCAGCAGAGAAACAAGCAGCGTCGTCGTTATTTACTCTAACGACCACGTTTGCGTACAAAATACGCGTTGGTTGGTAATTAAGGACAAATTGTGTTGCAGGGGATCCTGGTTCGAATTCCAATATGGGTGCGTGTTCTCCCCGTGTCCGTGTGGGTTTCCTCTGGGTTCTCCAGTTTCCTCCCACAGTCCAAAAACATGGATCAAGCCAATTGAATTCTCCAAATTGCCCCATATAGAGTGTGTCTGTGTGAGTGAGAGTGTGCCCAGTGATAAATTGGCGCCCTGTCCTGGGTGTATCTGCCCAGCGCCCAAAAGGTTCTCCCCTGGATGGGCATGAGGAACCCCCCCGCTACCCTAGTAGAAGTGAATACACTTAAATCTCAGGGCTTAAAATTGTGGGATTTCATAGTTCGTCATAGTCTGTGTGAGTTGTTGTGAAATAATATTTGGTGGCTCGTATCACATGCTCATGATATACGGTCTGCTGTACTTGGGTTTTCTTTACTGTGGTAAAATCATCTCATCTGTGAAGGAACGTTGGGCTCTTTTGGTAAACCAAGTCCAGTGGTGGTCCGTCAGGATGCCGTAAAACCATCACCCATCTGACGTCCTGCTACTGCAGAAGGAAAGTAAACAAACTATGGAACGGTTTTTATCTTGGCAGTCCGAATGAGGTCTTATAATCTAAAATAAAGTGAGACAGAGCATAATTTAAAACCATAGAGGCTTCCTGCATCCAACGGTTTATGTAACAGAATAAAAGCCGTACGAGTCGGTGGTTGAGTTTATGAGTTTAAATCCATGGGCTACTTTAGGACCATGGCGGTGATCGTTCACTCAGCCAGACAGTACTAACAGAGTGAGCGTTATGAAGGTTCAATAGTGTTAGATTAAGCGAACGGGACCGACACATGGCTTAAATAAATGCACGATCTTAATTATTTTTAGATTATATTTAAAACCAGCCTCTTTTCTACATCTATATTTTAAGATGTAATATTTTTTAACATATTTCTGCATCTATATTGTAATATGTTATGGGAAGGCTGGGGGTAGAGGCGTGGGTTAAAGTTGCATATAAGCTCTTTAACACCTCTAAACCTTAATCATGTAAACAATTTAATATCAAAATAAAAAAAATATATCAAAACCAACTTTGCCTGTAAAAACAAGAATTATATATATATATATATATATATATATATATATATATATATATATATATATATATATATAGAATATAGCAAAAACATGGATAAAGGTCATTTAAATTCTCCAAATTGCCCCATATAAATTGTGAGTGCGTGTGAGTAAGTGTGCACCCAACAACAGATTGGGTTTATCTGCCGAGCGTCCAAAACGTTCTCCACTGGGTGGGCATGGGGAATCCCTCCCCCCCCCCTGTGACCCTATTTGAGAATAAAGCGGAAGATAATGTATGGCCAGGGAGAAAGGGTGCCTTGCTGAAGGGCACTTCAGCTGTAGTACTCGGTGGGCTTGAGGTTGAACCGGGGACCTTGAAGTTGCGAGGCTGTTTCCTTAACCACAAGCCCACGACTGCCCCATCGTTAGGGTGTGGTTGCTCAGTGGTTAGAGTTTTGTGTGCTCCATCTAAAGGCTGCTGTTCCAGCAAATCTGCTGGTGAGAACCCTCGAGAAAGTCTTGAAACACCAGCACAGACTGATCCCAGATCAACCACCCAACACCACCAACCCTCAGAACTGCATGTTTAATCTACAGAATTAATTAAACGCTAAATTAAATAAATGTGTTTTTAATGTGTTTTTTAAAGATTGATGAATGAACAGTAAGTGGAATGCTGTTCCAAAGTTGAGGAACCTTGTGTGGAGAACAGCAGTCGTTTTATTTGTTCTAGGAGCTGAAAGTAAACCAGCACCACCTTGAGATCTGAGCTCAGAGTTGCTTTATAGAGCTGAATCAGTTCAGGAATGAACCATATGTCGGTGTGTTACTCCAAGAACTCCGGTAATTTAAATGCTAAGGCGTTCATTGCAATGTTTAAAAACTTTGAATTCGTCGTTGGGGTCATCAGGGTAAGATTTCAAGTGAAAATGCTGGAACGAGTTAAGCCAAAATTCCCGAGGAGGGAAACTTTATTGATTCTAAGCCAAAAAACTCGCCAACTGAATCACGGAGTGCACGGCGGAATCTCGCCAAAAAGGAACCAAATCCCTGGTGAGTCAACGTAACTGAGTCCTCGTTTTAACCGGAACTTAAAGGACCAATATCAACCTCCCACTTAACAGTGCCTGTTAGTGGATACTGTTCATTTGTCTTCAGTAATCTCTACAATCCTTCCATCCATCTATTATCTTCCGCTTTATCCTCTACTAGTTTCGCGGGGGGGTTCCCCATGCCCAACCAGGGGAGAACGTTTCGGGCGCTGGACAGATACACCCAGGACAGGACGCCAATCTATCACTGGACACACACTCACTCACACAGACACACTCTATATGGGGCAATTTGGAGAATTCAATTGACCTTCATCCGTGTTGTTGGACTGTGGGAGGAAACCGGAGAACCCTGAGGAAATCCACACAGACATGGGGAGGACATGGAAACTCCACCCAGATTGGAATTCAAACTGGGAATCCCCAGCGCTGAGAGGAGAACATGCCAACCACGAAGCCACCGTGCTGCCCTCTCTACAATCCATTATTTATTATTATACTAAATAATAACTACAATTTATTATTATAAAACACAACTTGGGAAAAACACTGAGTAAAGATTGCTTTAGACTTTAGACTGCTTTAGTAAATAATAATAATAATAATAATAATCATACATTTCATTTATATAGCGCTTTTAGGGCCCTCAAAGACGCTTTACAAAACAAATAAAACAGTATAACATTAAAATAGTAGAACCACGTCAAACAAATAGAACATTAATATAGTCATTTTTTTTCGTAGTGAAGGAAGCGTAAGGAATCCATGGTTCCTGTAGTCCACCTAAACACACTGACACACATCTGGACTACATTGCATCAAACAGCGGCCCCCGGTGCAGGTATGGGTGAAAGCCAAGGCTGCATGCAGCATGGTGGGGGCGCTCCATCACCCCGGCCTCTGGCTTGACAGGCTTGACTCTGGGATTTCCGCAACGGCATGCTGGGACGAGAGCTCAGCATCGGCCTAATGGAATATTCACCCACGTCAAGTGTCCGAAGAACATTCCTCCGTCCTACCCAAGCCACTGCCTTTTCTCGCAGTTGCCGAGTGGAAAGAGGCTCAGAAGCTTAAAGACCAGAACCAGTCGGTTTAGAGACAGCTTCTTACCACAGGTAACCAGACTGTGGACCAAACTGATACCACTGCACCTTGCACTTTTCACTTTACTTCACTTTCACAGCACCCACAGACTTTTCCCTACACCCTCTCCGATTCCATTTTATTTAAGTCCATGACGTCCTTATACTTTAAGTTTATTGCTATTTTCTTTTATAAATTTACATTTACATTTACATTTGGTCATTTAGCAGATGCTTTTATCCAAAGTGACTTCCAAGGTGAGCACAGGGTTCATCACAACATCCCTGGAGCAATGAGGGTTAAGGGTCTTGCTCAAGGACCCACATTGGTAACTTACAGTGGACCTGGGATTTGAACCCCCAACCTTCAGATTGCCCAATGTCCTACCCACTGAGCTACTGCACCCACCCATATTTATACTTGTAAATATTGCTTTTTGCACAGTTGTGGGAACTTGCACATAAGCTTTTCACTCACCAGTACACCTGTACAAGGTGATTTGACAATAACAATCCTTGAATCATTGAATGAAGAGAAGTGCAAGTCCATGTATGAGCATCCATGACGGTGTCCTCCCCCCCTGTCTGTCTCGGTATCTGTTGCACGCTGAAAGGTCACGTCTTTTCCCTCATCATTTACCTCTAATGCAGTGGGAAGGGGCGTGGTCAGATGTCACACGGTCAGGCGCGATGGCCAGCTAATCAGGATCATGCGTTAGTGTCATCTCTAATGAGCCATTTGCTCTGGGCACCGAAAGGCCAACCCACGAGATTTACAGCGTCCCCAAAGGTCCCCGCTAATGGCCACCTGGGAACCGACATGCACCAGGCTATTGTTTCCCGGCCCTGGGATCTCATCCCCCCACGTCTTGGCTCCGAGAGGCTCGGCCGGGATTGCACAATGGACTTCTGGAGTTATTTATTTATTCCCCTTTTTTTTTTTGTCAGCGATTCTGAATAGATTTGCCAGGGGTCGGCGGGAAAGCCGATCACGCTAAAGAATTGTTGCAGGTCAAGTATCGATTCAATTCTGAGAGCTTCCCCGCGGGGACGGCTCGCTTTATTACGCCCGGGTAATAAAGTCATCATGAACGTGAACTTGGCAGCCATGATGAGAGTCATGGAAAACCAATCAAGACTTAATAATGGATTATCGATGCGGACGGGGTGTGTACGTTCGTCGTAAGGTGGATGGCTAGGCGTGTAATTCCACGTACAGCAGAACTACGCCATCGTGTAATCTCTCTTTCAGCTTGCCTTCACAGGAACAAACATAAAACACCGATGCAAACACGGGTTCTCGGATCATTACGTCTGCGTAACCTTTAGCCAGGTGCTGATATTTCATCGGTGCCCTGCGTGCTTTGTGCTCGTTAGCTTCTCGGATGTGCGACGCCGCCATCAGGCAGCAAGATCCATCACAGCAAAAAAAGAAGAAAATGAATGTAGAGAGGACCTTTTCACTGTGGGGTTGTGTAATGAAGGTCTGGGGTGGTTGTATCTATGCAGAGGTTTGGAGGCTAATGCTAAAGGTAAAGCGGTGTTTGCTGTGTGGTCCTGCAATTTCTGATAAGTCGGCTGATTTGAGTCCTCATCCTCAGAGTTCAGTCTGTGCCGACGGCCCCAGTCTTCAGATTTTGAATTTGACAGCATACAAAAATATAAACATAAAAATGTTTGACGTTATGAATAAGAACAAGTCAAAAGTTTGGACATGCTCAAGGGTTAGGGTTGGGGTTGTGTTAGGGTTTGGGTTGGTTTAAGATTAGCGTTGGTTCAGGGTTAGGGTTGTGTTAGGGTTTGATTAAGGTTAGGTTCGTGTTAGGGTTGTGTAAGGATTAGGGTTGGTCCAGGGTTAGGGTTGTGTAAGGGTTAGGGTTGGTTCAGGGTTAGGGTTGGTTCAGGGTTAGGATTTTTTTAAGGGTTAGGGTTGGTCCAGGGTTAGGGTTGTGTAAGGGTTAGCGGTGTGTAAGGGTTAGGGTTGGTTTAGGGTTAGTGTTGGTTCAGTGTTAGGGTTGTTTCAAGGTTAGGGTTGTTCAGGGTTAGTTCAAGGTAAGGGTTAGGGTTGTGTAAGGGTTAGTCCAGGGTTAGGGTTAGGGTTGGTTCAGGGTTAGGGTTGTGCTAGGCTTTGGGTTGGTTTAGGGTTAGGGTTGGTTCAGGGTTAGGGTTGTTCAGGGTTAGGATTGTTCAGGGTTAGGGTTGTTCAGGGTTAGGGTTGTGCTAGGCTTTGGGTTGGGTTAGGGTTAGGGTTGGTTCAGGGTTAGGGTTGTTCAGGGTTAGGATTGTTCAGGGTTAGGGTTGTTCAGGGTTAGGGTTGTGTAAGGGTTAGGGTTGGTTCAAGGTTAGGGTTGGTTCAGGTTTAGGGTTGTGTAAGGGTTAGGGTTGTTTAGGGTTAGGGTTATTTATGGGTTAGGATTGGTTCAGGATTAGGGATGTTCAGGGTTAGGATTAGGGTTGTTCAGGGTTAGGGTTGTGTAAGGGTTACAGTTGGTTCAGGATTAGGGTTGTTCAGGGTTAGGATTGTGTTAGGGTTAGGGTTGGTTCAGGGTTAGGATTTTGTAAGGGTTAGGGTTGTGTAAGGGTTGTTCAGGGTTAGGGTTGGTTCAGGGTTAGGGTTGTTCAGGGTTAGGGTTGTTCAGGGTTAGGGTTGTGTAAGGGTTAGGGTTGGTTCAGGGTTAGGGTTGTTCAGGGTTAGGGTTGTTCAGGTTTAGGGTTGTGTAAGGGTTAGGGTTGGTTCAGGGTTAGGGTTGTTCAGGATTAGGGGTGTTCAGGGTTAGGGTTGTGTAAGGGTTAGGGTTGGTTCAGGGTTAGGGTTGTTCAGGGTTAGGGTTGTTCAGGGTTAGGGTTGTGTAAGGGTTAGGGTTGGTTCAGGGTTAGGGTTGTTCAGGATTAGGGGTGTTCAGGGTTAGGATTAGGGTTGTTCAGGGTTAGGGTTGTGTAAGGGTTAGGGTTGTGTTAGGGGTAGGGTTGGTTCAGGGTTAGGATTTTGTAAGGGTTAGGGTTGGTCCTGGGTTAGGGTTGTGTAAGGGTTAGGGTTGTGTAAGGGTTGTTCAGGGTTAGGGTTGTGTAAGGGTTAGGGTTGGTTCAGGATTAGGGTTGTTCAGGGTTAGGGTTGGTTCAGGGTTAGGGTTGTGTAAGGGTTAGGGTTGGTTCAGGGTTAGGATTGGTTCAGGATTAGGGTTGTTCAGGGTTAGGGTTGTTTATGGGTTAGGGGTGTTCAGGGTTAGGATTAGGGTTGTTCAGGGTTAGGGTTGTGTAAGGGTTACAGTTGGTTCAGGATTAGGGTTGTTCAGGGTTAGGGTTGTGTAAGGGTTAGGGTTGTTCAGGGTTAGGGTTGTGTAAGGGTTAGGGTTGGTTCAGGGTTAGGGTTGTTCAGGGTTAGGGTTGTGTAAGGGTTAGGGTTGGTTCAGGATTAGGGTTGTTCAGGGTTAGGGTTGTTTATGGGTTAGGGGTGTTCAGGGTTAGGATTAGGGTTGTTCAGGGTTAGGGTTGTGTAAGGGTTGGTTCAGGGTTAGGATTTTGTAAGGGTTAGGGTTGGTCCTGGGTTAGGGTTGTGTAAGGGTTAGGGTTGTGTAAGGGTTAGGGTTGGTTCAGGGTTAGGGTTGTTCAGGGTTAGGGTTGGTTCAGGGTTAGGGTTGGTTCAGGGTTAGGGTTGTGTAAGGGTTAGGGTTGGTTCAGGATTAGGGTTGTTTATGGGTTAGGGGTGTTCAGGGTTAGGATTAGGGTTGTTCAGGGTTAGGGTTGTGTAAGGGTTAGGGTTGTGTTAGGGTTAGGGTTGGTTCAGGGTTAGGATTTTGTAAGGGTTAGGGTTGGTCCTGGGTTAGGGTTGTGTAAGGGTTAGGGTTGTGTAAGGGTTGTTCAGGGTTAGGGTTGTTCAGGGTTAGGGTTGGTTCAGGGTTAGGATTTTGTAAGGGTTAGGGTTGTGTAAGGGTTGTTCAGGGTTAGGGTTGGTTCAGGGTTAGGGTTGTTCAGGTTTAGGGTTAGGGTTAGGGTTGTTCAGGATTAGGGGTGTTCAGGGTTAGGATTAGGGTTGTTCAGGGTTAGGGTTGTGTTAGGGTTAGGGTTGGTTCAGGGTTAGGATTTTGTAAGGGTTAGGGTTGGTCAGGGTTAGGGTTGTGTAAGGGTTAGGGTTGTGTAAGGGTTGTTCAGGGTTAGGGTTGTTCAGGGTTAGGGTTGTGTAAGGGTTAGGGTTGGTTCAGGATTAGGGTTGTTCAGGGTTAGGGTTGGTTCAGGGTTAGGGTTGGTTCAGGGTTAGGGTTGGTTCAGGGTTAGGATTGGTTCAGGGTTAGGGTTGTTTATGGGTTAAGGGTGTTCAGGGTTAGGATTAGGGTTGTTCAGGGTTAGGGTTGTGTAAGGGTTACAGTTGGTTCAGGATTAGGGTTGTTCAGGGTTAGGGTTGTGTTAGGGTTGTTCAGGGTTAGGGTTGTTCAGGGTTAGGGTTGGTTCAGGGTTAGGATTGGTTCAGGATTAGGGTCCTGAACAACAAGAACTACTGTAGAGTGAGAGAGAGAGAGGGCGGGGGTTAATAAGTTATGTTTTAATTCTCTATATCTGGGAAATTTTAACAACTTGACAAAAAATATTTGGCTTTAATATTTGAGACTTTGTGTTTCTGTTTTCATAGTGTGCTCACTTGCACCACTGTATTCATTTTTATTGTTTATGTTCGTGTAATATAATTCCTTGCACGCTTTTATTTTTAGTATAAAATGTTTATCTAGTATTTGATAAAATAAATGAAATTAAATTATAAAAAATCCCTAACCTTAGAATTCTGGTTGATAAATCACAATGACGTTCGACACAGAGCCAGCTGAAGAACAATCAGCCAAAAGATTTAAAACATTGAGTCACAGGGTGTATGATTCTGATGCGTTTTGTGTCACGGCAGCCGTTCTGCACTTTTTTTAGACCACATTGTTTATCTACACCGGCTAAACGCTTTGTTACATGCTGACCTGAGTCCAGTTCACCACCGCAGTCAGAGCCCTCTGTACTGTTCTCACTGCGGCTGCATTAGAGAGAAAACCACCATGATTTTCACGACTGATAGAGGCATTAAATGTGCTGTCAAAACCTTTTTTGCATGAGAGTGCTTAATTTGGGAACGTTCCATCAGTGGATGCTTTAATGGTTTCATTTGAGGGATTAACACAGAACCTCAACGTGGTTAATCTATATACGCTCGCCGTAATATTTTGACAAAGCACTTTCGCTGAAAGCATCCACTTTTCTTTTACGTATCATTTAGTGACGATGTGAAGTCTTGACAACTGGGTTTTATAAACTTCTCCATAACCAGCTGTGTCTCATTTCATTTAAAACGTTAATATTACCGTACGACACGTCCAAATTCAGTGCAGGATCATTCTCTCATTACAGAACATATCACATGTTACCAAATTACATTTACATAATAATTATACTAAAAATCATCTCCTAATATAGTATTATTTAAAAGAAATACTTATTTGTGGGGCTAATGGGTTTAATATAACACTAATTGATTTAAAAATTTTCAAATAATATAAAATATGAAATTAAAATTAAAATGGGTAAAATTATTATATGAATTGATAAATGAAATGGCACACAGATTTCAAACACAATAAAATAATATTCATAATTAACAAAAATATTTACAACAATTCCTTATTATTAATATTATTTACATTTTATATGATATATATATATATATATATATATATATATATATATATATATATATATACATACTTTTATTGCATGTAGAAAACATTCTCTCTCTCTCTCTCTCTCTCTCTCTCTCTCTCTCACTTACCCACTCTATGATTTTGTCTCCAGTTGCTCTCTGTCTTTGTGTTCAAGCAGATCACGTAATGTCTGAAATATTAAAGAACAGACTTAAGTGAATGGTTAAAGAAATGCTGACAGACTGCAGTTTGATAAAAAAAAAAATTAAATAAAAATGTATTTTTAGACAAAAAAAAATCCTCATAACATTAACAAGATCTGTATGAGATTTTTTTTTACACAAAGCCAAATAATATACGCAATTAAGTAAAACACTCGGATGCAATGGATTCCTACAAATTGTACTATTTACATGTTGTATGTACAACAACAGAACACCCACCGCAACAATAATATACATTGTGTATACCTACAACACTCATCTGTTACTCAAAATCAAAATTATTAAAAAATATTTAAGCTTATTATCTGATCACCTTGTGCTTTTCTGTACTTTATATGTAAATAATTTCTATCTTGCACTTGTGGTTAGACGTTACTACATTTCATGGGCTTTGTACTCGTTTACTTTGAACAATGGCAATAAAGTTAAATCTAATCCAATGTAATCTAATGCAGATTATCCATTAAGTCATTTTTACAAAAAAAAAAATAGTGTCTTAAAGTTGGAGGGATGTAAATAAACAGAGAAAGCATTAAAGACAGAGCCATTGAAACAAATGCAATGTAAAGAAGAAACATTTATGTTTAGATAATTAACTTCTAGGTTTTATTATTTTCTAAGGTGCAGCATATACTGTTTTCTATTGTGGTTGTTATTAATGTAACGGTTTAATTATTATTATTGAGTATTATTATGTTCTAAATTGAAAACTTGTGGCAGGACCATTTCTCAACATATTTGACGTCTTTTCTGTTTTTTTGTCAATAATCAGGTCTAAATAATTCATCATTCTGCTCGTGGAGTGTAATTGCATTTTTTAATGAATTGAAGGCCAAATATGAATTCAATTTATTATGTTTATGATATTGTTCAATGCAAGCGTTTAGAATTTTATTTCAAGACCCTCTATTAGAACACCCGTCGAGAGAGGTTCTTTTGTAATAAATCAAATTACATTACTAAAGAAGGGCATGGTGTTGTATATCAATGGCATATAATCACTTCAGCCAGAAAAGTGAAAAGCATCAGATGTTTTTGTCCTTTCATTTTTTTTTTTTTTTTTTTGGTGTAATGAATCAACAATGTTTCTTTTTATTATAACTCAGACTCCCGTGTCATACGAGGCTGTGCATAAATCGACTGATTTTGGGAAAATTGATGTATTTCTAATTCATCATCTTCTGCCACAGGCGCTTCTTTCCCAGACTGGGAGAGTTTCAAAAGCCGGACACAAAGAGGACTATGGGAACTTTGCCCGCTTAGTCAATCAGACAGACACCCCATAGTGACCAAATGCACAGATGTTGTTTTCTTTGAAGCTATCAAGCTAGTCTCTTTTTGCATTATGATAGCCATGTTAATAAATTTACTCACCATTTTTGTTCCCTGTTTGTTTTTTTCTTATATTGTAATGAATTTTATTGAATTTGTTGTGACTGGCAACAATCAGGGAAAGTGTCGGCAAAAACTTCAAAAGAGACGGAGTGAAAAAGATGGGGGGTGCAGGAGCGACCGAGGAACCCAAACAGACGGAGAGAGTGAGTTGGGGGTTGTGATCTGTCTGATGATGAGACTTTGGCTCAACTGGTTAAAAGAGTGAAGCAGCAGGGGAAGAGTTAAAACTGGGAAGAGAGCTTCATCACAGGTTATGAAATAAAGAAGGTTTACCATGCACACACACACACACACACCACACACAAAAATTATATATATATATATATATATATATATATATATATATATATATATATATATATATATATATATATATATATTCACGTGTGTGTGTGTGTGTGTGTTTATATTATGTTTATCCACCTATAACCCATATATATATATATATATATATATATATATATATATATATATATATATATATATATATACACACAAATCATTACTCACTTCAGTATTCACTGCACTTTATATAATGTTACAAATAATATTATATATTGCATTTCTGGTTTAATGATAACTACATTGCATTGGCTCCCTACCTGTAGTCTGCACATTGACATTATATATATGCGTGTGTATGTATGCATCTAATAACATAATATATATACAGTATTATTGCACATCTCACTTATCTCACTTATGTATATAATATTTATATTAATGTATATATGTATATACAAATCATTATTCACTTCAGTGTTCACTGCACTTTATATAAATAATATTACATATTGCAATATTGCAGTTATATATATATATATATATATATATATATATATATATATATATATATATATAGTCATGGAGGTTCTTATATTATTTTAATAAATGTATTTATTATTTCTTTATTTATTATTATTATTATTATTATTATTATTATTATTATATTTATTACTATTATTATTATTATTATTAATATTATTATTATTATTATTATTATTTTCTGTTTTGCAGAATGTTTTAGGATGTTTTATTGCCGCAGTTCCAAAATGAACCGTTAGAGGGCGGAAAATAGCAACAGAGCAGTCAGCCTGCCTCCTGCAGGCTGAAAAACACTAAGCTCTCATTTTCAAACCTGCAGAATTCAACATTTTTCGTGGTTCGAGCAAAAACATTTGTTGAAAGCTTGTTAAACCCTTAATAACAAAGAGTCTCAACGTTTCCCATGTCTCAGAAATCCAGGAAACGCAAATTACTTGGTTTATTGCTTCATTGCTCGGTTAAGTTGTCAGTCTCTTGCAAAGGCCGTAGATCAATAATCCATGCTGCATGTGTTTTTTTTTATCCTCAAATCAAAGCTAAGCATATCAAACACAATGTCAGCATCATCTTCATGCAATTCTTTGGCTTTATAAGGCATCAATAGGCAATTGTACAGCCAATACCCTTATTTAAATCACCTTTAAATGTCTGAAGAAGACGTATGGTGGAGTAAGCTTCGAAGCCGGATTGATCTGGTAAAGGGCACTACTTTCCTATTCTAATCGCATTAGCCGGCCATCACTCATTTAGCCGATAATTCATTACGTGATTTGTCTCCATGAATATTTAACAATGTCTTGACATCTTTATGGACTGCTTGTTCTTCTGCACAATTAAAAAAGAGAGCTGTCTCTCTGCGGCCACATGCTTGCCATCAAATGGTGGATTTATGGATGGGAGCAGGATCATGTGATCCACCGGTTCGTCCCTATTTTCCTCACGGCCTATGTCCTCGTCTCGAACGGCGCATTTAATGGCTTCTATTTCCATCTTGGGAAATGACCGATAGATTATTGACTGTCACTTCTTTCCTCCTTGCCATTAAGTTCGGGTTCAACAGCTTGACACTTTTGATTGGCCTTAACACCAAGTGTGTACTTTGGTGAAAAAAGTCACACTGCAACCTGCCAGCCAGCTGCCGGGTGGAAACCACCAAGCCACAGGACTGTAAACACTCCCCCAGCATGGTATGGTGGAAGCCATAGGGGATGATGGAAACCAAGAAGTCACGTTTGTGCAGTATGGCCAAAGCCATTGATGTTGGGAGTGCGTCTGTTTAAACAATTAGTGAATATTGTTGGCTATTTCTGAACTACTGCTGTAACCTAATGGACGTTTATAAACACTGGATGAAGCCATTATAAAGCAGCACTGAGAACAGAGTGTTATAGAAAAATTCCTGCGATGGTGCGTCACTGTTCTAGATCAAGGGGGCTCAAAGCCAATCGCACCGGGGGCCAAAACTCAAACCTATTAGGTTGCAGGCCGAACAGGTTCAGGATATATTATGTTTTCTGAAGCTGAATAGGAAAAAAATTATTATACCACAATCAATAAACTTAAACTTTATATTATAACTTCAAATACTTTATTAGAATTAGAATATTTCTGCTCTCCGTAAAAATGTTCCTGTCAAAATCAGACAAATTTTAAATAAACATATTGCCGGGTTATTAATAATAATAATAATAATAAACCAATTGAAAATGATTGAATGGGCCGTTTGAATTGTATTAAGGGCCGGATGTGGCCCGCGGGCCGCGAGTTTGATATCTATGATCTAGACTTACACAAGCTTTATTGTCATATTGTCAGTGAAGAATGTCGCCTGTTGATTCAACCTCACTGCAGTGTTAACTCTGACTCTTTATCATTAGAGAACCCAGAGGAAACCCATGAGGACTTGGGGAGGAAACTTGGGAAGGAAACTTCACTCAGATCGGGATTCCAACCTGGATCCCCAGCGCAGAGAGAGAACATGATGACCATCAAGGCATCATGCCGTCCTGACCAGAACATTTACGTAGGGTAAGGGGTTAGGGCTAACCCTAAAAATGTTTAACCCTAACCCTAAGAATCTAAAGAACATATACCTAGGGTAAGGGGTTAGGGTTAGCCTAACCCGAAACCTAAACATTTTGAAAGGACATATATCTAGGATTAGGGTTAGAGGTTAGGGTTAGCCTAACCCTTATTTTAAGAATATTTAAAGAACATATACCTAGGGTTAGGGGTTAGGGTTAGCCTAACCCTAAGAATAAAAAAAAAAACATATATCTAGGGTTAGGGGTTAGGGTTAGCCTAACCCTAAGAATAAAAAAAAAAAACATATATCTAGGGTTAGGGGTTAGGGTTAACCTAACCCAAAGTATTTTTAAATAACTTATACCTGGACTTAGGGTTTGGGAATAGTCTAACCCTAAGAATTTTAAACCCTAAGGTTAAGGTTGGGGATTGGGGTTAGCCTAACCCGAACCCTAAGAATTTTTAACCCTAACCCTGTGAATTTAAAGGACATATACCCAGGGTATGGGGTTAGGGTTAGCCTAACCCTAAGAGTTTATAAAAAAAAAAAAAACATAGGGTTAGGGGTTGGGGTTAGCCTAACTCGAAGACTAAGAATTTTTAACCCTAACCCTACAAATCTAAAGAACATATACATAGGGTTAGGGGTAGCCTTATCCTTAATGTAAGAATATTTAAAGAACATATACCTAGGGTTAGGGGTTAGGGTTATCTTAATCCTAAGAATAAAAAAAAACATATATCCAGGATTAGGGGTTAGGGTTAACCTAACCCTAAGAATTTTTAAACAACATACACCTGGATTTAGGGGTTAGGATTAGTCTAACCCTAAGAGTTTTTAACTCTAACTTTAAGAATTTAAAGAACATATACCTAGGGTTAAGGTTGAGGTTGGGGTAAGCCTAACCCGAACCCTAACAATTCTTAAGTACTAGGCAACACAGCTACCTACTGTATAGTCTGAGGGTGTAGTTAGAACTCTACAACACTAAGATATAACCTTATTTTGGGTGGGGGTGAGAGAACATCGACATGCTCTTATACTTTATTAAATTAATTTACCCTTGTTTTACCCCAATGCTGTCTAATATATTTTATTAAATAATAATAATAATAATAATAATAATAATACATTTTGGGTGGCTTAGTGGTTAGCATGTTCTCCTCTCAGCACAGTTTGAATCCCAACCTGGGTGGAGTTTCCATGTTCTCCCCGTGTCCGCATGGGTTTCCTCCGGGTTCTCCGGTTTCCTCCCACAGTCCAAAAACATGGATCAAGTCAATTGAATTCTCAAAATTACCCCATATAGTGTGTTTGTGTGAGTGTGTGTGCCCAGCGATAGATAGGCGCCCTGTCCTGGGTCTATCTGCCCAGCGCCAAAACGTTCTCCCCTGGATGGGCATAGGGAACCCCCCCGCGACCCTAATAGAGGATTAAGCGGGAGATAATGAATGAATGAATGAATGAATGAATAATAATACATTTTGGGTGGCTTAGTGGTTAGCATGTTCTCCTCTCAGCACAGTTTGAATCCCAACCTGGGTGGAGTTTCCATGTTCTCCCCGTGTCCGCATGGGTTTCCTCCGGGTTCTCCACTTTCCTCCCACAGTCCAAAAACATGGATCAAGTCAATTGAGTGATCCAAATTGCCCCATATAGAGTGTGTCTGTGTGAGTGAGTGTGTGCCCAGCGATAGTTAGGCACCCTGTCCTGGGTGTATCTGCCCAGCGCCCGAAATGTTCTCCCCTGGATGGGCATGGGGAACCCCCCCGCGACCCTACTAGAGGATAAAGCTGATGATAATGGACGGATGGATAATATATTTTATTTATATAGCGCTTTTCCGGACGCTTTACAAAACAAATGACATTAAACATTAAAATAGTCCAGTTAGTTAGTCAGCAACATTCCTTCAGAAAATGTAGAAGCGTGAACGTGACCGAGACCCCAAATCTGTTTTAGCAGTACTTGTGTAACTATAGGACTTTTATAATAACACACACACACACACACACACACACACACAATCTGTGTGATCTGTGTAGGCCAAATCGCATGCGTCACACATCCGCACCCCACATGTGTTCTGACACATTCGGCTGCACTTCAAGCATTTGGCTTTCAAAGCCGGGAACCGATGAAGTGGCCGGTCTTGTGGACGGAGGCGCTGAAGGTCCGCACGCCTCTGCACGCTGTTGTTTTAACAGAAAGATCTTTAGCGATGTGGAACGGCGCCGCACTTTTTTTTTTTTTTTTAAAGGGGGTCAGGGAGAGGACGTGGAAGCTTGACCCCTGGCTGTCCTCCCCAGGTGGGCCCTGTTTGATCCTCCACCTGCTGGGGCAACTTCACTTAGAAACATTGTTCAGCTGCCCCCCTCTGGAGCAGCAGGTCCTGCACAACGAGGCCACGGGGTTCAAGTCAACAGGAGCCGATCAGGAGAGCCTTTATGCCATGGTCTGGTTCTAGAGTCTGAACTTCTGGAGGTCACTGAGAGGACCATGAGGAGCATCATCAGTCAGGGTTACAGATTAGAACCACAACGTTGGGTTCTATGCAATTCTTTAAATACATTATTATACATTATTTATTCATTATCTTCCGCTAAAGTCTATAATGGGGTTGTAGGGGGGGGGGGTTCTCCATGCCCATCCAGGGGAGAACGTTTCGGGGACTGGGCAGATACACCCAGGACAGGGGGCCAATTTATCACTAGGCACACACACAGACTATATGGGGCAAGTTAGAGCATTCAATTTACCTTAAATCCATGTTTTTGGACTGTGGGAGGAAACCGGAGAACCCAAAGGAAACCCACACATACACGGGGAGAACATGCAAGCTCCACCCGGTTTGGGATTCAAACCTGGATCCCCAGCACTGAGAGGAGAACATGCTAAACCACTAAGCCACCGTGTAGCGTCGATCACTACAGAACTCCAAACGTCATGTGGCCTTTAGATGAGCTCGAGAACCTGGACTCTAGAATGGTGGAGAACGTTCTCCACAGTGACGGATCGCGCTCGTCCATCTGGAGATCTGATGGACGAGTCTGGGTTTGGAGGTTCCAGGAGAACCGTACTCGTCTGACTGCATTGTGTAAAGTTTGGTGGTGGTGGTGGGTGGTGTTTTTTCAGGAACTGGGCGTGGTTCCTCTTAGTTCCACTGAAAGGAACTCTGAATTCTTCAGCACACCAAGACATTTTGGAAAGTTCCACGCTCCCAACGTTGGGGGAACTATTTGGAGCCTGTCCAGTCCCCCGTCCCAACATGACGCTGCACCAGAACACAAAACAGGTCCAAAAAGACATGAGGACAGAGTCCTGACCTGAACCCCATAGAACGTCTTTGGGATGAATTAGAACGCTGACTGAGAGCCAGGCCTTCTCCAACATCGGTGTGTGACCTCACAAACACACTTCTGGAAGAACGGTCCACAATTCCCATCAACACACTCTAGAACCTCAAGGACGGCCTTCACAGAAGAGCCGAAGATGTTCTAGCTGCAAATGCTGGACCCACGTCATCTAGAACCCTATGGATTAGGAATGTAATAATAGCCAAGCAGACATCAGAATCCAGCCCCATGCCAGAGTTCTGGCTCTCCTGGAGAACCTGTGGACGTCTGTGGCGGTGCAACTTTGGTGTGACCATTCGGCTCACGTTCTGCGGTATTCATTTTCCTTCATTTCCTTTGATGGTGTATAACGGACTTGCCGGCCCCCCCGTTACGCCGTCCCCCGCAGAGGGGTCAACTCCAGCAGGTCAGCGGAACCCTACCATCCCTCCCTCACTTCCCACACATACATCCTCTCTTGGAACTGCGGGGCTGCCCGCGGTCCGGGGTCCGCTCGGCACGTTCGGGCCAGTAGGTTTGGTTCTAATAGCTCTTTTAGCACGCAGGGCTGGCTCAGGTGGAATGTGTTTAACCCCTTGCTGTTCTCCAAGCAGTGATGGACTGGAGACATAGTCTCGGGTCTCGCTGTTCTATACCCCCTCTCGTGTTTAGTCAGCCGGAGTGGGGCCGGAGGTAAATCCATCAGCTTCCAGTTATACGTTTCTCGAGGTTCTCTCACGTTTCGGTGCTTAGCAGTGCAAAAAATTTATAAAATTAAAAAATAAGGAAAATAATACATACAAATCAACTCATGTTAATAATTTAACATGCGTTATCCAAAGTTAATACCTGAGGGTTAGACAACTTGCTCAGAACGGCGGCAACCGGTTCCCCGGTTTTCCATACCTAGTCAATAGAGAACGTTTTGGGCAATGGGCAGATCCACCCACTCACCCAGGCCCACTATATATATTCATTTTTCATTCATTATCTCCCGCTTTATCCTCTATTAGGGTCGCGGTGGGGTTCCCCATGCCCGTCCACGGGAGAACGTCTCGGGCGCTGGGCAGATAGACCCAGGAC
>JAFMOC010000304.1:100000-137500 GCA_019802505.1 Corydoras sp. C115
ACACACACACACACACACATTTTCGCCCTTTTTTGTAAGATAACAGCTATTGTTACAAATAAAAAATGTTAGTTAGTTGCAGGACAGAGACACAAAAACATTAATGCATGCACAGACACAGACACACACACACACACACACACACACACACACACATATTCGCCCTTATTTGTAAGATAACAGCTATTGTTACAAATAAAAAATGTTAGTTAGTTGCAGGACAGACACACAAACACATTAATGCACACACACACACACACACACACACACACACACACACACACACACACACACACACACACACACACATTCACCCTTATTTGTAAGATAACAGCTATTGTTAGTTACTTGCAGGACAGACATACAAACACATTAATGCACACACACACAGACAGACACACACACACACACACACACACAGGTGTGACAAGAGACACACAATGTCACACACAATGAAATGACTTTGTATTCCTGTCCAATGACACTGTATACTGAACTTAAGATTATATAAGGACATTTGTTTTACACTTCAGCCTCGGCTGTACAAATCAAGCAAAACCCATTTAGGTGTGTGTGTATGTGTGTGTGTGTGTGTGTGTGTGTGTGTGTGTGTACCTTCAAAAAAAAAATGTTGACATGATGGAAAGAAAATGGAGCACAGAAGAGATGAGTGCTGCCCATTAAGGCAGAGATGGGATGTGAAAGAGGAACTGGAAATTGAGGCATTCTCTCTCTCTTTCTCTCTCTCCTTCTCCGTCTCTATCTCTCTCACCCACCCCTCCAATTCTGAGCTGAATACAAATAAAGTCCGCTCAGCGCACCGGAGAGCGAGCCAACAAGATAGCTGGTAATAAGTGACACCATGGGCAGTTAGGTCAAGATGCGAGAGAAATGATGTCAATTAAAGGTGAAGCAGAACGACTTTTAAACAATCAAATCGACTCAGGAGATGGCAGGCGAATGTCTGTGCAGTGGGGCAAGCTAAAAACAAAGGAGGGACGAGCCCGGCCCATTTACAGGCCGACTCCAAATATGTGTTTTTCACCTGAAGAAATGCACACACGGCCCGAATGGGCTCCACGTTTATTTCGGGTGTGGGATTGCTGCTACGTGCACGTACTTATAATGAGCCCAGCATGACGGGGCCGTGGGTTCGATCCCGATCTATTAAACAGAAAGCCAAATTCAGCTGTTGAGCCTAAAATAATTAGACGTTTTTAAGGCAATGCGTTCCATACATCCGTCATCGTGCATTGCCACTGCGTCTTAGGGCGCTCCTAATTATTCGTGGGCACACCACTTTTAAGCAGACAGATGGAGCCAATCAGAATCAACATTTTTTTGCCATTAGAATACATAACGCAAACTAACAAGGAGCTGGGAATAATGCACGCCCATGCACACTTACAGTACACGCGCCCGACGCCATATAGCAAGCTGGGGAGAGCGGAAATGACCTTGAAGACCTGATGGCTCATTAAAAGTGGTGCTTCCACCATGCAAAATGCTTTCATTAGTTTAACTCTGATCATGGCATCTCACCTTCCAGAGGGAATGGCATGGTGGGGGTGTGAAGACCAATTTGAGAGTCATTTCCTTGCATGTGCAGTGTGTAATTGCCAGTGCAGAGCCTGTTCTATATTAGACTTATATTAGTGTCACCGTTCGCCGTATGCATCATTAAAGCATAAACACATATACAGTCAATTATTTTTATTAGCAGGCTTTTGACGCATGCGTGTGATCAGCAGACCACCGGGAGAAAGTAATTAAAATCATATTAATACCAAATTATTGGGCAATTGCAGATTAACGATGATCTGGGTTTGTGGTAAATACCTGGGAACCTATAGAGCAAATAATTATGAGCTGGAGCGAATGCGTATATCGGTCATTTTATAGTAACGTGGAATTTGGAAAATTGTTTTATAATTCAGGGTTTCATTCGTTTGAATTCATGCACTCATTATTCATTCATCTATCACTGGGCACACACTCACTCACACACAAACACACTCATGTGGCAATTCAGAGCATTTAGTTCACCTTGAATCCATGTCTCTGGATTGTGGGAGGAAATTTAGTTATCTAGAGTCTAACGTATAATCAACCAATCAGCGTGTCCCTCACCGTTCCCTTTAAGATCCAGGTGGCGCTCTGACTTTGGCGGGTTGCCATTTGAGCGGTGCAGGTGGCTGGACTCGATGAGGTTCTCCATGTTCCTCTGAATGGAGAGCCCACAGTATGGTGTGTTCTATGGATCTGTGTCCTCTGTCCAAATGCAGTCAGATGTAATAGCGTTCCGTCGGTCTCGGCGTTCCGTGGCGTTGGACACGCGGTGGCGCCCGTGTTGATGATCCACCGCCCAACCAGGGAGCCACCCACGTTTGGAGAGGGAGTTTTCAGTCGGCGGGGCGTCTGGGTTTCAAGCCATGTGCCAGAAATGGACCTGAGACGGCCACGCCCATCGGGGAGATATATTCACACGCAGCGTTGCTATTTAAACCACGCAGGAGGAAGGTGGGAGAATGGACAGTTGGTGGGGGGGGGGTGAGATAGTAACGAGCGTCGCGAATTGGTAAAAAAAATTTGGTATTTTTTGTGTAAGTGATGTAATAAATTAATTAAAAAAAACAAATTACATTCAGTGAGAATCTGCCAAAGCAAACAGTTAGAGTTAATAAAGCACAGTAATTAATTAATTAATTCATTAATTAATTAATAATCAGTTTTATTGACACGGTGCATCATGTGACTCCTGCATCACGGACTAGAACTAAAAGGGGCAGATCCTGCAGGGTACTTAGTTGAGGGGGCTCCCTGGAACAGCCTCATTTCAGCACCACACCCCTCTACTAATGATGAGCCAGATGAAGAGGTGGAACAGCAGCACATCATGTGACTCCTGCATCACGGACTAGAGCGGCAGAACTAAAAGGGGCAGATCCTGCAGGGTACTTAGGTGAGGGGGCTCCCTGGAACAGCCTCATTTCAGCGCCACACCCCTCTACTAATGATGAGCCAGATGAAGAGGTGGAACAGCAGCACAGACTGATGCCAGATCAACCATCAACACTCAGATCTACACCTTTAACTTACACAATTAATGAAACACTCAATTAAATAAATGAGATTTTAATCGACTTTATCAACGGTATCAGATCCACAAGATCGTTCTGAATCGATATTCTTTCATCTGATAATTAAAATTAACAGAGATAACGATGTTCAGCATGTGTTTGTATGAGGTTCTGTTTACACACGACTCTGTAATTAGCCAGCGATTATAGTCTGACCTTCTAAATTGCAGAGTCAGTCGGCTCGGGATTTGAACCCCGTGATAATCTCGCACTTGATCTATATGAGCCATATGGCGATGGGCGGAGTCGGTGAGCATGTGACCTCCAGCCAGTCAGGCGCGTTTCCGTGTTTCTGGTGAGAACATCCACACGGAACGTCACAACCAAAAATAATACCATGGTTCGTTCCAGCAGACGTTGAAGGCAGCGTATAAACACAACATTCAGATTTTATTTGTCACATATTCAATATGGCAGCGGGCGTAGTGGTTGGCATGTTCTCCTCTCACCGCTTGGGATTCCCAGTACGATTCCCAATCTGAGTGGAGTTTGGATGTTCTCCCCATGTCCGCATTGGGTTTCCTCCGGGTTCTCTGGATTCCTCCCACAGTCCAAAAACATGGATCAAGGTCAATTGATTTCTCCAAATTGCCCCATATAGAGTGTGTCTGTGTAAGTGTTACGTGTTAGTCTAGAGGAAAGGACCTTGAATAAAAGGTTTACCAAAATATAGCATTGATATTATTCAAGACACGTCAAACCAGTTCTTTTAGAAATATAATATATTAAAGAATACAATTGGACAAAGAACAATACTGGTTAACAGTGATCGTAAAGACATTTAGAGGATAGACAGGCCATCTCTCCAGGGGTAAGAAAATGCCAAAATAATAAACAAAACCAAACACTAACTCCACATTCAGTTCTACCTTACCTAAACAAGAAATAAAAAGAACAAAAAGACAAAGTCTTTCCTACCTTCCTTACTAAACCCAGAACCAGGAGAAAATGACACAAAAATAAGAAAAAGGCCCTTACCCCCTTTTTGGCCAAGATAACATCATATTCAGTTAGCCATTCACATTCTCACATTAGCTTACTCAAATTATGTTATGTTACAGACATACAAGTTTGAAAACCACACAGGTTGGCACAATAATGGTGTTACAAGAATGAAGAGCCAAGATCAGAGAAAGACAGACCAAGAAAGTGTGTGAGAGAGAGAGAGAGAGTTAGCACACAGCCAACAAAATGGAAGTTCATTTCTTCTCCTTCTTGGTTAAATCCCCTCCATCCAGGAAGTCATACCAGTGAACTTGTACCTTGAGGAGCACCACCTAGAGGTGAGGAGGACACATAGAATACACACCATACCACAGTCAACAATACTTTCAGGGTCATCACATCTGTTACACTCGAACCCGTAACAGTAAGTGAGTGTGTGTCCAGTGATGGATTGGCATCCTGTCCTGGGTGTATCTGCCCAACGCCCGAAACGTTCTCCCCTGTATGGGCATTAGAAACCCCTCCGTGACCCTAATGGTGGTTAATATAGAAACACATTAAATGTGGTGTATATGTTTCTTTGTATTGTACATTGTGTGTTAGATTCACAGAACACAATGAAGGTGTCAAACAAAAAGTTTTGCAATTAAAAACCTTGTATTTGTCTAGATCATAGGTGTCAAACTCGCTCAAGATAATTGAGGACCGCAAGATAATTTTCCATTGATCTATTATTATTGTTATTAATGACGATATGGCTTTTCGGAGCGTGCTTATATTTTAAATTTGTCTGATTTTATCGGGAACATTTTTCTGGAGAGCAGAAATATTTAAAGATATTCAAAGTTTATTTTTAAGTAATTTTTGGTTTTTATTTTTGTGTAAAGCATCGTTTTAACTTCATTTTTTCCAGTTTATTTTTTCGCAGTGTGTTCACAATCGTAACTATTATAATTCTGACGAGAGATATTTTTATAGAGAGCAAATTATTTTAAGTTCTAAAAGAAGTCGATATTCCTGTGGTTTTATTCCTATTCCTATTTACTTTTAGTGTTCAATCTAAAACGTGCTTTCAGTTTTGGCCCCCCTGATCTAGAGTACCAACTTTGGGCATAATAGGAACTACAGGATGTCACATGACCTCAGTGGGCTGTAATAATTGGATATTTTATCATGGGTGGCATGGTTACTTAGTGGTTAGCCTGTTCTCCTCTCAGTGCTGGGGATCCAGGTTTGATTCCCAAATCTGGTTGGAGTTTGCATGTTCTCTCCGTGTCCACTTGAATTTCCTCTGGGTTCTCCGGTTTCCTGCCACAGTCCAAAAACATGGATTCAAGGTAAATTAATGCTCTGAATTGCCCCATATAATGTGTATTTGTGTTAGTGTGCGTGCCCAGTGATAGATTGGCGCCCTGTTCTGGGTGTCTCTTCCCAGCACCCGAAACTTTTTCCAATGGATGGACATGGGGACCCCCCCCCATGACCCTAGTAGAGGATAAAGCAGAAGATGTTGAATGAATTAATGAAGGATGAATATTTGGCCTTTTAGACCCCAAGATTTGTTTGAAACAGCATAAAGGTCATGGGTATGAATTCCGGAGAGAGAGTTGGGCCCGGTCGTTGGGCGTGTACGATGCTGCTCTCCATCCTGGATAAATAGAAGGGTTGTGTCATCCAATTGGAAGGTGAATCTGCAGATCTTCTCACTGCTGCGACCTCTAATGGGAACACCAGAAAGAAGACTTGGTTCATTGCTGTTTTATAAAAGCAATGATCCAGCTCACAGGGTGCATTACTGTAATTACATCACCAGGAAGTGACTCCACTGAGCGTCATGGCTGGGAACATCGCTTTGCCGTGATGTAATCGCTCCCTTTAGTGGTTAATTGCTTTAATTACATTTATATTCAGTTATATTGTAGACCCGATCCAGAGCGACTTACAAAAGAAAAAGACATCACGCTGAGTCAGCGTTAATCAGAACTGCAGAATTATCCAAAAATAATGACCTTTAATTTAAAATAAAGATATTGTATATATATATATATATATATACTGTATATATATATATATATATATATATATATATATATATATATATATATATATATATATACTGTATATATATATATATGTATATATATATATCACAGGTGAGCGGCACGGTGGCTTAGTGGTTAGCACGTTTGCCTCTCAGCACTAGGGATTCCCAGTTTCAATCCCGATCTGGGTGGAGTTTGCATGTTTGCGTGTCTGCATGGGTTTCCTCCGGGTTCTCCGGTTTCCCCCCCCACAGTCCCAAAACATGGAAGTCAATTGAGTTCTCCAAATTGCCCCATATAGAGTGTGTCTGTGTGAGTGAGTGTGTGCCCAGCGATAGATTGTCCTGGGTGTATCTGCCCAGCGCCCGAAACGTTCTGCCCTGGATGGGCATCGAGAACCTATTCGGGAACCTACCGCGACCCTAATAGAGGATAAAGCGCATATCAGACCTGGTGTTTGCTGAGGCATCTCATAGTGTTTTAAATTACAGGCAGTGTTAAGGAGATCATTACATCTTAAATAATTAATTAAAGCTTTTAAGAGTGATCTAGAGAGGTGCATTTCTTGAAGAAACTGTGAGTGTGATGGCAGCATGGCTATAGGAGACACAGTGCAAATGTTTATTAAAGCAATATTGTGAACGAGGTAAAAAAAAGTGGAAAGTTTCGTGTTTGTAGCTCAAAAATTGACAGAGTTTCCCGGTTTGAATCCCAATCTGGGTGGAGTGTGTCCACATGGGTTTCCTCAGAGTTCTCCGGTTTCCTCCCAAAAACATGGATTCAAGGTCAATTGAATTCTCCAAATTGTCCCATATAGAGTGTGTCTGTGTGTGTGAGAGTGTGCGCCCAGTGATAGATTGGCACCCTGTCCTGGGTGAATCTGCCCAGCATCCGAAATGTTCTCCCCTGGATGGGCATGGGGAACCCCCCCGTGACCCTAATAGAGGATAAAGCGGGAGATAATGAATGGATGGATTATTATTATTATTTATTTATGTATATTAAATTCTACCACAGGCGGCACGGTGGCTTAGTGGTTGGCACGTTCGCCTCTCAGTGCTAGGGATTCCCGGTTCGAATCCCCATCTGGGTGGAGTTTCCATGTTCTCCCCGTGTCTGCATGGGTTTCTTCCGGGTTCTCCGGTTTCCTCCCACAGTCCAAAAACATGGATCAGGTCAATTGAGTTCTCCAAATTGCCCCATATAGAGTGTGTCTGTGTGAGTGAGTGTGTGCCCAGCGATGGATTGGCGCCCTGTCCTGGGTCTATCTGCCCAGCTCCCGAGATGTTCTCCCCTGGATGGGCATGGGGAACCCCACCGCGACCCTAATAGGGGATAAAGCGGGAGATAATGAATGAATGAAAAATTCTACCACTGGGTGAAAACCAAACTGGGTTTGTGAAATGGAATTTCGTTCACATTTCATGTACCACATGTTACGTAAATGACAATAAAGTCTCCTTGAATCCTTGAATTGGTGGAGTTGTGGGAAAAAATCACCATAATTCAAAGTGAAGGGGAATTTTGGCTTGGAAAAACAGGCCTATCCCGGGAACGGTTCAACTGATTCGTCATCTATATACAAACAGTGGTCTCACCCATGAGCCGGAGGTGTGCTGCGAAAATCTTGTTGATAATTCGAAAATTAAGGGGGAAGAAAGCTGTAAAGAGATAGTGAAATAATAAAAATCGGATAATTAGAACCACCTTGAAGCCAGACAGACAACATGAAAACTCCACGCAGATCAGGATTTGAACCTGGATCCCCAATGATGAGAGGCGTGCTAACCGGCCGCAGGAGGAGAAAAAACACAGAGGAGTGGACCGGCGGAAGCAAAAAAAACGGATACCAGTCTGGAAAACAGATATTTTACGGGATTAAGAAACATAAACCACAATGTCTACTTACACACAAAGGCATGTTTTCGTAGATTTAATTGAACCATTTAGGACATAAAATAAAAAAAAAAAAAGGCTGAAATATTTTACGGGACTTACTCTCCAAATCAAACGCAGACGTGGAGTGGATGGAAAAGAATGGAAAACTCGCAAACATCCGTTAATGAATCCAATACGAAGGTCTGGAACGCAGACGCACCACCACGGCACTCGACGTCTTCAGCCTCATGATGGTTCAATCAGAAAACGCTGGGCTCATATGTCACGTACACGTCCAACTGGCCCCAACGTCTTCCAACCGGAGTGAACTTTAACCCCTATAAACAATAAATAAATAAAACTATAGAGACGCGTACACATAGCTACAGGAATAGTTATAACATCCAGCTTCCACTCATCTGGGACGTCTTTATACGTGACGTTAGGGTGGGTCTGAGGAATTTGCAGGTCAAACAATGACGCTGGATCTCAGTACTAGTTCATCCCTTATGGTGTTCAGTAAAGTTGAAGTTAGTTAGTTCTTTCAGGCCAATCCTGAAACCTGGATTTCTATTGGACTGATGCTGTTCCAGGGAGCCCTCTCAACTAAGTACCCTGCAGTGTCTGCTCTAGTCAGTGATGCCGGAGTCATATGATGCACTGTGTCAATCAAACTCTGGTTATTAATTAATGACTGTGCTTTATTAGCTCTAATGGCTTTTCTTGTCTGTTTCTTTTGAAGTGTCGCCTTTGGAGATGTGCTCAGCTCTTCATCCATGGTTCTGCTGACGATTATTGGATGGAACCTGGAATTCTATTGGACCGGCGGTCCTGCAGGGCGCCCTCAATGGACTTATATAGTTTTACAATTGTTAAATACGGGTCACGTGATCACCACACAGTCTGTACATGGCTGTCCTACACTGGTGATGCTCGGTCCTCTACTGAGCCTCGGTCCTCACAAGGTTTCTTGCTTAAAATATCAACATAACAGGGAGTTTTGTCTTACCGCTGTCTCTTCGTCTTCGCAGTAAACCTGTTTTGTCACGATGTACAATTGTAAAAAGAAAAACCGCTGTATAAATAAATTACTTAAACTTAAATTAGGTAACCTCAGTCAGTCATGTCTTTGTGGATCTTGCTTTGTCCTGCTGAAACAAACATAGCATTCCTGAATTCCATAACTTTTTGTGGGACAGATTCCGAAATGCATGGCTATGTAAGTGCCTAATTAAATATGTAAATCAAAGTGGAAAATAATAGCTGGATGAGATGAATATATTCATCGGAATATTTTCATCTCATTATCTTGACTGTTTAATCCTATCCCAGTGTTGCGTGGGATAGGACACTGCACAGATACACCCAGAACAGGGCGCCAATGAGTTATAAGGTGGAATCATGTTATATAATAGTATATAATAGTTATGGTTAATGTTAAGGTGATTTTATGATAAAGGTTTGATTAATCTCCACAGAACGAATGGATCTACTTCTATGTGAAGTCCCAACAATGCATAATAACAAATGTGTGTGTATGTGTATATGTGTGTGTGTGTGTGTGTATTTTTAAAACCTGTGAGCATCAGGTCAACGATCCCCACAGTCACCATCACTGATATTCTCTGTGTCTGCGGCCGCTATTAGTTGGATGATGCGTATTGTGGGGGTGAATTAGAACAATATCTAACAGCTGTGATAACAGATAAAGTGCTGTGGACATTATGGCTTTCACCATCTGGCTCACCGTCGCAAATAAAACATTTGTTCAATGGGTTTATCTTTAATGGGACACTTCTGTACCAATGACATCACGCCGAAATCGATGCCGTCGGCCTCGTTCGGGTGCCGTCCGTCAAAACGGACAACTTTTCCGACTTTCCCTCGAATTTCCGCTCTTATCCGAATCCGAGGTTGGCGTTCTCATGCACCTGATGGTGGGATGAGAGCCGAGAGTGAGGGATGACAGCCGTAGCCGAGAGAACGAGAAAGAGGGATGATAGGGGGTGTTGGGGGGTTGGGGTTATACTGTAGGGGGAGAGATAGTGGGGCATTAGTGGCCTCTGCCAGCTGCCAAATGATGGCCCTGATTGCCTGAGTTGGAGTGCGGAAACAGAAGGTGTGAGGGGTGATTATCCAAGCTCACTCCCTGATGAACAGATGTTAATAACAAAGGAGGCCGTTCATTGTGTTTAATAGCCAAATGCAGGAGCCCAGCTCGCCCGCTCTCTCTCTCTCCTCTCCACCTCTCCACCTCGCCCAGAGAGATGGGCTCCACACGCTCCCGGTGCCAGCGCGCCCGCCGTAATGAGCTGGATATTTGCAAGAAAAGGTAATCATAATCAGTCATCGGGCCAATGCGAACGCCGCAAATGATGGAGCCGCGTAATGTGGAGACGGCGAGCGCGCCGCCTGTCTTCTGTAGTGCCAACTTTGGGCTGTTTTTTTTTTTTTTCTCCGTCGTGACACGCCAAATGATAAGGTATTAACGATGCCAGAGAACCAACGGGCTTAATTGAGAGCATTAGCATGGAACTCCTGAGCGAAGGATCGGGCCGTGGTGACGCTTGCGAACAGGCTTGGCGAGGGAAAGCGGGATAATGCTGAATCGGGAAGAAATGGAATGCTGGAACGAATAAAAACCTAGCAGCATTACAGAGCTTTAAACCTTTAAACCCCCAAAGAGCAAGGCGAAGAGACAGTGGCAAGACAAAACTCCCTGATATGTTGATATTTTAAGGGAGAAACCTTGTGAGGACCGAGGCTCAGTGGGGTACTCCTCCTCCTTGAGCATCAACAGTGTAGGACAGCCATGTGGGCTTTTTTCTCAGGCATGACACGCCAAATGATAAGGTATTAACGATGCCAGAGAACCAACGGGCTTAATTGAGAGCATTAGAATGGAATTCCTGAGCGACGGATCGGGCCGTGGTACGCTTGAGAACAGGCTTGGCGAGGGAAAGCGGGATAATGCTGAATCAGGAAGAAATGGAATGCTGGAACGAATAAAAACCTAGCAGCTTTACAGAGCTTTAAACCTTTAAACCCCCAAAGAGCAAGGCGAAGAGACAGTGGCAAGACAAAACTCCCTGATATGTTGATATTTTAAGGGAGAAACCTTGTGAGGACCGAGGCTCAGTGGGGGACTCCTCCTCCTTGAGCATCAACAGTGTAGGACAGCCATGTGGGCTTTTTTCTCAGGCATGACACGCCAAATGATAAGGTATTAACGACGCCGGAGAACCAACGGACCTAATTGAGAGCATTAGAATGGAACTCCTGAGGCATCGCCGATGCCGGCGACGGATTGGGCCGTTGTGATGCCGCAAACAGTGCGGAACAAATAAAAGCCTAGCAGCTTTACAAAGTTCCATCCATCCATCCATTATCTTCCGCTTGTCCGGGGTTTGGGTCACTTTACAGAGTTATAAACCTTTAAACGCGCAAAGAGCAAGACCAAGAGACAGCTCGGCGAGGGATTAAAAAAGCGGGATAATGCTGAATCGGGAAGAAACGGAGTGCTCAGCGAGGGTAGTGTTATAAATCTTTACCCCCCAAAGAGCAAGGCGAAGAGACAGCGGCAAGACAAAACTCCCTGATATGTTGATATTTTAAGGGAGAAACCTTGTGAGGACCGAGGCTCAGTGGGGAACTCATCCTCCTTGAGCATCAACAGTGTAGGACAGCCATGTGGGCTTTTTTCTCGGTCATGACACGCCAAATGATAAGGTATTAACGAAGCCGGAGAACCAACGGGCTTAATTGAGAGCGTTAGAATGAAACTCCTGAGCGACGGATCGTACCGTGGTGACGCCGTGAACAGACTCGGCGAGGAAAAGCGGCAAAGAAACAAAATGCTGGAACGAATAAAAGCCTAACTGGAAGAGAGCGCCACAAAGGGTTAACAGTCTGAGGAAAATAGCATTACAACGGCATCTGCATTCGGCTCGTTGGTGAAAGATAAAGCGAAGACGCAGCGGCAGCTGCACGAGGAGAACGCCGTGCCGTGTTCCGAGAGAATACACAATTTACTTATAAAACATGACGACGACACGAGGCGGCGTGAATTATTGAAGCACAGCAGATGTCGCAAACGGCGTCGCTTTTTGCGATTTATCATTAAAACACATGTAACTATCGTCTCGTTATTTTTAACTGGCGCCGCCGTTTTTTTTTTTTTTACCTCCCTCTAAGTCGAAAGGACGGATTCCCTTCGGCATTATTACAGAGGCGCTGATGTAACAGTTTGTTCATCTGTAAAAGAATTTAATGGAGATTTAGGTGCCAATTTTTTGTCGCTTATTGAGCACCGGATTGTAAACATTAAAGGTCTTAGCGAGCACTATGCGGCTGGAAGTCATCCGGATGGAACCGTCATAGAACAGAATGTTTTCACAGCCACGAGAACCATCTCTCCTTCCAAAAATTATGAAGTGTCTCTTCAAGTGAGCTCTGTCTATCCATCCATCCATCCATCCATCCATTATCTTCCGCTTAATCCTCTACTAGGGTGGCGGTGGGGAGGGGTGGTTCCCCATGCCCATCCAGGGGAGAACATTTCGGATTCTGGGCAGATACACACAGGACAGGGCACCAATCTATTGCTGGGCACCAGACGAGAGCTCAGGTACTTTGAATTAATCCCGGTGAATATGAGGTTTCACTTTGTAGTTGAATTTAATATATGAGGGTTTGAGGGGTTTCCATGATCATCCAGGGGAGAACGTTTCTGGCGCTGACTAGGACAGAGTACCGAGCCAAACTCACACTGGCTACCAGTTAGGTTTTGTATTGATTACAATATTTTATTGATAACATAAAATTCTACATCATCAGACTCCGAGCCCAGATCTCAAGGTGCTGGTTTACTTTTAGCTCCTAGAAAAAATAAAATGACTCCTGGTGGAGGAGCGTTCTCCACACAAGGTTCCTCAACATTGAAACAGCCTTCCAGTCCAGTCCACGATTCAGAATCACAATCCATATTTAAATGTACATTAAAAATACATAAATTTAATTTAGCGTTTCATTAATTCTGTAGATTAAAGCTGTAGATCTGAGTGTTGGTGGTGTTTCACCTTTTTGAGTTCCAGTGTAGAACTGTAATAGAACATTACCTGGGAGACAAACCCAGTCGTGAAGTTTCCTCACTCCAAAATGTTCTACGGTTGACCGTCAGCTGGATTATAAGAACATTGAGAACGACGGCAAATCAGCCACCAAGTGGTAGACCACGAAACCTGACGGAGCGGGGTCATAGTAGCGAGAGGTCGCCGATGTTCTGCAGAGTGGATCACTACAGAACTCCAAACTTCACGTGGCCTTCAGATGAGCTCGAGAACCGAGCGCAGTGAGAGATTCATGAAACGGGTTCTGTGGTCCAGCAGCTGCATCCACGCCATACATCACGAGTGCAATGCAGAGCGTTGGGTGCAGCGGTGTAAAGCACGCCGTGACTGGACTCTAGAACGTTGGAGATGCATTCTCCGGAGTGACGGATCACGCTCCTAGATCTGGAGATCTGATGGACGAGTCTGGGTTTGGAGCTTCCAGGAGAACCGTACTCCTCTGACTGCATTGTGTAAAGTCTGGTGGAGTGGTGGGTTATGGTGGAGGGTTGTTTTTCAGGAACTGGGTGTGGTTCCTCTTAGTTCCACTGAAAGGAACTCTGAATGCTTCAGCACACCGAGACTTTTTGGACAATTCCACACTCCCAACATCGGGGGAACCGTTTGGAGCCTGTCCTCTTCAACATGACTGTGCACCAGAACACAAAGCAAGGTCCAGAAAGAAATGAGGACAGAGTCCTGACCTCAACCCCATAGAACATCCATAGAACTGAGAGCCAGGCCTTCTGGTCCAACATCAGTGTGTGACCTCACAAACACGCTTCTGGAAGAACGGTCCAGAATTCCCATCAACACACTCCAGAACCTCGAAGACGGCCTTCACAGAAGAGTTCCATCTAGAACCCTATGGATTAGGAAAGGGACATCACTTAAGATCACATGGCAGCTGAGCCAATACCTTTGGCCGTACAGTGTAAGACTTAAACCATTTCTTGGCATATCTTTGGGGAAATCAGGCGCCTGGAACAATTGCACATGCGTAATTGAAAAGCGTCTCGTCACCGATGGCGGGGTGATATGTTTGCGGGTCTGGCGTTATTGCTATTACTCGCGACAACAACCTGCACACGCTTCAGCAGACAGTAACAGAAGACACAAAACATGACCCCCCGACTAACCCAGCGCCGCAGGGTGCCGCCAGGGAAAAAGTTCCCGCCGGTGCGCCCGGCGCACCCACGCAAAGTGAAAACCCAAACCAGAAAATAGAAAAGCCATCGCGGCGACGATCCGGGCTGTTATTCCAAATTGAAAGAATGTGAGGATGGTTAATAGGTGCGCCCCCAGCAGAGGGCTGCCTGTCATGGCTGTGCAGCTCGGCTGCTTAATGTACACTCATGCTCCATCTCATCTCTCGTTCCATTATTCCAATTTCCAAACTGCCGTTTCATGCACACTTGGGCCGGCCCCATGCCGGCCGCGCTATTTATTGAATACATTTTTTTTTTTTGCTGCCCTGGAAAACATTTTCCACCTGAACTGTTGCCTTTAAGTTTTATGGGCAGCCATGCCGTTGAGACAGTTCGCTCGTCTTTAACAGAGACGCTCTCTTCATTTGTTTCCCGAACGCCAAGAACCGACGAGGGTGAGCGAGCCTGCCGCAATTTAGATCAGAGGGTCATTTATTTCTTTCGTTTTTATTTCCAGGGTTTTTCTTCGAAGCAGGGCCATCATGCCTCTTTCTCTTTTCCTCATGGAAAATAAAAACCGGGTGCTACTTCCTCTCCAGCTGTGAGGAGTGGTACGAATGATATAGAAAGGCTCGGTAAACTTTAATTATTCTTTAGGTTGCAGCGAGTGATTTCCCCGAAGGAGCTTCCTGCAACTGAAATTCATTCCCAACAAGAAGTTTTGTCAGCAGTTGCAAGGTGGCCTGATATTTATCCTGTGGAATTTGCATGTTCTCCTCATGTCTTTGAGGTTTTTCCCCTGGAACCTCTGGCGTCATCCCACGTTTGGATGTATATTCACCCTTGTCCAATATAATTACCCTTGAACCCTTATAATGTATTGTCTTTAACAACATTCAGTTCCTTTGATTATATTTAATAAGGTTAGGGTGCCGTGTCCGCGTGGGTTTCCTCCGGGTTCTCTGGTTTCCTCCCACAGTCCAAAAACATGGATCAAGTTAATTGACTTCTCTAAATTGCCCCATATAGAGTGTGCTTGAGTGTGTGAGTGTGTACCCAGCGATGGATTGGCCGCCCTGTCCTGGGTGTATCTGCCCAGCCCCCGAGACGTTCTCCCCTGGATGGGCATGGGGAACCCCACCGCGACCCTAATAGAGGATAAAGCGGGAGATAATGAATGAATGAAAGGTTAGGGTGTTGGGCTATCACTCTGAAGGTTGTGGGTTCAAATCCCAATTGGTCCTCATTGCTCCAGGGGGCGCTGTGACCGACCCTCTGCTCGCTTTGTAAGTCTTTGTAAGATAAAAGTTTCTGCTAAATGACTAAATGTAATGTAATGATTCAAGGAAATGGACTTCACCTGTGGCTTGTCTGTGCTAATTGTCTGTGTATTTGTGTGTGTGTTCAAGTTCAAGAAACTTATTTATAGAGTGTTTTTAAGCCTTTAAACCCCAAAATAGCAAGATGAAGAGACAGCGGCAAGAAAAACTCCCTGTTATGTTGATATTTGAAGGAAGAAACCTTGTGAGGACTGAGGCAATAGTAACAAAGCACCGTATAAACCAACGTGTGTTGCCTGCGGGACGAGGTCTAGCTCTTTATAATAAACATGGTAGCATTAGTTTAAATTTAGTTGTCATTTATTCTCCATGTTGGGACATGTGCACATAGAAATTCTTAAGGTTCTATTCGTCTTTATTATTGTTGTTTGTCTTCTTTTATTGTTTTTCTTTGTAAGGTGACCTTGAGTGTCTAGAAAGGCGCCATCAAATAAAATGTATTATTATTATTATTATTATTATTAAGGTGGGGCATCAGGATATAAACTCTACATAGAAGATAAAATGAAATACACACTATTTACATATGTGCCAAAAAAAAAAAAAAAAAAAAGATGTATGTATATATATATATATATATATATATATATATATATATATATATATATATATATATATATCTGTGTGTGTGTATGTATATATATATATATATATATATATATATATATATATATATATATATATATATATATATGTGTGTGTGTGTGTGTGTGTGTATATATATATATATATATATATATATATATATATATATATATATACATTCATTCATTATCTCCCGCTTTTATCCTCTATTAGGGTCGCGGTGGGGTTCCCCATGCCCATCCAGGGGAGAACGTCTCATGGCGCTGGGCAGATAGACCCAGGACAGGTCGCCAATCCATCGTTGGGCACACACTCACTCACACAGACACACTCTATATGGGGCAATTTTTGAAAATTCAATTGACTTGATCCATGTTTTTGGACTGTGGAAGGAAACCGGAGAACCCGGAGGAAACCCACGCAGACACGGGGAGAACATGGAAACTCCACCCAGATGGGGATTCGAACCGGGAATCCCTAGCGCTGAGAGGCACAAGTGCTAAACCACTAAGCCACCGTGCCGCCAAAAAATAAAAAAATAAAAAAAAAATATATATATATATATATATATATATATATATATATATATATATATATATATATATATATATATATATATATATATATATATATATAAAGTTTACCAATAAATTACCAAGCACCGATCTGAATAGCAGGTTAGGCAGATTGCCAGTGTACTTGTGAAACTTGGTGCCGTTTATTTGACTATTTGTTCCCCCAAATTGATTTTGTGAAATTAAATTGGATGTACAAAGCAGATAAAATCAGAGGCGAATAAATTGCGCCTCCAGCTGCGAGCGCAGGGAGGTTCTCTGGCATCATGTGACGAGAACGTGGACACGTACTGGAGCGCAGTGAGCAATCTTCCACATGTGTTCTGGTCTCAGAGTGGCAGTGAAGTCCTAACCCTTAGTCAACCCTTTATGGAGTTCCGCGTTTGATGCTTAGTGCCAGCGACGTACTCTACAGGCACCGTTCGTTAGAACCGAGGAAATAAAGTCTATGTGGTTCCGCAGGCGCTGGCAGAATGTCCGAGCCATTTTGGCCGAATGGTCATGAACGAAACGGAAATAAATAAGTATATTTATATAAATAAATATACATTTATATAATAAATAACTATATTCTGATGGGGCTAGAGGTTTCTCGGTTCAAATCCCAGTGGAGTGGAGTTTGCATGTTCTCCCTGTGCCCACGTGGGTTTCCTCCGGGTTCTCTGGTTTCCTCCCACAGTCCAAAAACATGGATTCAAGGTAAACTGAATTCTTCAAATTTCCCCATTTAGAGTGAGTTTCTGTGAGTGAGTGTGAGCCCAGTGATAGATTGGCGCCCTGTCCTTGGTGTATCTGCCCAGCGCCCAAAACCTTCTACCCTGGATGGGCATGGGGAACTTATTGGAAAAAGTACACATACACACACACACACACACACACACACGCACACAAAACACTTCCATTCATCTTACAGACACCATGGTGTTATTATAACTGTTATCATTATCAACTGTTACAAATCCAGTGTGTGTGTGTGTGTGTGTGTGTGTGTGTGTGTGTGTGTGTGTACAGAATTTGATTTGATTCCCAAATTCCCGATGAACACACCATCACACACACACACTCACACATGCAAACACACAAACAAAATCATTCCACTGGGGTAATTGATCTGTCTAATCAACCGTCTTGCATGTTAATTAGAAAGTGGGAGGAAACTGGAGAACTCAGTGTGTATTCCAAAGCACTGATTAAATGGCATTGTGTGTGATTTTCAGGTTTTTTGCGTCCGTACCATCAAATATTGTTCCGAAGATAAACAATGGCTTCAGGTCCAAACCTCTGGAAGGAGGGGCTTAATCAGGAGTATGTCCATGTGCTATGGGATGATTCAGAAGCATGTTTTAAAAATAATTGATAGTTTAATTATACACTATGTGTGTATTTTACCATTATTTTTATTAATAATAAATTAATAATGAATATAATTCTATATAAATAAATAATAAATTCTACGAAAGTTTTGTTTGTTTGTTATATAATGCTGTGGGGTTTAGCCTGGCAACCTCGATACAGGTTTGAATCCCAGCTGCATGAGTCCTGCATGAGTTTCCTCTGGGTTCAAAAACATGGATTCAAGGTGAATTGGCAGCTCTAAATTGCCTCTATCTAACTTGCCCCTATATAAATAAAAAGGAAGGAGGATTAGCTGAAAGATAATGAGATGAGATTTGTTGTTTATCTGATTTTACATATATATATATATAGGGATACAATTTACAATTGTGAGTAGACACCAGTTTACATTAGATGATTTGTAGATATTGTAACTAAATAAATATATTTAATAAGACTTTTAATGCAATTTAAATACTTTAAATAATTGTAGTTGGCTTAGTAGTTAGCACATTCGCCTCTCTTTGAATCCCCATCTGGGTGGAGTTTCTATGTTCTCCCCGTGTCCGCGTGGGTTTCCCCCGGGTTCTCCGGTTTCCTCCCACAGTCCAAAAACTTGGATCAAGGTGAACTGAGTTCTTCAAATTGCCCCATATAGAGTGTGTATGTGTGCGTGTCTGTGCGAATGAGTGTGTGCCTAGCGATAGATTGGCGCCCTGTCCTGGGTGTATCTGGAAACCAGCGCCTGGATGGGCATGGGGAACCCCCCCGCGACCCTAATATAGGATAAAGTGGAAGATAATGGATGGATGGATGGATGGATGGATGAATTGTAGTTTGTGGCCTGTGAAAAGTAATGGCCTATGTAACCGTTCCATTCATCAGCAAATCAATATCTACATAGTGAATATTTTTGAAATAAATCATTTTCCTTTAGAGATTGCATTATTTTTAGCAAGTGAGGTAGTTGTAGTATTGTATTTTATTTTTTATTTCGGTTGTTTAGGCGGCACGGTGGCTTAGTGGTTAGCACATTCGCCTCTCAGCGCTAGGGATTCCTGGTTCGAATCCCCATCTGGGTGGAGTTTCCATGTTCTCCCTGTGTCTGCGTGGGTTTCCTCCGGGTTCTCCGGTTTCCTCCCACCGTCCAAAAACATGGATCATTCATTCATTCATTATCTCCCGCTTTATCCTCTATTAGGGTCGCGGTTGGGTTCCCCATGCCCATCCAGGGGAGAACGTCTTGGGCGCTACGCAGATAGACCCAGGACAGGACACCAATCCATCGCTGGGCACACACTCACTCACACAGACACACTCTATATGGGGCAATTTTTTTGAGAATTCAATTGACTTGATCCATGTTTTTGGACTGTGGGAGGAAACCGGAGAAGCCGGAGGAAACCCACGTGGACATGGGGAGAACATGGAAACTCCACCCAGATGGGGATTCGAACCGGGAATCCCTAGTGCTGAGAGGAGAACGTGCTAACCACTAAGCCACCGTGCCGCAAAAACATGGATCAAGTCAACTGAATTCTCAAAATTGCCCCATATAGAGTGTGTCTGTGTGAGTGAGTGTGTGTCCAGCTATGGATTGGCGCCCTGTCCTGGGTCTATCTGCCCAGCGCCCGAGACGTTCTCCCCTGGATGGGCATGGGGAACCCCACCGCGACCCAAATAGAGGATAAAGCGGGAGATAATGAATGAATGAATTTTGGTTGTTTAAATCCATAAACAAATATGAAACTAATCTTAATGTGGAGTAAAATCTACATAAAATCACATCACAACCGTGAACATGTTTTCCAACAGACACGAAGAAGAAGTAAATAAAATAGAAAATAAAAATAATATTTTAAACTTAATATTTGATCTTGTAGTGTATCTTAATCTCAGGAAGACAGCATGCTTTGATCTACAATTCGACATGAAATGTGAACTGAGTGGTCTAATTACATAGATAAGTGGTGTGTGTTAGTGTGTGTTAGTGTGTGTGTGTGTGTGTGTTAGTGTGTGTGGTAAACGATGACTGGCTGATTCTGGCAGGTGGATGCGACGCCTCTTTTCAGATGCATGGTGACCCTATCAGATGCAGGTCAATAGCAGACCGCCAGCGATTTGAAACCCACTCCTCCAGAGCTCGCTCGGCTTTTGTGGTCGCCCTGAAAGCAAGACTTTCGAGTAAAATTATACGGGCTTTGTACCAATAATCAAGTCCTGACCAGAGGGGTTAAACCGTCTAATTGAAGTGATACTTCAAAGCGATGGCCGCCGTCTCCTCCGTGATGCTGCCCTGGTCTACGCATGTGTTAGTGTGAGCGTAGGACGGAGGTGAGAAAGGGACACCATCCTGTGTGAGTGTGTGTGAGTGTGTTGGTGTGTGGGGGGGGGGGAGTATTATTGAACAGGCAGGGCTAACACTGTGGGAGGATTGCCACTTTTGTCCAGCTGCTTTCTCTTTTGCTCCATCTCGGGTTTTTTTTTTTTTTTTTTTTTTTTTTTTTTTTTTTTTTCTTCGCCACTCTCCCATGGCTAGCTCAGCTGATAGAACGTGTGCCAAAATTGGATGAATGGACACAATCAGTCAACAGCTATATACCTCTGTCGCACAGATGTGCGGTCATTGAGCCTCGTCTTATATCATGTCCTGAAAAATGAGCCCGATTTCAACTCTGTACCTGTATTTCTGTCAACTCCCATTAAAAACATACTAATATTAACTAATATTACCCCCCCACCTCCACCACCACCGCCGGTTCTAATGGCGAATATACTCCATTCCTATTTTCCTCTCACCGCAGACCTTTGCTTCGGCGTTACACATGCACAGAGAGGGCTGTGCTGCAGGCAAGTGTAGGCCTAACACCTTTTCATTAATATGCAGCGATGTCGCTGAGGGAATTTATCATCATTTATCAACATTTAAGGCTAATTATTATGACTGACATAACGGGTAAATGAGGTCAGTGGAAAGTGTCAGAAACATTAGACGAGCCGAGGTGTTTAGCATATAGAAAGCTTTTATTGGCGTACTTAACACTGCGGCGCCTATAAAAGTTGAGCCATTTCAATCGTTGCCTTTAAGCAAATGTTAAACGCAGCTGTAAATTGATTTTTAAATGAATTCTCTTAGCATCGAGGTCCGATTTTAATCACATCAAAAATATACATAAGGCGTATTTAAAGTCATGTACAGCACAAAAAAAAAAAGGACAGTAATTGTTTGCTTCCTGACACACAAAATTTGGTGAAAGTTATACTTATTGTAACTAATGAAGGCATATATATATATATATATATATATATATATATATATATATATATATATATATATATATATATATATATATATATACTGACACACATTAATTCATTCATTCATTCATTATCTCCCGCTTTATCCTCTATTAGGGTCGCGGTGGGGTTCCCCATGCCCATCCAGGGGAGAACGTCTCGGGCGCTGGGCAGATACACCCAGGACAGGGCGCCAATCCATCACTGGGCACACACTCACTCACACAGCCACACTCTATATGGGGCAATTTTGAGAATTCAATTGACTTGATCCATGTTTTTGGACTGTGGGAGGAAACCGGAGAACCCGGAGGAAACCCACGCAGACACGGGGAGAACATGGAAACTCCACCCAGATTGGGATTCGAACCGGGAAATCCCTAGCGCTGAGAGGCGAACGTGCTAACCATTAAGCCACCGGCCGACACACAATTACTTATATATAGATATTTAGAAACCCCATAGAGTTTACCATAGAGAATTACTGTTTAAAACTGTTTAATGGGAGCGGTAGCTCAGTGGTCAGGGCGTTGGGTTATCAATCTGAAGGTTGGGGGTTCAAATCCCAGGTCCACTGAAGTTACCAATGTGAGTCCTTGAGCAAGACCCTTAACCCTCATTGCTCCAGGGATGTTGTGATGAACCCTGTGCTCACCTTGTAAGTCGCTTTGGATAAAAGCGTCCAATAAATGACCAAATGTAATACAAACCCCTGACCAACTAGGTGTAGACCAGAAGGCAGTGCATGAAATTTGGTCGGGTCTGACAGTCTCCCTATATATATAAGTCCCTGTGAATCCAGCAGCTACAAGACCATCATGATCCGCCTCCATATTTTACAGTGGATGTCACACACAGAGGACACACTGTTTACCTTCTGGACGGTGTACAAAAATCCCCGATTTCATATTTTGATCAATAGTCCATTTTTACCCTTGTTTCTTTGTTCCATTTCAGGTTATTCACTGAACTTCTATTACAATTGTAAAAAAAATTGTAAATACAGATGTGTTCTAATACTTTTGGCCAAGTCCATCCTACGTTGCCAGTCTCCAAACACTTCTCTTTAAATGATCTCAATATCTTTAGCTCTACTCAGGTTGTGGAGGGGTAGATATACAGGTCACCTGACCACCACACAATCTGTACATGGCTGTCCTACACTGTTGATGCTCAATTAGGATGAGTCCCCCACTGAGCCTCGGTCCTCACAAGGTTTCTTCCTTAAAATATCAACATAACAGGGAGTTTTGTCTTGCCGCTGTCTCTTGGTCTTGCTCTTTGGGGGTTTTAAGGTTTAGAACCATGTAAAGCTGCTTTGTGACGATGTGCTATTGTAAAAAACGCTCTGTAAATAAATTACCTGACCTTGAGTGGGGCAGATACACCAAGGTCAGGTTCCCTATCCATCACTGGACACCCACTCCCACTATACAGGAGAACTATACTGGAGAACCCAGTTTACATTTACACCATGGTGTTTTGGGGGGAACCGGAAAACCCAGAGAAAACCCAAACCTCCACCCAGAAGGGGATTTCTGAGAGGTGGACGTGTTAACCAATGACCTCAATGTATGGTAAGGTAACATTCTTACAAATTTCAGAGGCTTTAAAAGATCCAAATGCACGGATTTTGTCTTTGTTGTGCTTTAATTAACGACAGTTATTTAGTAATTTAATGCTGTGGAAGTCATGGTTGCGGAGGAACTCATACATTACGTCTCATGATAGAAGAGTATCATCTTTAACCATTAATTACTGTCATGACACGCTTAATGAAAAATAATAATGACATCCAAATAAAATAAATTAGTCAACACTTCCTCTTGCAGCGAGGCTTTATTGCTCATGTAGTGATGAGTAGGAGCTCATAGCATCTCATCCCGTGAAGAAGTGGGAACCATACCTTGCAAAGTTCTGCTCTAATCCTCAGATCCCTGCTGCATGCCGCAAGCCCAGATGTTCAACTCTTCAGAATTATTTACATCCTCTATCTGTGACCCAGTGCTGCTTTGACACCAACAGAGCTGCGTTTAATGTTAAAACCCTTCTGAAAGTATCGTTGGAACTTTGATAATTAAGACTAATACTTTAAACTTCCACGACTTGTGTGTACAGAAGGTAAACGCAAGAGAACTTATACAATTATCCCTGTTTTTTAATCATGGATTCGTTCCTGGGTTCCGTCGTTCATGACATCACAGTCTGGCACCCTCTCAACAGCTTACACATCAAAACAGACGTGAGGTCTGTGCTATTGTGACATCATTATTTAAATTTATTTCATTTCTCTTGCACATATTTTTCATTTTCAATTCTTTTTTTGTATAGTCGGGGGCCAAACCATCTCTGGACACACACTCACAAAGAAACACTTTATTTGGGCAATTTAGAACAGCCAATATACCTCCATCCATTATCTTCCGCTTTATCCTCTACTAGGGTCTGGGGGGGTTCTGGTTCTGCCCCCAAACATCAAGTCGGGATATTTGTAAGTCGCTTTGGACAAAAGCGTCTGCTAAATGACCAAATGCATTCAAGTAATTTATTTATATAGTGTTTTGTTTTTTACAACCGTACATCGTCACAAAGCAGCTTTACAGAGTTATAAACCTTCAAACCCCCAAAGAGCAAGACCAAGAGACAGCGGCCAGACAAAACTACCTGTTGTTTTGATATTTTAAGGAAGAAACCTTGTGAGGACCAAGGCTCAGTGGGGGACTCCTCCTCCTTGAGCATGAACAGTGTAGGACAGCCATGTACAGATTGTGTGGTGATCATGTGACCTGTATTTAACAATTGAAAACTATATAAGTCCATTGAGGGCGTCCTGCAGGACCGCCGGTCCAATAGAAATCCAGGTTCCATCCAGTAATCGTCGTAGAACCATGGATGAAGAGCCGACCACGCCTCAAGGACACGAGGCGACACCTCAAAAGAAACAATGTTTTTTTTCCATTGCTTTGACAACTGTGTGATTAATGATGAGTTCTGTAAGCCATTACACTGCGTAACAAGCAATAATATATATATATATATATATATATATATATATATATATATATATATATATATATATATATATATATATATTTATTTATTTAAATATTTTCATTCATTCATTATTATTGCGGTGGGGTTCCCCATGCCCATCCAGGGGAGAACGTTTCGGGCACTGGGCAGATACACCCAGGACAGGACACCAATCTATCGCTGGGCTATATATATATATATAAACCACTCCTATATCATGTTAAATGAATTTATCCTAAATTAATTCTGCTTGTGAAGTATAAAATTGAGTGGAAAATGGGCAATTTATCCATAGAAAACAACATTAATTAATTACCACTAAGTAGTTAATTAATTGGTATTTTTTTTATTGATTAATGTGTTGTCATGGATGATGAACAGTGAAATAGCATTCGCAAACTTTTTACCAGACACACAGACGAACAGATGAAGCTAATATAGGGCTATAATAATAAAAAAAATATATATAATAATAATAATAATAATAATGGGCAGCACGGTGGCTTAGTGGTTTAGCATGTTCTCCTCTAAGCATTAGGAATTTCCCGGTTCGAATCCCAATCTGGGTGGAGTTTCCATGTTCTCCCCGTGTCCGCGTGGGTTTCCTTCGGGTTCTCCGGTTTCCTCCCACAGTCCAAAAACATGGATCAAGTCAATTGAGTTCTCCAAATTGCCCCATATAGAGTGTGTCTGTGTGAGTGAGTGTGTCTAGTGATAGATTGGCGTCCTGTCCTGGGTGTATCTGCCCAGCGCCCGAAATGTTCTCCCCTGGATGGGCATGGGGAACCCCCCTACGACCCTAGTAGAGGATAAAGCTGAAGATAATGGATGGATGAATATTAATAATAATATAAAAAATCGTGAGGTTTGATAAAATCGGAACAACGTAATGGGTTGGACACGAGACAAAGGGCTCTGAATCGGGACTCCTGGTCACCCCAACTTTACTAGTTAAGAATACAAAGCTTGGAAATCATTCATTCATTCATTCATTCATTATCTCCCGCTTTATCCTCTATTAGGGTCGCGGTGGGGTTCCCCATGCCCATCCAGGGGAGAACGTCTCGGGCGCTGGGCAGATAGACCCAGGACAGGGCGCCAATCTATCGCTGGGCACACACACACACACACACACACACACATACACACTCTATGGGGCAATTTGGAGAACTCAATTGACTTGATCCATGTTTTTGGACTGTGGGAGGAAACCGGAGAACCCGGAGGAAACCCACGCGGACACGGGGAGAACATGGAAACTCCACCCAGATGGGGATTCGAACCGGGAATCCCTAGCGCTGAGAGGCGAACGTGCTAACCACTAAGCCACCGTGCCGCCAATGCTTGGAAATCATGCAACTGAATTTGAAGATGTTACATATCGCGAAATCGTTTAAAAATTAGCGACGCTAAATCAGTAGAAACAACAGCGTTGGTATGTTTTGCTAAATCAATCGCTCATTTCGCTCATTTGCGGAAGCCTTGAGGAGTCACCGGGAGATTTCCTCTAAGTACTAGGAATCTCCCGGTTCGAATCCCAATCTGGGTGGAGTTTCCATGTTCTCCCCGTGTCCACGTGGGTTTCCTCCGGGTTCTTTGGTTTCCTCCCACAGTCCAAAAACATGGATTTGGTTTGTAAATATCCTCAGGGACACGGGACAAAGGGCTCCCAATCGGGACTCCTGGTCACCCCAACTTTACTAGTTAAGAATACATAGCTTGGAAATCAAGCAACTGAATTTGGAGATGTTACATATCGCGAAATCGTTTAAAAATTAGCGACGCTAAATCAGTAGAAACAACAGCGTTGGTATGTTTTGCTAAATCAAGGCAGCGAGTAATCGCTCATTTGCGGAAGCCTTGAGGAGTCACCGGGAGGTTTCCTCTAAGTACTAGGAATCTCCCGGTTCGAATCCCAATCTGGGAGGAGTTTCCATGTTCTCCCCGTGTCCACGTGGGTTTCCTCCGGGTTCTCTGGTTTCCTCCCACAGTCCAAAAAAATGGATTTGGTTTGTAAATATTCTCATGGACAAAGGGCTCCCAATCGGACTCCTGGTCACCCCAACTTAACTAGTTAAAAATACATAGCTTGGAAATCAAGCAACTGAATTTGAAGATGTTACATATCGCGAAATCGTTTAAAAATTAGCGACGCTAAATCAGTAGAAACAACAGCGTTGGTATGTTTTGCTAAATCAAGGCAGCGAGTAATCGCTCATTTGCGGAAGCCTTGAGGAGTCACCGGGAGGTTTCCTCTAAGTACTAGGAATCTCCCGGTTCGAATCCCAATCTGGGTGGAGTTTCCATGTTCTCCCCGTGTCCACGTGGGTTTCCTCCGGGTTCTTTGGTTTCCTCCCACAGTCCAAAAACATGGATTTGGTTTGTAAATATCCTCAGGGACACGGGACAAAGGGCTCCCAATCGGGACGCCTGGTCACCCCAACTTAGTTAACTAGTTAAAAATACAACTAGTTAAAAATACATAGCTTGGAAATCAAGCAACTGAATTTGAAGATGTTACATATCGCGAAATCGTTTAAAAATTAGCGACGCTAAATCAGTAGAAACAACAGCGTTGGTATGTTTTGCTAAATCAAGGCAGCGAGTAATCGCTCATTTGCGGAAGCCTTGAGGAGTCACAGGGAGGTTTCGGGCCTGCAGAGGCCACCTACGTGTTTTACAAAACCCATAACCAAATCCTCGCCTACGCACACACACACACACACACACACACACACACACACACACACACACACATAGGTTGATCCCTGAGTTCTGTTCTCGCTACAGGCCTCCTTCCCTCATTAATTTTACTGAGTCTTCCAGATGGGAAGCAAAATATTAATTTTATTCAGCCTTAGGCGTGGGGGCTGTGCGAAGGTGTTCAGTAATGCAGAAGGGTTGTGTTTTTTTTTTTTTTTTTTTTTGGACGGGCACGACTTTATCGGCAAGGACTACGGGTGGCCGTGGGCTTGGTCTTGTCATAACTGTAATTAATTGAAGGGCAGAGATGATGAATCGTAATGAGAGGCACGTGATCCAGACGAGGCGCCCGCCGTTGCCCCCTTCCCGCCTCGGAGTCGTGGCGACGGTGCGGCGAGTTATGCAAATTAATTGGCTCTTCCAATGTGGCATAAAACGCTGGTGGTTCTGCGCTACATGGTACATTAGGTGGATCGCCCAATTTAAACGGCAGCCTTCGCCTCAGTTTGGAAAGGACTCTCGCGCATCGCAAACGCCGGCCGTGGTTGGCAATGGGGCTGGTGTTGATCAGCCTAAGACAAACGAGCCATTCTCTGAGTGTGTTTTCGCCATCTCAGGGATTCGAACCATGCCCGCCGGTCACATCGCGCCATCAGCGATGTGTCCGCAGCGTTGCCCTCCCACCCGCTGTGCATCCGGCAAAAATTGCCATTGACAAGACACATACAGCCATACGTGACTCTAATTACAGAGCCCGTCCAATGACTGTCACTCACAGCCCTCGTATTATTGCCTTTCACATTTTACGTCAATGAGAGTGAGACCCTGCTGCACAAACGATGGAATTATGCTAATTGCCTATATGCACTGAAGCTTATAGCACCTTCCATCCATACGAATCCTCTGCCCGCTGAAGTTCTCCACTCACAGTGTGTCAGTCAAAAAAAACGACGGGAATTAAAATAAGATGGCGGGGGATTAACATTCACGATTGTTTCTCGGGATTTAAGGCAGCTGTTTCGAGCCCAACGCACACCAACGTCCATGACGAAAGGGAACGAAGAGAAGCTTGCCATCGCCGCCTGGCATTTTAATTCCTAAATGTTTGAAATCCAACGCAGTAATGACACCATGTTAGAATGTTAGAAGCGCCTTTATGCGGACCAGTGGAGCATCGATTCCTGTTATTGTCAAATGGGTAATAATAACGGTGTGGCTCGTTTGAACGAAATATGCAAACAAATCACGTCCCATCAGCTTTGTAAAACAATTTGATTTAGAAATGAGGCATAATATTGCTTAGGCAATTGAGCATCCCAAAATAAAAGGGCCCAAAAGAGGAGCTTTTAACCCACAAAAAATATTTTACAAAATATTACAAAATGCAGGCGGCACGGTGGCTTTGTGGTTGGCATGTTCTCCTCTCAGCGCTAGGGATTCCCGGTTCGAATCCCAATCTGGGTGGAGTCTGCATGTTCTCCCCGTGTCCATATGGGCTGCCTCCGGGTTCCCCAGTTTCCTCCCACAGTCCAAAAACGTGGATCAAGTCAATTGAGTTCTCCAAATTGCCCCAGAGAGTGTGTCTATGTTAGTAAGTGTGTGTCCAGTGATTGATTGGCGTCCTGTCCTGGGTCTATCTGCCCAGCGCCCGAAACGTTCTCCCCTGGATGGGCATGGGGAACCCCTTCCCCGAGACCCTAGTAGAGGATAAAGTGGAAGATAATGGATGGATGGATGAAAAATGCACTGACATGAAATGTGTAAGGTGGCATAGTGGTAACACATTTCCTTCTCAGTACAGGTTCAAATCCCAATTTGGGTGAAGTTTGCATGTTCTCCCCGTGTCATTAAGGGTTTCCTTCAGGTTTTCTGGTTTCCTCCTATGGTCCAAAAACATGGATCAATGTAAGTGCTCTAAATTGCCCCATATAGAGTGTGTCTGTGTGAGTGAGTATGTGTCCAATGATAGGTTGGCGTTACATATAAAGTGCAAGGCGGCACAGTGGCGTAATGCTAACACATTTCCTTCTCAATGCAGGTTCGAATCCCAATCTGGGTGGAGTTTGCATGTTCTCCCCATGTCCGCGTGGGTTTCCTCTGGTTTCCTCCCACAATCCAAAAACATGGATTGAGGGTAAATGGGCTGCTCTAAAATTGCCCCCTATAGATGTGAGTAACTGAGTTTGCCCAGTGCCTGAAATATTCTCCTGAGGATAAGAAACCAGAGAACCCCAAGAAAACCCATGCAGATACGGGAAGAACATGGAAACTCCACCCAGACTGTAGTTCTATCCTGGATCCCAAGCACTGAAAGGCGAACGTACTAATGACTACGCCTCCAATCGCCCTGTAAAAGTTCATCATTAATTAAAAGTCACAACATTATTGGTGTTGGGCTTAATCAACATTTTAAGATGTGCAGTTTAGTGCTTGTATTTTATCTCCACTCTTAAACAGTCTGATCACATGGTTCAGCTCCAGGTAAATCATTCTTGTAGCATGGATGCTGACTTCAAAACAGCTTCCAGGTCAGTCGGTCAACCGGGGAACGTTCACCTGCTGACTAATGTCTGGTGCAATCGACATTCTAATCATTCTCACCTGCAGCTTCTGTCTTCTAGTTTGTCTGCATTATAACAGAGGTTCTCAAACTGGTACGCCAGATTATGGTATGGATATATATAAAACATTATTAATTATTATTATAAACTGGGCGGCACGGTGGCTTAGTGGTTATCACATTCGCCTCTCAGCGCTAGGGATTCCCGGTTCGAATCCCCATCTGGGTGGAGTTTCCATGTTCTCCCCGTGTCCACATGGGTTTCCTCCGGGTTCTCCGGTTTCCTCCCACAGTCCAAAAACATGGATCAAGTCAATTGAATTCTTAAAATTGCCCCATATATAGTGTGTGTGTGAGTGAGTGTGTGCCCAGCGATGGATTGGCGCCCTGTGCTGGGTGTATCTGCCCAGCGTCCGAGGCGTTCTCCCCTGGATGGGCATGGGGAACCCCACCGCGACCCTAATAGAGGATAAAGCAGGAGATAATGAATGAATGAATTATAAACAGTGTTCTGTAATTTGGCCTTTAGATGGCAGTGTTTGAGTGTTAGAGAAACCAGATACGAGATCAGAGTTCACGTTAAAAACCGGACTAGATTACATCGCGGAAGCTCAGGTTAACGCATTTATGAATCAAACCTGGTTTCATTTTATTATAGTCTGTTTTTTAAAAGCAATAAGACAGTTGAGGATGTGTATTAATGTGAATAAATCATGGCAAAGAGGTGGAACTGTTACCATTATCTTCCGTTTATCCTCTGCTAGGGTCGTGGGGGGGTTCCCCATGCCCATCCAGGGGAGAACGTCTCGGGCGCTGGGCAGATACACCCAGGACAGGGTGCCAACCCATCGCTGGGCACACACTCACTCACACAGACACACTCTATATGGGGCAATTTGAAGAACTCAATTGATCTTGATCCATGTTTTTGGACTGTGGGAGGAAACTGGAGAACCCGGAGGAAACCCATGCGTACACGAAGGGGAGAACATGGAAACTCCACCCAGATTGGGATTCGAACCGGGAATCCCTAGCGCTGAGAGGTGAACGTGCTAATCACTAATAGCGGCAAACAATCCCTCTTTATTGTGATTTATTCAGACTGAGGCCACGCCCCCCCCTCGTACCTCATTGCTTTAATATACACTTACACCTGAATGATGTTCGCACATGTTGTTCTGTGATGAAAAACAGAGTGGAACTTAAAAGGTTTGGGTTGATATGGGTTCTACTTGGTCTGAAAACATTGAAAACCTTTGCGTTATACAATTTTATATCTTAGTCCTTAAAATAGTCTCAATACTTTGGGTAATGTTCTAGTAAGAAAAATTTTTGAACATTTTCAGATGATGGCGGCACGGTGGCTTAGTGGTTAGCATGTTCTCCTCTCAGCACTAGGGATTCCCGGTTCGAATCCCCATCTGGGTGGAGTTTCCATGTTCTCCCCGTGTCCACATGGGTTTCCTCCGGGTTCTCCGGTTTCCTCCCACAGTCCAAAAACATGGATCAAGTCAATTGAGTTCTCCAAAATTGCCCCATATAGAGTGTGTCTGTGTGAGTGAGTGTGTGCCCAGCGATGGATTGGCGCCCTGTGCTGGGTGTATCTGCCCAGCGCCCGAGACGTTCTCTCCTGGATGGGCATGGGGAACCCCACCGTGACCCTAATAGAGGATAAAGCGGATGATAATGGATGGATGGATTTTCAGACGATATACTCTAGGTTTGGGGTTAAGGAACCAGCCTTGCGACCTGAAGTTCCTCGGTTTGATTCCCGCTCTCACCTACAGCTGAAGTGCACTTGGGCAAGGCCCCTAACCCCAATTGCTCCTTGTGCGCAGTGAACAAGACTGCCCACCTGTGTGTGTGTGTGTGTGTGTGTGTGTGTGTGTGTGTGTTTCCCTGCAGGATGGGTTAATTGTGGAGGCAGATTCCTCAGTGTGAGGGCACTGTAGACAAAATATAGATCATTTTGCCTTCATTTTATATTTTTGCTGCATTAATCTGAAATTTTATGTGTGCATTTAATTTTGTAGCTTTAAAAGATCAAATTCTATTTATCATAAGTAAGTTTTAATTGTTTAAAAATAGTAACAGTGTTTTAAATGTTAAAATTCTAATAAATTTGTATAAAAATGTTTTAGTTGTCTTATTGCCACAGGTTTATGATATTAACTTTGTAGGAACAGTTTGATGATGAACATCTTAGTGAGAATAGTGTAGAAGAACTCACACACAAAATTTTCAACACATTGATGAATTGTGGAGAATTGTGACCTCACAAACACAAAACATTGACACGGGCACACTCAAAAATCTTATAGGAAGACTTTCCGCAAGTGTGAAAGCTCTAAATGCTGAAAATGAGTGACCAATAACAATAACAATAACAATAACGGTAATAAAACCAGCTGTGGGTCCAATATGTAGGTGTCATTACATTTGTCCATATCAGCTACTTAGCATAATGACCTTATTTCTTCACTCATGTTCAATATTATCAGCTCCACTAACCTTATAAATGCTTTATTTTTAGTTATTTAAAACAAGACGGGCACTTAATTTAGCAAACTGAGTCAAAGGCGCACAAAAGACCTCAGAATTGATGGGAAACTTGTCCCTGATGACTCTCAAGGATTCAAGGAAACTTTATTATCAATTGTATCGCATGTGGTAAATAAGACAAAAATGAAATGATGGCTCATGGACCCCATTTACCCCATCCATCCATCCATTATCTTCCACTTTATCCAATAGTAGGGTCGCGGGGGGGGGGGGGGGGGGGGGGGGGGGGGGGGGGGGGGGGGGGGGGGGGGGGGGGGGGGGGGGGGTTCCCCATGCCCATCTAGGGGAGAACGTTTTGGGCGGTGGGCAGATACACCCAGGACAGGACGCCAATCTATTGCTGGGCATACACTCACTCACACACACACACACACACACACACACACACACAGACACAAACACACTCTATATGGGGCAATTTGGAGAACTCAATTGACTTGATCCATGTTTTTGGACTGTGGGAGGAAACCAGAGAATCTGGAGGAAACCCACGCGGACACGAGGAGAACATGGAAACTCCACCCAGATTGGGATTCGATCCTGGAATCCCTAGTGGTGAGAGGCGAATGTGCTACCCACTAAGCCACCGTGCCGCCCCCGTTTACCCCATTTTATTAAAATTAGACTCTTGATTTGGACTCCAAAATAACTCAAAAACAATAAGAGTTGTAGGCGGCACGGTGGCTTAGTGGTTAGCACGTTTGCCTTTCAGAACTAAGGATTCTCGGTTCGAATCCCAATCTGGGTGGAGTTTCCATGTTCTCCCTGTATCTGTGTGGGTTTCCTCCGGGTTCTCCAGTTTCCTCCCACAGTCCAAAAACATGGATCAAAGTCAATTGAATTCTCAAATTGTCCCATATAGAGTGTGTGCCTAGCGATAGATTGGCGTCCTGTCCTGAGTGTATCTGCCCAGCGCCCGAAACGTTCTCCCCTGGATGGGCATGGGGAACCCCCCCCACCCCACGACCCTAATAGAGGATAAAGTGGAAGATAATGGATGGATGGGCAATAAGAACCAGTCCGTTATCTAGGAACCGAGTGTGAAAGTTTTAGAATAAAAATGTGGAACATTAAGACGGATGTCTCTGATAGCATGCAGTATTATAGAGCAGAGGATGTGAAGGCTCCTTATCCAGTAGTACCAGGGTGCCGAGAATGATCCACCACCTGAATAACAACTGCACTTTGGTTGTCCTGTGGGGGTCCTGAGCATTACAAACAGAATAAACTGGTCTTACAAAGTATGTAGAGAATCGGATGGACTACAGTCTCTAAATGTGAAAATGTAAGAGGTTGTGGTGTATATAGAGGTGTATATTATTAACTGGCCATTATGTGTGTGTGTGTGCAAATTTCAACGTGTGAGGACCCTTGTGCCCTGAGATTGCGCCCGGCGGTGCGAGAGCAGTCAGACAGCTCGGTATAAGAAAGAGGAAGAGCAAGTGACGGCTGGCTTTCTAATGACAGAGCTCGACCCGTCTCACGCTATTGTCCCTTCTGCGCCTCTCCGTCTGAAATACATGTGTCACCGCAAAGTGACAAATAGCACATATTAATTAGGCACTAGACTGGGAGAGATTGCTGTTATTAACCGGGAAAGGGGAAGGTTGGATTTAATTGCCTGTGACATCAAAGTCAAGTGACTGGTATTTCAAGCATCATTTAAAATGTTTGATATGGAGGCCATTGTGCTGGGAGAATAGTGAGTCTATAAATACAAAAGGCAGAGTGACGGGGAGGAGAGACAGTAGTCAGGCACCGATCTGAACATCAGCTTCGCGGCTGATTGTCTTCGGCGGCTGACACATCCAGCACTCTCTCGGAGTTGCACTTCAGTGGGGTTTTCTCTCAGCTGTGGGCGCCGTACTTACGTTTAATCATCCGTTTGCACTTATACTTTTGAGGTAGATTGGATATTTATTGGATGTATGCATTCAAGGAGTCTGATTATGGTTAGAATCAACCAATGAGGGCTCTCCAGCGTTGTGGAATATTATGTAGGGTATTAAGAGGTCAGAAACCACATGTCTGTGGTCTAGGACAGGATGCAAAACCCAAAACCACAAACTGCTGGAGATAATATACAAACATATATATATATATATATATATATATTTTTTTTTTTTTTATTATTATAATATCTCTTTTTAGTGAAAATATATACTTTACAGACAAACCTGTATATAACAATACCACAGATACTTACAATTAAACACAAATAGAGACAACAGGCATTGGCTGTAATATATTTTATATGTATATATAAAATAGAACACCCCAACCCTATATTTTTTTAAATGCTGGCGGGACGTCTTCCACGAGACACGTTCCAAACACCCAACCTCTCCGTTAGGCAGATATGGTATGAAATGGCGGCGGTCTGGCTAATGATCAGGGGGCAAGCATGGCACAGAAGTGCACTAGCCTAGTTGTTGTCATGGCAACAGCACACTCGCAGACCCTTACCCTAAAATTAATGCTGAGGTGCAGTAGCCCCAAAGTGCACACTGGCTGCCTGGGTTTTATTCCAATAGGCCTCTATTGGACAGGCTTCCTGCCTGCCGTCCTCCACCATCGCCCGAAACCAAAGCCAAAAGAATCCAAGACAACCATCTCCACCAGCTGGGTCAGGTGTTCCCCTGCTAGACATGATCGGGCCCTCGGCGGTTCCGTTTGAAAATCTGTCGGCGTGATAAACAGGAGGGGAGGAGCCGTAATCGGAGTCATACGAGACGCTCGCTGTGCCTTGTTGATTAGCTTTTGCAGGCTTTTTGGCTTCCCCTTCAAATTTACCACCGATCCAACATCTGCCGGCCACTCACTTTCACTCTCCAGCATCACGTCCCATTCTCTGAAGGTGGGTCTCCGTATCTCCACTAGATTAAGTCCATTCCAAAGCCGACATTTATCTTTCATCGGAACCGGCCAGAGCCTTTAAACGGCGTGGCCATTGGAACCATTGGGATCTCTGTTCTCCAGACTCTCATTTGCAAGAAGGTGATGGCTCCCTTCCAGTTTGAGTAAACATCTCACGCCTCGCTCGGCAGAAAGTTCCTCTGTTTGTTCTTCTCTCGCGAGTTCGGAGCTTAAATCCAGAGCTTAACGTTTTGCGGATCTCACCAGGTGCACTGCACTGCAAATTATCTGGTCGACAGGGAGGCGACGGAGGCGGCCTGACGATGGCAGGTCTGCAGGCGTCGTTTAGAAAATGGGCTATTATTTTATGTGACCATTAAAAATAATTTAGTGACTTACACGTTCAGATTTCCCACACAGAACGCTCAGATTACCAGCTGGGTTTGTGCGACGGTCGGGGATGTTGTCTCTCATTGTAGATTAATTTCGTTTATTCACAGATAGGATTTTAAAGTTCCGGTTGCTGTTTACAAGTTTTAAAGGACATGAAAAAAAAGGTGGCATTGTACGTAATAAATGTAAACATAAATGTAAAAAAGATTCCCGAACATCTATATATAACATATATATATATTGTTTTTAACTGACACCAATGTTTGTTTATGATTTTTCTTATATTTTTTCTTATTTCTTATAATTTTGTTTATAATTTTTCAATCCAGGGCAGATATGGCAGATACACCCAGGACAGGATGCCAATCCATCGCTGAATATATATATATATATATATATATATATATATATATATATATATATATATATATATATATATATATATATAATTTTTTTTTTTTTTTTTTTTTTTTTTTTTTTTTCTTTCATTCATTCATTATCTTCCACTATTAGGGTCGCGGTGGGGTTACCCATGCCCATCCAGGGGAGAACCTCTCGGGCGCTGGGCAAATACACACCATACACTCACTCACACACAAACACACTCTATATGGGGCAATTTGGAGAACTCAATTGACTTGATCCATGTTTTTGGACTGTGGGAGGGAACTGGAGAACCCGGAGGAAACTCACACAGACACGGGGAGAACATGGAAACTCCACCCAGATGGGGATTCGAACCGGGAATCCCTAGTGCTGAGAGGCGAATGTGCTAACCACTAAGCCACCGTGCCGCCCCACTCTATGGGGCATTTTAGAGCATTCAATTTACTTTGAATCCATGTTTTTAGACTGTGGAAGGAAACCCAGGCAGACATGGAGAGAACATTCAAACTCCACCCAGATTGGGATTCGAACCTGGAATCTCCAGACCTGAGAGGTGAATATCTGGTGCTTCTGAATTCATGACAATTTTAGACATCTAGCTAAACATGAACATGATGTACGCGCCAAATAAATGAGATGGTTGTGCGGTAGGCTCTTCAGCTCCCTAAAATGATATTTCAGTGAATTCAGCTCAGCGTGGAAGAGGATCAATCAATAGCGAATAAGATAGCTGACGTGCAGGGGCTGGTGGATGGGTTTTGATGATGAATATGCCAAGTATTGTCATTTTATCTGTGGCATTTTAAATGTGGGGAAATTAATTTTGGATTACAGCAGAGTTTTCTGTTGAACTCCAATGGGAATGGAAGAAGATCCAAGCCAATGTTTGGTAAAGGCAGAGGCTGAAAGGATCCTCGCATTTCAAAACGAAGGGCCAATTATTCCTTTATCACTAACATAATAAGTGATTTCAAATGATTTCTAATGTACATGTTTGTCAATTAATAATGTAGTAACTGCACACAGTTATCTAACCGTAACTCTGGGTCGTTATTACACTCATCGTGGTCATTACATTATTGGTTGCCACACATGCCACCCTTTGCATTTTACATAATGCTGGGACTCTTCGATGATCAGATTTAATAGCTTTATTAATAATAGATAAGGAACCCTACAGTATGCCTAGCAATGCCCTTTGTGGACTTTGTAGATCGGCTTGGTAATTTGCGGGTGGATTTGATTGGCTGACCGACTGTTTTGATGTGTTCTAGCTGTGTCGGCTGACATTGTTAGAGTGAGGCCTGAACAGCCAGTTGCACCTGTAAACAAAATGTGGCATGTTTACTCGAATCCTTCATATATATATATATATATATACTTTTTTATATACTGGTAATGTAATTTCTTATTTCCACTTAACTCTTATAACACAACTAATGGCACATCTATATGTGTATACATATTCAAGTATTCAAGTATTTTATTTGTTATGCCACAATATAAAGTAATTACAGTATATGTGGAACGAGACAGCGTTCCCCAGGAACAAGGTGCTACATATAACAGCCACTACACAACCAACATAAAGTGCACAAGTGTAAACACAAGGA
>JAFMOC010000304.1:140000-337348 GCA_019802505.1 Corydoras sp. C115
TGTATACACACACACACACACACACACACACACACACACACACACAAAGTCCCACTCTCAGTGGGACCCTGACTGAAATTATAAAGAAAGGGGATTATCACACTAACACCCCCTAGCACTCCCACTACACACACACACACACACACATACACACACACACACAATTCTACAATGTCACTGGGCTGGGCCCTGAGTGGAGGACAGGAAGCGAAGTGCCAATAAGGAACACACCGATGTTAATTAACAGACTCTGACACAGATGCCATGCTTGTACAAGCACAAGAGGTGGTCCAGCACATTATTAAATTTTAGCTTATTTCCTCTTTATTTTGTAGCACCCCCCCCCCTTCCACCGCCCCCCCCCCCATTTTTCGGCCTACGTTTGACTCTGGTTTTAATCTTCCCGACACACTGTCCTCGCCTCGCGACAGCAATGCTGAAATTGAACTGGCTTTGAATGCAATTAAGCCTCGGAAGCTTTTGTGTGATTCTGTATAAACTGTTCTTTTTTTTTTTTTTTTTTTTTTTTTTTTTTTTTTTTTTTTTAATCGCCTGCGCTATAAAGAACCAATAAGGCATTTGCATTATCACCTTCATTTGTTCCAATCTGTTTAAATCTGTGATCCTGAAAATATTGTGACATAAACGCTAACTGCCAGGCCACATACGGCGAGCTCTCGAGCTCTCGAGCTTCCCCTCGAGATGTTTCGGCGGGTCGGCGTGCAGCGACTTCTGTAAACCAGAGAACGTGCGCCACGACATAAACAATAGGGGGGAAAGTTCTGCCGTCTATCTATCAGGAGGTGTTAAAACAAAAGGCCTTCGCTCTGCCTCGCTATTACACCGCCGTCGTTAAGTAATTAAGCTTGACCGGGGTTGCACCATGACGGTGTGAGAGGAGCGATGACATATGTTCGGATCATCGCTGCTACAGCCGGCTAATAAGCGGACCATCGAACGGAAATAGACGTGTGACTCACCACGCCGCCGGTAAACGTGTTGATAAGCGGCACGTCGGCAGACGTGGGAATATGTTGGGAGAGAATTTCGAATATGACGGCGAACATGCGAACAAAGGACAGGTTGGAGGAACCAATTGTTAAATACGGGTCACATGATCACCACACGGTCTGTACATGGCTGTCCTACACTGTTGGGGCTAAGGGAGGACGAGTCCCCCAATGAGCCTCGGTCCTCACAAGGTTTCTTCCTTAAAATATCAACATAACAGGGAGTTTTGTCTTGCCGCTGTCGCTTCGTCTTGCTCTTTGGGGGTTTAAAGGTTTATAACTGTAAAGCTGCTTTGTGACGATGTACGATTGTAAAAAAAAAAAAAAAAAAAAAAAAAAAAAAAAAAAAAACACTATATAAATAAATTACTTCAACCTGAACTTGATTGTAAGTGTTTTGTGAATGTTATCAGCTCAATCTCTGTACAAGATTATATATCCATCCATCCATTATCTTCCACTTTATCCTATATTAGGGTCGCGGGGGGGGGGGGGGGGGTAGGGGGGGTTCCCCATGCCCATCCAGGGGAGAATGTTTTGGATGCTGGGCAGATACACCCAGGACAGGGCGCCAATCTATTGATGGGCACATTCACTCACACAAACACACTCTATATGGGGCAATTTGGAGAATTCACTTGACCTTGATCCATGGTTTTGGACTGTCCCATAGGCAACCCACATGGACACGGGGAGAGCTATTACTTGTGTTCAGATGAGCTGTAACATGCTGGTTCTATCAAACTGCTTTGTGTTTGATTTATTCATAACTAGCCCTGTAAATGGTGTTAATATTAATGATTTTTTTTTTTAATTAACTAAATAATCACTGGCGGCTTAGTGGTTGGCACGTTCGCCTCTCAGCGCTAGGGATTCCCGGTTCGAATCCCCATCTGGGTGGAGTTTACATGTTCTCCCCGTGTCTGCGTGGGTTTCCTCCGGGTTCTCCGGTTTCCTCCCACAGTCCAAAAACATGGATCAAGTTAATTGAATTCTCAAAAATTGCCCCGTATAGAGTGTGTGTGTGAGTGAGTGTGTGCCCAGCGATGGATTGGCGCCCTGTCCTGGGTCTATCTGCCCAGCGCCCGAGACGTTCTCCACTGGATGGGCATGGGGAACCCCACCGCGACCCTAATAGAGGATAAAGCGGGAGATAATGAATGAATGAATGAACCACTTTTGGCCACCAATCAGGATGTTCCTGCTCGAACCATGGTTTTCGTCAAGAGTATCTGAACCTCCACAGGATTCTAAAGAATAAGGATGACAAATGTCTCTCAAATTTTGGATTCAGATGATTTAGATGAATGAAAGCATTCACACTAATAAAGTTGCTGAGCTTTTTTTTATATTTTTTTACAGAATTTGTTTTAACAGATTTTACAGATGTAAACGAAGATGTAGACTAAGTTTATTTTAGTTAAGCATATACTTGTGTGTCTCAATGTTCTATGTCAATGTTCTGGCCTTTAAAACAGAAGCCTGGTTTTCTAAAAAAAAAAAAAAAATTAAAAAATTAAAAGAACCCTAGTGGTACAATAGTGTAACTAGAAAATAGAAATGATTCCTATTTTAATCACCTATTTGTGTAATTATAACCCATTAACAGAACTGTTGTTAATTTATACAAAATAATATACACATTTTAATTTTCCTTCATTTTGCCAATACAATTAATAAATATGATTTGTAAAAACAATGCCAATATTTTTAAATACTATAATATGATATTTAAATCCTATACTAGGGTCAAAGAAAAGGTTCCTCATGCCCATCTAATAGAGAACATTTTGTGTGCCTGGCAAACACATCGAGGACAGGGCACCAATCAATCGCTGAGTATGCTCTCTCTCTCTCTCTCTCTCTCTCTCTCTCTCTCTCTCTCTCTCTCACACACACACTATCTATCACCTTGAATCCATGCTTTTAGACTGTGAAAAAAGCATAGGCTACCATGCCTCCCTAGAACTAATATTTATTTCATTATTATTATTATATAAAGCTTCATGTTTACATGTTTGAAAACACTGTCACAGAGTTAAAACGTCGGAGTTTCTGATGGCTTCTTATATGTTACCTGGGATTGTGAATCAATTAAGGCCTAATGGGTCAGGACAGTGCAGCAGAGGAAATAGGATATAAATGATAAAATAATTATGTATACCTCCAAATTTAATCATGTATTCTATATTTATATAATTAATTATATATTTAACAGCATTATTTCATTATCTGTATACATGTATATATATATATATATATATATATATATATATATATATATATATATATATATATATATATATATATATATATATATATTCATACATTCATTATCTCCCACTTTATCCTCTATTAGGGTCGCGGTGGGGTTCCCCATGCGCATCCAGGGGAGAACATCTCGGGCGCTGGGCAGATAGACCCAGGACAGGGCGCCAATCCATCGCTGGGCATATATATCATATATATATATATAAAATGTTAGAAATAAAATGATCATAATGATCATAAATATATATAAATCATATGTAATTAATGATTCCCATACTAACACCTGTGTATGTGTATATATATATATATATATATATATATATATATATATATATATATATATATATATATATATATATATATATATATTATATGGAACGCTACAATAGCACATCATGGACATTATAAATTGTAGACTTGAATATTGTGGCCGCCGTAGAGCAATTTATATAGTCAATATGAAAGACATAAAATTGCCTAAATACGTGAAGTCCCGTGCAGACTGTACCGAATATTACAGAATGTAAACTAGTGAGCTAATTAAGAGCATTGACAGGAATAAACTGATTTTGCGGCACTGAAAAGCCAATTTAGCCAGAAAGGTAAATCTGGCAGGTGTTCTGCGTGTAGTAGGTGGAACAGCGAGAGTCGTGCTTAAGCAGTCACTCCAGTGCAGAAGGGGTGGGGCAGGAAAACGACATGGTGCCGCCCCCTGCTGGTAATCTCCTTTGATTTTCTCTCCATGTGGTCACTTAAAATCAGTCCCACCGAGCTCAGTGGAGCAGAGTCTTTCTCTGTCTCTCTCTCTCTCTGTCTCTCTCTCTCTCTTTCTCTCTCTCTCTATTTCTTTGGCTCTCTCTCTCTCTCTCTCTCTCTCTCTCTCTCTCTCTCTCTCTCGCTGATGCATCTTTCATCTTTTATTTTCATCTTTTCTATCTTTCCACCGTGATGTGACGTCGGTACTGTTTTTTTTATTTTGTGTTATTTCGTTTCATTTTGAAATTAATTGGATTTTCATTACATCCTTAAAAGTAATGTTCTTTGTTGTTTAAACATTAAAAAAAAAACAAAAAACAAAAAAATAATACAACAACAAAATAAAAATTGTAATAATAATAATAATAATAATAATAATAATAATAATAATAATAAATAAATAAATAAATCATGTTATTTGTCACAAACTTTTGATTTTATTTTATTTTACTTCTTTATTTAATTTTGTTGAAATACCGATGATTAGAAGATGGCTCCATGCTTAATCCGAATTCATCTAGTTGGCTGAAATTAACCTGAACCCTAAAAAAACATTTTAAAGGGGCCCTGATTTGAGGTTCTGTACCTCCAAACGCGTCCAGGTGAGATTGAGTGAGCTATAAACTCTGTCACCCTCATTAATGCTATCTGTTCTCCGTTTCTGGGTCCACGGGAGACTAAAGTCTAACAGAATTAGTATGCCAAAGAGCCACCCCCTCTCGGGGCCTGTAATTTTCTTGCAAATGATTTCCGTTTTAAAGATGAAACAAACAAGGCAACGTCTTTGTCGACGCCGGGGGCAGACTGCGCAGGCGCACAGTTTACGCGGCATTTGCAGGTGGTACTTTAAAAACAATAAATATTAAACGTACTAATAAATGAAAAAAGTTTGTATAACTAATAATAATAATAATAATACCAATAACAGTAACAGTAACAATAACATATTATAATCATAATAATAAAAAATAATAAAAACAATAATAAGATTAATACTACTAATAATAAATACAATTTGTTTTCTAACGCAAAAAACAAGTCTCATATAATCTCATAAAGTTACTTTAAGAGACTAATGGATTTCGAAACTTAGTTCCCGATTTTTATTAATTAATCGATTTATTCGTGTATTTGTTTTTTATTTGCATTTATAAATGTTTTGTTTTGCTATTTTATTCTCTAGAATGTGAAGGAGAAAAAGATGAAGAACCTAAACAACAACAGCAACAAGGTTGTGTTTTCAATACACTTCACTGAGCAATTACTTGAGACTTGGTAGAACAGTTGCATCTATAGATATATTTATTCAAACACACACACACACACACACACACACACACACACACACACACACAGTGCATGGATGTTAATTGCAGCGTTTTCTCATTATAAACGTGAGTATAAATCACAGCTCTGTGTAACAGTGTTAGGCTCGTGTTATATTTTTATGTTCCAATCGCGGTCTGTAGCTCTCCATGACTCTCCATAATAGTAAATTATGTTGCCTCCATCTTTCCCAGGAGCCTCATACCAAATGGCCTTTTATTTTAAATCCAAATTCTATTTGATCTTATCAGATTTTTAGCATCGTGTATTTAGTTTTCCCACTTATGCTTGAAAAATGTGATTGAATGCATTATTATTATTATTATTATTATTATTATTATTATTATTATTATTATTATTATTATTATTATTATTTTCAATGATCAAATTAATATTGTGTGTAATTGTTGTTGCTAAAATTATTATTGTCATTATTCTAATTACTATTAAACCTACCAGTATTGTTCTTTATATTTGCAGTATTATGTTAAAATAACTCCTGCTTTAATTTATTTTTTTTTATTTTGTATTCATTTTGCATTTTATTTTGTATTTATGTATTAATCGAATCTGACTGTCCGTCTGTCCGTCCATCTATCATTTTCGGTACGTGTCAGGTTACAGAAGCCTGTCATAAATATTTAAAAGTGTAAAGAGAAGATTTCACTGATGAATTTTATTAAAACCTTGTGTTGAGACCCCAAAATGAAGCTATACGTTTTTAGACAGAACCGTTCTTCTTAAGATTTTAAGTTCAAGTTCAAAGTTTTTGTCACATACACGCCACAGAGTATAAGCAGTAAAATGCCTTGGTAACAAAATAAAGAATGAAAGAATGAAAGAATACGATTTATGTGTATAAAACATGAAGACAAAACGAAGATACAGCCTGCATCAATCCACACAATACGAAATATGTGTATAAATAAAATACATATTATAAATATTAACGCACTACATTTAAATAATACAGATTTTAAGGATCATGCAGATAGTGAGTATATATATATATATATATATATATATATATATATATATATATATATATATATATATATATATAGAGAGAGAGAGAGAGAGAGAGAGAGAGAGAGAGAGAGAGAGAGAGAGAGAGAAAGACTTGTGTTGTTTGACCAACGGTTTGATTTTCTATAATGATTTTTAAACTTGCGAAATTCTTTGTTTACATTTAATATTTATTTATTTTTATAAACCATATATATATATATATATATATATATATATATATATATATATATATATATATATATATATATATATATATATATATATATATATATATATATATATATATATATATATAAACGCCTAAATGAACACAAACTAAATAGAGCTCCATAAATACCCTGTGCTTTAGTAGTGGAGCAAGAAAGTAGACCATGGTTATGTGTGTGTGTGTGTGTGTGTGTGTGTGTGTGTGTGTGTGTGTGTGTGTGTGTGTGCGGATTTCGTAAGTCCGACCTGCTTATTCCCCGAGATACCCCACCGTGGAGGCGCTAATGTGCACCATCGCTGCCCGAAAGCCTTGCTCTGCGTTATTAATAATCTCGTCATCGTTTTCCTCCGATAGCTCTCAAGCAAATCACTCTTGCACAGTATAGCCGAAGACTTCTGCAAACTTTTCAAATAAAATAATAAAGTCTTTAATTCTTGGTTGATGGCAACATCAGTGCAGCTCCGTAAATTGCTCTTTAATGAGATTTTGCTACAGGGGATAATCTGCTACTGACAGAAAAAAACACAAAAGAAACATCTTGAAAACATCTGTAGACCTTTAATTTCACTCTGAAGATTACACCCCCTCCTCCATGTATGAGAGAATACGGTCAGTATATAAAAATAACACCACCCCATCCAACCTGTGCAACTCTCCTACAGGGGGACCAAAAATACCATCTCAATACTTTCTAATGGCCCAATGAGTAGTTTGGCTCCATGTGCTAATATTGGGTTATTTTTGGGTTATTGGTCTAATATATAATGTGTTAAGTATGTCTGCGTTATACGATAAGCGTTTGACCTTGACAGCACAACGCACGTGTTTTCGACCCCACATTAACACTTTTTAATAACCTGGTCGGCCTTGAGCTTGATTTCAGATTTCCACCATGGAGTATAAATGTTTACTCGCACCCTTGTTCCTAAAAAGCCATACGGTTTCAGGACTCTGCGATGCAGATTACTTCCTCCAGGGAGTCTGGAGACGATCCCAAAGTCAAGGTACTCATCCAACGCAACAGACAGACCTGGCGAGACTCCAAAAACAGAGACCATATCATGCAGAGCTGCAGCCAAGCCAGAAAGTGTAAAATTATATCTGACACTTTGCATCACGTCAGATTCCTGCCTTTCAAAAGCCTGTTTTCTGGCTTCCCATTTTGCATTCTGAATCAAATGCTGTCTTATTGCAAGAATCGGACTTGTTTTGACTTTCCAGTACCACTAACACAGCTACGGGAAACTTATTTTAACATAAGCCATATGTAAATCGCGATGAACTGACAAATTAAACCAGCCATTACTTTTGTATAGACCTCTCGCCTTTTATACGTAAACACGTAAAAAGACAAAATGATAAATGTGAAATAAATGAATCAAAGGTTTATTCATGATTACCGTTACAGATACATAATATAAAAAGATAATATTTGCATAGGATTGTGTATTATTCCTAATTTCCATGCCATCATTGTCTTGTTGGTAGCCTGTAAACAGCTGTAGAATGAATTGGATAGCGTGAGGTGTTATACTTTGTGCAGTGTAATTATTGTGGCCAGTTAAATCTTAAAGCGTCGCAGCTGTGCCTCGTACACTCACCTGCTGATATTTCTTTCCTGGAAGAAATCGTTTTTAGTCAGGATAGCACTAATTGTTTTGAGTGGGTTTTGCTTCGTGGAGCAGACGCGAAGTCAGGAACCGTCACAATAATTACAGTGCAGACGTTTTCAATGAAAGAAGACGTTCTTCTGCAACACTTCTTACATTTACCATCCGATTCAGGTGTTAAAACTGACAATAGTTCACGCCACATGCTGTACTCTCACAGTAGAACTCAAAACTCAGTTCAGAAATTCACCCTGATCTGATTTGCGATCTTTAAACTTCTGCAAATAGAACTTCAATGTTCAAATACTTCAAATACTGTTAAAAATTCACACACAATCCTATTTGCATTCTCACATTTGGCCTTCCTGTCTGGAAAGTCCACTGTGTGCCAATGAATGATCTGTCAAACCAGCATTAGTGATCAGAGTTGGTGTGGATGCCAAGGAGTGCCCACTGACCCAGCAGGGTGTTGGGTCTTCAGTGGTGCGAACGGGCACATTTTGTCTGGCGACATCATGGCAAGCTCTTTCAGATGGAGGCATATGTCATACCCAGACTCATGGTGCCAGCTATGAGAAAAGGGTCTCTGGATGACTGATGGCAAAGGGTACAATGTACACTGCCAACCTGGTGCCCCTCTGAATCTCTGTGAGTGTGAATACTGCCCTACAGTCACATAGAGATTTGCACATAGAATCAATGCTTGTCACTTACAGACACTCATTCTGCTATCAACAATCACACCAATGTCATTTCATAGAGTTTTGTAAAACTCTATTTTGGATGGAAATGCTGGGAAAATACTATCCACCATATATGAAATTTCTGGTGGATGTTTTTTTTAAAGAATGAAAAAATATCCTTAAAATATGTTCCATGGCTGCTGATTCCATTCAGGAAATGTCAGATCTCCCATTTCGAAGAAATAAAGTCAGTTATTCCATGTACTTGGAAAAATTTTGAATGAATAGAGATTTCAGGGTCGATGTCACACCATCTTTATTCAGTTAAAGTCTAGACTCCCGAAGGCCTATGTGTTTTTTATGAATGTCCCCACCTCAATGAACATTTAAAACTGAGCCACTGATAATAAACAACCAGCATGTGATCATCCTGCAACAAACATTATTACAATTACATTTTACATTATTTTTACCCTTTCCAAAAGTTGGGATAATTATTTTTTTTTTATATATTTTAAAAAAGTACGATATATATACAGTATATATATATATATATATATATATATATATATATATATATATATATATATATATATATATATATATATATATATATATATATGTATATATCTACAGGTATCATTTGGGTGGTGGATTGTTGATTGGAATTAACTACAAAGTCAAAAAAAAAAAAAAAAAAAAAAAGTTTACAGTTCTCAATTCCACTCTGTAGTCCATCTGTTTGTGTTCTACAGTACATACTGTGTACTCTGTTCTCTAATGCTCAGAACCCCAATAGTAGCACCACAGAAAAGGGGTTATTAGGTTTGGTGGGTGCATTATTCCTATCCCAGCAGTGTGACTTCGGTGTTTAAATCAAACTCTAGCAGCACTGTTGCACTAGAACCCCCTCAGCACATCAGTGTCACTGCAGAACCCACCATCAATTCAATTATGGGGTAATTGATGGTATAATTCTAAGACTAAGTCTATCTATCTATCTATCTATCTATCTATCTATCTATCTATCTATCTATCTATCTATCTATCTATCTATATATATATATATATATATATATATATATATATATATATATATATATATATATACACAGTTTCTCTGTATTATGTATTATCTGCACTGTATACCCTTTTGTACATTTGGTATAGCTCCATACTGCACTTTAACTGTAAAATAAAAAAGACATGGCAATGGCATTTCTGTTATGATGCTTCTGCATTGTTGGCTCTGTGTCTATACCAACAGTAACAATAAAATTTAATGTATTCTTAATAATGTGAACAACCCAATGAAATACACAAGCATCAAACAATGAAACAATTTTCTCTGTATGCCCTGTATTATGGGGTGGTTTCAGTTGGTATGCTGATTATGACTGTTGATGTTGCTTTTATTGAACATAATTGCATTGTGGTATTATACAGTTTTATTGGCTTTTTAACCAATACATGTTTGTAGACATGAGGAGTTATTAAATGTTTCCATTTTACACCTCACACAGTAACATCATATGGTTTAAGCTAATTAAATCACCCATTTCATTATCACTGCCTTTTTTTTTTACTTTCTTTGTGATAACATCTGTAATTGTGTTTTTCTACAAAAGGCGATGAGGAAGTAGCTTTATCTGATCGTGCCAGCTGTAGTGACATCAGTACGATCAAACAGATAGTCACCATGGTCTGCAGAAGTCAAGATACAATGGAAAAACATCTAATCGAACCAATAGGATAAACATCAGGCTTCTGAAGAAGAACATAAGCTTTCATTCTCTGGTTCTAAAGAGGATGACCATGTAACCTTTTCAACATGTGACTCTTTAGAGGAAAATTAACTAGATGCCCGGCCTAGTGAATTATCAAGGACTTGGCTCAGCCAAAGGAAATTAAAATGTCAGACCCCGACGAGTGTGTGTCAACACTTAAGATGATATAAAGAAGTGCAGTAAAGAAGGAATACGACTTTAACAAGGCATCTGCAACCGTACGCGCCTGCCACTGTGTGATAACGACCGACAGGAATTTCGCCTCCTCTGCTTCCCTCATTGCCCCGTTTTGAAGAGCGCAGTGAATCCGGGGGTGCCAAATTAAGTAGCGTGCTGATCCGCGCTGGTTGCACGGAGTAACGAGCAGGCCCAGAGGATATTTGCAGGGTCACACAAAGAAAGTGCTGCGGAAGTGCCGAGGAAAACGGGGCTTCAGCAGGAAGCCTCGTCAGGCCACTAAATTCTGCAGGCCAGCCCTCATCGCTCTCGGATTCCAGAAGAGGAGAGGATGCTGTAGGCGGGCGGTGGTCACCAAAAGCTCAAACAAACCTACAAACCTAAAGAAAGCCTTGAAACGCTGACCTGACGCCCCAACCAAAGGGACCGTCAATTCGAACGTCTACACTGCATTAACTTAAGCATGGAGAGTGAGGAAACACCAGAAACTCCATTTTTACCACTCTCTATGGCAGACTCAACAAAGGGCCATTTTACAATGGCACCATGACAATAAAGCGGGTCCCACTGTTTTGCCAACATGGGGTATAATGGAATTAACAATGTCGACTGCATTTGCCATAAGCCCTCGGAGGTTTTTATAACTCTGCAGCACAATGCTAAGTGATCACGGGGGAAGATTTACTGTTGGCAAGAAGCTAATGATGCTGCTCTAGAGCTGAACACAGCCTTTGCTATCACTGTATCAATTAAGATGGCAGTCATTCTTGCAAAAGCGATTTTTTGGATTAAGAACCTGTGCTTAGTGTGATTGCTTTGAGTTCTTTACCTTTTAAAATGAAATGTCACGTTACCAGCAAAGCGTTGGAAAACGAAAATCATAAAGTAATCGCTATTTTGGTGCTAATAATAATAAGAAAACTACTACTACTACTACTACTACTAATAATAATAATAATAATAATATTTATTATTATTATTATTATTATTATTATTATTATTATTATTATTTTATTTTATTTTAAAAGGCATTATCCGAAGTAAAAAAACAAAAAGTTAATGTCAATAACCTTCAATGTTAGTGATTAAAAACATTTTTGGAACGACCTAAACTGAAACGAGAATGTTTCCCCAATTTTCCAAACGAATGGTTTACAATAATAATGAAACTACTAAATAACATTCGTTTAAATATACAATTTACAAAAAAAAAAAATACAATAATTATGCATATCAAAAAGTTATACGTTTTGTATAGTAGGTCTTTAAAACATTTTTAAAAAATTAAACTGCTCTATGCTTATTCATCGTATTACAAAACTGTAACCGAAAAATTCCATTACGTAGTCTTCTTATATACTAATATTATTGATAAAGATATTTACATGTTTTGGACAAAACTCAGTGAGCTGTTATTTTGTTTAAATCATTTTTGAAAACGGAAACGAAACTTTTTTTTTTTTTTAATTGTTCACGAGTGTAGGTTTTAATGAGAAACCATTACACTGATGATACAGGTCGAATTACAGGTTAGAAATAAATAATAAATAAAATAACTAGATACGTATATTTACAAAGAGTACACATTGTAGTCCACCTGTTTGTGGACAATGAAACTCCAGCAGCACTGCTGCACTAGAACCCCCCCCCCTCCCTCCAGCGCATCAGTGTCACTGCAGAACTGACCATCAACAATCCACCACCCAAATGATACCTGTTCTGTGATGCTCATGAGAACCAACAGGGGACGAACAACAACACAGAACACAGATGGACTACAGTGTGGAATTGGATAACTACAAAGTCCATCTCTATGGTAAGTGGAGGACATGAATGTGTGTCCAAACTTTGAAATGGGACTATCTATCTATCTATCTATCTATCTATCTATCTATCTATCTATCTATCTATGTATATATACTGAGAATGTATGTTAAATTGTAATTGTTAAATTTCCCCATTGTGGGACAAATAAAGGTTTATCTTATCTTATCTTAAATTGACTTCCTCTCTTGCAGCGTCGATTTAAAGACAAACAGACCGACTGCAGGCGAATTTAAACCGAATGACATGAAATGTGGAGACGACGTCTATTTTTTCTGTGAAAGTAGGTGATAAACATTGTTCACTTTACCTTAATTTACCTTTACTACAATGAAAACTCTGTCCGACCGGCGTTAGTTAGCTAGCTGCAGTTAAGCTAAACAAAAGCCTGTTAAACACGCATTAATTAAATTAGTTTAATGACTGGAGGTCGGATTCAACTATAGAAGATCGGGTTTAGTAAGTTAGTGTTTGGGTAGTAGTTTGTATTCTTATGCTTTTTACAGTCTCTGTAGAAACACGTTACACAACTCTACAAGACATCTCATTGGTTTCACTTCATTTGATTCAAAATCAACTTAAGGTTATAAAGTATTTTTTACGGCGTTCAATAGAGAGCCAGCTTTACCGTGAATCAAAGTCAACCGAAAAATTGTAAACCAAAGCTAGCCAACAAATTTTTTGCAATAGTTTCGTTCAATTAGAATAAGTTCAATAATCAAATGTACTGTTTACTGTTCATTGTCCTGTATATTGTCTGTTGGACGGTTCTATCTCATTACTTGAATGTTTATTGTCCTGGATTTATCGTGATTCTTGCAATTCTTCTTTGCAATTCTTGGTCTTGGTGTGTAATGTTGGTTTGTGTAGTTGCTGTTCTGTGTAGCACTTTGTTCCTGGAGAACGCTGTTACTGTACACCACTTTATATTGTTGGAAGGATAAATAAAATGCTTTAATTCAAATAGCTGTAAGAGGAGAAATGATTAAATACAGTGAATGAGTATTTAAAAAAAGTGCCAGTTATACCCTCTTCTGACTCCATCCTCCATGTCCTCCACTTACCATACAGATGGACTTTGTAGTTCTATAATTCCAGCCTGTAGTCCATCTGTGTTCTGTGTTGTTGTTCGTCCCCTGTTGGTTCTCAGGAGCATCACAGAGCAGGTATCATTTGGGTGGTGGATTGTTGATGGTGGGTTGTGCAGTGACACTGATGCGCTGAGGGGGTTCTAGTGCAGCAGTGCTGCTGGAGTTCCATTTAAACACCTCAGTCACACTTGCTGGGATAGGACTAAGTGCACCCATCAAACCCAATAACCTCTGCTCTGTGGTGGTGCTATTGGGGTTCTGAGCATTAGAGAACAGAGTACACAGTAGGTACTGTAGAACACAAACAGATAGACTACAGAGTGGAACTGGAGAACTACAAAGTCCATCTTGCAGGAAGTGCAACTGAGAACATGGACAATGTAGAGCAAAAAGGGGTGTGGACTGGTACTATATGTGTGTGTGTGTGTGTGTATATATATATATATACACACCCCTTTTATGCTTCATGTTCTTGACTTTGTAGTTCTACAATTACAGTATTTTTTTTTTTATTTTATTTTTTTCATGAGTTGTAATACAAAATTAAAAAATGTTACAAATATTTCCACTTGAAACAAATCTTTTTCTTTTATAAAAACCAGGTTTGAACCCCAGTTGTCAGTTTGAACGAACCACAACCCACTTTGGCAAATATTTGAAGTCATTTCTGAAAGCTATAATTAATACCCTGTTTGTTATCCTGTCTATTAAGACTTTTCTGGGCCACTATTCCCATTTTGTTTTAAGTAATTATGGATTTAGCTATCTGTTTACTTGATGAATCTCTTTTTTTTCCATGTGCAGCCTGATCCATTAGAAAATAAGTCAAAGCCTGCTTTGTATTCAGTAATTAAAGTGAAAAATATAGCAATGTGAATCTTTAATTGGACTCCAATAGAGAGATTCAAATTTTCTCTTTAATGATAAGAGATGACTGGGGACAGAAAAACAAAGTGACTTGAAATGTGATGCTGGAAGTTCAATTAATCACAATGCAGAAAACAAGCACTTCACCAAACCAGCCTCTCATTCAGGGAATCTCACATCACAGGTAATGTTCTTTTAATCATCTCAATGTGACATCAGCCACCTCGTAGAACAACAGATGGGCTGTTTTTTGCGCCATCACATACAGAGAGTGTAATGTGTCACTGGTTGGATTTAAGCTGGCTGTGCTTTTAAAAATAGAAGGATGTTTGTTATGTCGGTAATGGTTTTTTTTAAAGGGTTTAACCCGAAGTTTGTATAATTGAAGATGAATGTAAGTGATTTGGAAATGATCGGATTTGGAGATGTTTACACTGGCATGTGTGGTGGTGTCGCATTTCCTCCATCTGAGATAAAAGTTCATTTAAAGTGTCTTCCCACTCATTAAAGTTGAATTCCACGCCATCTGTGAAGTGACACAAACACACCTGCTCCACTCGCTGCCTTCTCTAATGCTCTAATGGCTTTTCACAATGTGCCGACTACCTCGCAAAGTGCACCGAGCTCCATCGAACAGTCGTTTCAATCCATAATTATACAGTTCGGGTAAACAATCGGCTCGTTCTTAATTGACAGTTAATGGCATAAGCTCTGGTGGTTCAGCTTATGAATGTTCTCCTGCAGATTTTACATCTTCCAACCATCGGTTGAGGTTGGCCCGATCAGATTTGATAAGCAGTTTAGAACATCAGAGGTCACTGTTAGCACACAAGTCATGAAATTAGGATTGGATACCAAATGGCAGATAGTGGAACTGAGAACATGGACAATAAAAACATATAGGGGACATGTCCGAACTTTTGACAGGCATTAAGTTTATATACAGTATATATACCAGTCAAAAGTTTGGACACCATCTGTTTGTGTTCTATGGTACATACTGTGTACTCTGTTCTCTAATGCACAGAACCCCAAAAGTACCACCACAGAACAGGGATTATTTGGTTTGGAGGGTGCATTATTCCTATCCCAGCAGTGTCACTGAGGTGTTTAAGTGAAACTAACAAAATAGAGAATAATTATAGTTTGGGTGAACATTCGGCTTGTTCTTAATTGACAGTTAATGGCATAAGCTCTGGTGCTTCAGCTTATAAATGTTCTCCGGCAGATTTCATATCTTCCAACCATCAATTGGAAGAGGTTGGCCCAAGGACGGAAAACGATGGGCCATAATCAGATTTGATAAGCAGTTTGAAACATCGAAGGTCGCCGTTAGCACAGAAGTCATGAAATTAGGAATGAATACCAAAACCTGTCCATTGCCTGCTGTGCCCAAATGGGGGAAGACAGCCATACCCTGCTGGGATCTTCTGAAATCAGAGACTCTTGAAGTGAACATGGGCACTGTCCAAGCCTCTCCACATGCCCTTTTCAGCTTTGGCCACTGAAAATGTGGCTACTGCAAGACATGTGGGACAGTCTGGTCACTCCCTCCCTCCGTCGTGTTTTTTCTCCCTTTTTTGCTCTGCTTATGAACTCCATTGGGCCAGGGCTTGGACCACCCTGGGTTGGTCAGCAAGCCCTGCTTACACCTGCCATAAAACTTGAAAGCACACTTACCCTTTGCTTTGAAGTGTTCAAAGCCTAGCTCCCTGACCTTTGCCGCAACTTTGGCCACAACACATGTTTAGCACAGTGCGTATAAAGCAGGCTGACCTGTCCGAGGACTGTTTGGCTACATGTGTGAGATGTAAGGGCCCATGCATGGCAACCATGCATGGCCTTCATGCTGTTCCCAGCAGTGTGGGGGTATGATAGGGGTCAGCAGGGGAAAAGAGAAAGGCCACTGTAGTCTGATCTTTAGCGATTCCCTCATATGTTCAACAGTAGCCCATAGCGCCTCAAAAAGCAGAATGGTATGCAAAGTCCACCAAACGTTTTGTACAATATCCTTCCCTGCATTTCTCGTCCTCCTCAATACTGTTATACTGCACTACAACATATCAACATTCAATAACGTCTTGTTTAAATGCAAATCAAAGCATTGTCCTGAAACATTGTTAGTTTCAGCAATGACTATATGGAGTAACTGACCCAATCAGAATTAATTAACCAACCAAAATAGTAATTTTAACTGTGTAGAAAAAAATTGGCTTAAAATCCACTGGGTTTGAAGGCAACATTAACAATTTCCACAAAGCGTCCCATTGGATATTCATTCATTCAACCATTATCTTAAGCTTAGGCGTCTACTAGGATTGTGTTTGTGGGGGGGGGTTCCCATGTCTATCCAGGGTAGAATCTGGACGCCAATCTATCACTGGGCACACACACACTCACACACATACTGTATGGGGCAATTTGGAACATTTAATTGACCTTGACAAGCCACCTTGCTTTAACCCAGACAAGCCACAGTTACAATCCATTCCATTCACTCACAAATTTGATAACAGTTTTGCCATCACACCTGCCTTGTTGTCAGTGTATTTCAGTGTCAGTCAGCTGAAGACTTGAGAAACGGAAAACCGATTTGGATTTTAAGTCCATATCCAATATGGTATTGTATAGTTTACCTTTGAAGTCCCAGACATCATAAACTGAATGTGTATTAGATTTACATGTCATTCATTCATTTATTATCTTCCACCTTATCCTCTATTAGGGTCGCGGTGGGGTTCCCCATGCCCATCCAGGGGAGAACGTCTCAGGCGCTGGGCAGATACACCCAGGACAGGGTGCCAATCCATCGCTGGGCACACACTCACTCACACAGACACACTCTATATGGGGCAATTTTTGAGAATTCAATTGACTTGATCCATGTTTTTGGACTGTGGGAGGAAACCGGAGAACCCGGAGGAAACCCACGCAGACAGGGGGAGAACATGGAAACTCCACCCAGATGGGGATTCAAACCGGGAATCCCTAGAGATTTACATGTGTATAGTTTAATTACCATATAGATGCAGACTGTAGTCTTTCTCTTTTATATTAGTTAGTCCCTTGTACTCTGTCCTCTAAGGGGCAAGACTGTTATTTAGATGATGACTGCTTTTCAGCACAGCGGTCACACTGATGTGACGATTAGTGTGTTGCTGTGGTTCGAGAAACAATATGCTGTTCATTCTCCAACCGTAACATACACACAGACCTTTAACCCAGACAAGCAACAGGTGAAATCCATTCACTCGCTCGCTTCCCCGGCTCTGCCGCTCATTCTCGAATTTGATTACATCGTTGCTGTCATTGTATTTCAGTGTCAGTCAAGTTTCTCGGAGACCTGAGAAACTTGTATTTTAAGTCCATATCATAGTATCGTGTAGTTTACACCAATCCCAAGTCCCAAACCTTAAAACCTGACTAACAGTTCATTCAGACTGTTGAACAATTACAAGAAATCCAGCGCTAGTTGAACTTGCCAGCTCGTCCTCACTAAACAGTAAAGCATTCTTTGTGATCTTGGGCTGACTATTTTATATGAGGCATTATATTTCTGCATAAATACTATAGCCCATAACGGAGCAGGACCCAGACGACTGTGAGTGCTGATCATTGGTCTGTAAATGTCAAAGTGAGGATGTTGATATACTGCCCACCTCAGGGTGCTTTCTACTACTGCGGCAGCCACGGTGCTGGAGTGACATAATCCCAACATGAGCCATGCAATAAAGACTCTGCCATTATATAACACAACCTTCTCTTTAGCATGTGTGCTTTCCCATGCCGCCCCCCCCCCCCCCCAGTCATCCTTCTTAATTTTCCCTCCATCTCATGACATGACTAGACTTATAGTATAGTTTAAATTGTCTGTTGAGATTTATTTATATATATTTATATATATATATATATATATAATTTTTTATTTTTTTTGCATACTCTATACCCATGTTCTACACCATGTATAAAAAGTTCACTTCTTTTTACACTCTGCAACGAAATTTCACTAACTGCATAATAAATGACAATAAATCTTATCTATCTATCTATATCCAGTTTGTGCGAAAGAAATGAGGCCACAACTGTACAATATTTGGACCTGTAGCCCACGCCGGTCTCTGTTTGTGTTTTGACATTATCTGGATATTAGGCATACTATTCCAATTGGGAGTAACTTCAGCTTAATGGGCATGGAGAATGCTTTCAGCCAATATTTATTCCACCCATTGATTACAGCACATTTTGCTATGGGCCTATCTTAAAATACTGTTTAGGAAATGACCATTTAACTACCCCACAATTCTCAGTGCGACTCTGGGATTAAAGTGCTGCTTCTAATTTTTCCCCCTTCAAGTATAAAACATTTTGCTCTGATTTATGACCACACTTGGTTGTAAGCATGTTTGGGTCCGTTATCCCCTTCTATGTTTGGGAGGCTTAAACCCACATGGACTTCTGCGTTGCCCCAGTGAATGGGACATGGCTCAGACAAACGATGGCTGGGGGGACACAAGTCCCCACATTGTTTGCTCTATGACCTTCCCTGCAAGTAGAGATTTAGCAACGTGAGAGCCATGGCACTATGGGAATGAGCCAACAACATTATGACATGTATGGCCTATGCGCATCTGCTGAACCCTTAAGTTAAAATATTTAACTGTCAGGGATCACTGGCATTCTACCATTGTTAAAAGTTCCTTCTTTTCTCAACTGGCCCGGTCTGGTGGAACATAAAGCAGCTGGTCTGCCAAAGGTGACCCCGGGGTTCCTATAGGGAGTCAGTGGTTTGGAAATCGTACCGGGCATGAATGGCAAAGCAGTGTTCGAACAGGTTGGGCACAGGACACACCAGTATGGCTGTCAACACCTATGTGCCTTGAGACGTGACAAGCCCTTTCCACTGTGACGGGCGTAAATCAAGGGGCCATTCTGAAACAACGGGGTCGTGTAGTTCCCTGTCGTGCACGGAGCCCAGCGCCCTGCGTGAGGCTCCATTTCGGGCCTGACACGAACAAGGCCCCAGTCTGAAGGGTTCCATACGGAACCAGGCTTCAGACATCACCAACAACAGTGGAAATCCTAAACCGCACACCAATGCACGGAGAATTCCGGAGACCTGCTCTTCCCAAGTCCGGGATTCATATTGCAGTTGCAAGAATTCATGAGTTTGGATATGTATTTAAAATTTTACTGTATTTTGACTGTCTGGTTATAAGATATATTTATATATGATAAATCCCTTGCACCATTTTTGTAAACTTCATGTTGCAGAATTCTCGTCATGTGACGTACGGTTCTAAGTGTCAGTGAAGGGCACTCTGAAGCTAAGGGTTGGGTGATTTGAAGACAGCTGGAATTAGGGCTTAATGCTGCTGTTGTTTATGCTCAAGTGGTTCTGCTGCAGGCGGCACGGTGGCTTGGTCATTAGCATGTTCTCTTCTCAGTTCTGGGGATTCCTGGTTTGAATACCAATCTGAGTGGAGTTTGCATGTTCTCCCCTGTCTGCATGGGTTTCCTTCTGGGTTCTCCAGCTTCCTCCCAAACTTTTTTTTTTTTTTCCCTCCGTGGTTTGTTTTTCTGCCAGGGGTCGCCATTGCAGATCTTTAATTTTTATTCTCCAACTTGCCCTGTCCTGAGGACCCTTCTTTGTCAACCTAAAACCGTTTGCTCGTCCTGCTTCACCGCATCTATAAACCTCTTCTTTGGCCTTCTTCTCCTCCTCTTGGCTGGCGGCTCCATTCTCAGCATCCTTCTGCCAAAATAATCAACTTTTTAATCAATACAAATATGTGGACGTTTATATAGTTAAATAAATTAATATTTGGTCTTTCTCACCTTTTGAAGTTACAGACAAATTGAAATAATTATTAGTTTTGCATATATAGTTTTTAATAAATTAAGCAGAAAAGGGGGCTTTGCCAAGCTATATATATATATATATATATATATATATATATATATATATATATATTATTATTATTATTATTATTACATATTATATTTTTTTTTCATTCATTCATTCATTCATTCATTATCTTCCGCTTTATCCTATATTGGGGTCGCGGGGGGGGTTCCCCATGCCCATCCACGTTTCGGGCGCTGGGCAGATGTACCCAGGACAGGGCGCCAGAACAGACACACACAAAAACACACTCTACATGGGGGAATTTGGAGAACTCAATTGACTTGATCCATGTTTTTGGACTGTGGGAGGAAACCGGAGAACCCGGTTGAAACGCGGACACTGGGAGAACAAATATATATATATAAATATATATATATATATATATATATATATATTTATATTATGGGCGGCACGGTGGCTTAGTGGTTAGCACGTTCGCCTCTCAGCACTAGGGATTCACTGTTCAAATCCCCATCTGGGTGAAGTTTCCATGTTCTCCCAGTGTCTGCGTGGGTTTCCTCCGGGTTCTCCGGTTTCTTCCCACAGTCCAAAAACATGGATCAATTCAATTGAGTTCTCCAAATTGCCCCATATAGAGTGTGTCTGTGTGAGTGAGTGTGTGCCCAGCGATAGATTGGCGCCCTGTCCTGGGTGTATCTGCCTACCGTCCGAAACGTTTTTCCCTGGATGGGCATGGCCCCCCCCCCCCCCACGACCCTAATAGAGGATAAAGCGGAAGATAATGAATGAATGAATATTTATATTATATTATATTATATTATATTATATTATATTATATTATATTATATTATATTATATTATATAGGTATAGGTTGATTGGTCTACTGTCACAATCGTTAGATTATAATTGTATAATTTCAGGCAGCTTCAGTGCACGTCACACTTTTGGGTTCTAGAGCACTGATGGTTAAAGAGGACACCAGGGCAGCGTGGGGTCACTGTGTAGCTCTACAATAGAGGGCTGGACAGCTGTTGTATGCCAACAAAAAGCGTTGTTCTTCTCCCACGTCCTGTTTACTTAGTGAATAAAGCCTCGTGTTATTGGACTTGTTTAGATGAGCAGCCCACTCAATAATCACTACACGCCCGCGTGCGCGTGAAAACGCGTGGGTTTTCCAGCAGGAGGAGAAAGAGGCAGTATATACAACCAGTGCTGCATTATAAAGGAAGCAGAACGGCTCGAAAATGTTTCTACATTTATATTTTAGTTGTTAAATTGTTCGTTTGTTTAATTCTTTATTGTTTTTGCGTGTAGGTTATCAGACTTGTTTGGATATGTTTGAATAAAGTTTGGGGGGGGGGGGGATTGTGAGGAGTCATGTTGGTTATTATGTCTCGAGCAAGGTTTTTAAAAGTCTAGGGTGGGGGTGTAAAAGCTTTCTGAAATTTGAAAGCTTGTGCGACATGCAGGTGACCAACCATCACTTGACCCTTTAACGTTGACATATTTGCGATAGACGACAACAGTTACCCCATTACACCACCACCACTACAACTTTTTTTACAACTCTCTCTCTCTCTCTCTCTCTCTCTCTCTCTCTCTCTCTCTCTCTCTCTCTCTCTCTCACACACACACACACACACACACACACACACACACACATCGGTTTTAAAAGTCAACACCGCCGTCCATCTTTGAATCCCATTTTCATCCACACTCCCAACAGCGCCCACTTTGATCTCTTTCATTTTCCTTCTTTATTTTATCCCTCTTATTTCAACTTCAGATCTGTTATTCACGAAATGTCTTCGCTTTGCCATAGAAACCTTTCCCTTCCCTCTGAATATTGATGTTTTCTTCTTCGTGGGGGTTATGACATGGTAAATCAGAACTTAAAAGCCATGGACAATAGGCACTATTCATGGGAGCTTTTTCACTTGGCTTTGTTTGCTTTTGTCTTGTTGTCCGAGCCATTCCTTTTTCTCTAAATGAATACAAATATTGTTGATTCTGCTGATGTCCGCGCCTCTAGTTAACTTCAGCTGCGTCGCTTCTCTTTAAACTCGTCGGCGGAGCAGCAGGTTCCTACTGTAGAAATCAAATAATATGGTATAGAAGCTGAAGGAGGCCCCTCTCTCCTCTTCATCCCTGTTTTCCTTATGGCGCTTTTCATCCCGTTAAAGCTGTTCCATCACCTTATAGCAGACGTCTCACTCTCAAATTATATCTCCCCGTTTTTTTTCTACAGATGCATCTCTTTTCAATTATTTCTCATATTATCCTAATGTTGCTACGAATAATAATAATAATAATAATAATATTAATAATAATAATAATAATAATAATAATAATAATAATAATAATAATAATAATAAATATGTGCAATAATGGCAATTATTATAATATTTCACATTAAAATTGCATAATAATATCATGTTTAATGTGGACCATATCTATATCCAGCTATTTCAGTCTAAACCAGTCGACCAGTCTAACAGAGTTAAGTTCACAGAGCCGTTCAGTGACCGCTGGGTGACATGTCTTCTCCTTTCATTTGGTCATCAACTTGCAACGTACTGAAATTGTGCAGAGTTGTGTGTGTGTGTGTATATATATATATATATATATATATATATATATATATATATATATATATATATATATATATATATATATATATATATATGTGCGTTTTTTTAATACAGCTAATAAATTCGTATGTAAACACTAGTGGTAGAAGCTACAAAATATTTAAAGTGGTTTAGTTCATCCTGAGAAGTTGTATTTGGTAAATAGAAACGCGAGTTGATAAATCAAATCATAACGCGCTTTTTAATATATATATTCTCCTCCATGTGGGGGAGGCGAAGTGTGTGTGTGTGTGTGTGTGTGTGTGTGTGTATAGCCCATCTACTAAACCTTATTTAGTTTATATACGTTAGTTATTTTTTTTAAGGTTTAGCAGTATTTTGGCAAAGTATTTTGGCGAAAACCTTCGCCATTCAAATTGTGTTTCATTAAATAATTCTCAGGAATCAATTTTTATTACTTTATGAATTCATATATTAATAACCTATTGTCCAACCTCAAGTGCAAACTCTAAAACAAAGCGACTCTGCCAATATAGACATGTTGAGCCCAACACCAGTATCTCAGTAAATCAATTCATCTCGACCTCAGGGCCATGTATTGACATGACACTGGTATTAATATTTACGGTATCTTTGTGTTAGGAACAGGGGAGGGTATGTGAGGGATGGCACCCCCCCCCCCCACACACACACACACACACACACACTTGGGACTTACCGCTATAAATAAAGAAAATAGTAAATAAACTATAGAAAGTGAATAAATGCAGTGTAAATAGCAGAGTTGGTGTTTGGTAAAGCTATTTCCGATCAACTTGAGTTTACAGACGTTGTCTCGTTTTAATCCATTCAGTATGTACAGTTCAAACTTTGCAAGCCTTATCTAAACCATTCGAGTCCCCTCTCGCAGAGTGCATCCATCTCATGATAAAAGGCATGTCACTATAGCGCACTTCCTTTGTGCTTAAAACAAACTTAGGAGAACACAAGACAAAGGTCAGATCCTTTTCCATTTCAAGTGTGCGTGGCTCATTCGGAATAAAACATCCTCATCTTCAGTCAAAACGCAGTAAAGCGGTGAATGAGGGTTGGCAGAAATATTTGGAAAACTCCATATTGCATTCGTTAGATTGAGATTTAATGCAAACAAGAGGTGCAGAGGCGTTAAATAAACGGGCAATCTGAATGAGAATAGTGTGAGTCGGACATTTCAATTTGGCATCTATGATAGTATTGCTGCTCCTTTTCACAAGGTCAATTAAAGCTGCCGCTTGCAAATTGTCGGCTTAAAAGAATAACTAAGTCCTTAATTTGCACGGCAGGTAATAACGAGCAACCCCGATCCGGCTTCCTCTGTCCATTCAGGTTTATTGTGCCCTTAATGAATGTCAGGTAAGTCCGCTTCCTGCTTTCAGACCAGCAGAAAAGAAAAGGAAAAGCGGGCCTCTTTTTGCGTGGCGTCTCACTGTGACCGGGAAACAATTGATTTTGATCGTATAGTCAATTATGCTCAGAAATTAGACAGGCAACTTTGGTTAAAACACAAAGAGGCATGAACATAAATAAATGTTAGCAACTCCGTTGTAGTTGAACAAACTCAACAGTCTGTTGTTTATTTCAGCCGCTTTTTCTCTCTTCAGGGCAATACTTTGATATTTTCTAAATAGTTAGCTGTATATTTGAATCTTAACATCTGAAGAAATAAACTTAAAAAGACCTGACTCTGGTTTGTCCCTCAGTGCGAAATGCCCCTTTCGTTGGACAAAGAGGGTATTATAAAATATTACAAAGAATGTCACAGTGGTCGACTTATTATTTAAATCTTACCTATTATGGGATGGAGTTGAGAACTGAGAGTTTAATTTAACGAATTTACTTGAGTGCAACGGCAATGGAAGATGTTTGCTGGTTTGCCAATCAATCATATATATATATATATATATATATATATACCATTTTAAAATAAAATGAATAAAATGTTTCATGTTTCAATTAAATTATTATTATTATTATTATTATTATTATTATTATTATTATTATTATTATTATTATTATTATTATTATTATTATTATTATAATAGTAGTAGTAGTAGTTTTATGTGGATAGTTATGGTCTGTATGTATTTATCTGTTTATTGTAATTTTATTTATTCTGTTATATTCGTTGGTTTGTTTTATTTTTTTGTTATTTTGCAAAACTACACTTATATTTCTAATACGAATCTTTACGATTTTTGGTCGAGAGCAGGAGGTGAGGGAGGAAGAAAGATGGACTGAGCGAAATAGAATTTGAGTTATATGACCCTCTGCCTGGTCATGATTAATACTGAGCCCCGTCTCCGTCTTTAACTGCACACAGGTGCTGTTCACATTTATTCAAAGCTTTTTTAAATCCACATCAGATCCACATGCGGGATTACACGCGACCAGTGCAGGCTTTTCCATCAGAGCTGTCGTCCTAATAGTTATTGTTTTTTTATGATAGTTAATGATGTAAAACGACCCGAAAAAAACAACAAACAAACACGAAACCTAATTTTAACATAAACAATATGTAGATACCCTGATTATACTGATGACATCAGCAAGATAATAATAACAATAAAAATATTTGTAAAAAATAAATGTTAATTATAATAATGGTAATAATAATAATGGTGGTTACCATAATACAATAAATATAACAATAATAATAATAATAATAATAATAATAATAATAATAATAATAATAATAATAATAATAATAGACTTCTATTTGTATATTTTTAAGTAGAACTACGTCTATTGAATTTTCGGAGCAGATAACTTTGTTAGAGGCCGTTTTTTTTTTTTTTTTCAATCTAACTTTGCCTAATAGACCGTTAAGACCAGAGATATTACATACAATGATGTGTCAAAATTCTAAGAACCCGTGTTCATTAGAATGATCTCAAAGGGTCTCGTTCTACATTTCATTAATTTGTAATTTCTGAATGTTTGACAAATATTGGGGGGTATGTCAATAGGGAGTGGCATAATGTCTTTTTCTGCGGGAGATGAAGAAATGACCCAAACGTCTGTAGTGCTGCTACACTGATCACACGAATGACGCTCCTACTGTTCACACTGTGTTCACACACACACACACACACACACACACACACACACACACACACACACACACACACACACACACACACACACACACACACACACACACACATTACCATGAAGCCGTGTGAAATAGTGCAATGAAACCAATGACTTAAAACGTCCCGTTATCGATTCGCATTTGCATTTTAAAAACATTGTGCACTTCGTTATGATATATGACGCTACATTGGCACTTTACAGTTTCGAATTCCCCAAGAATGACAAAAGAAATGTGTTGGGGTGGGGGGGGGGCTTAAACACAACTAGCTAGCCCACTCTTTTGTTTTCATAATTTTTTCGTTTTATTGTATTCATAAAAGTGTTATATGTATGTTTGTCTGCAGATAGATAGATATATTGCTTGATTAATTGATTGGGGATGCTCTCGTTCACTTGCTTCAAGTTTTGTGACATCTGCAGATTTTGTTTGTATAGTTTATTAAATAATATATTAACTATGAGCATGTTGATCAATGACATGCCGTCTTTAACCCACATTGTATTTTAGCCATAAACCTATTTAACAGTCAGTTAGAAAACTGACACTTACCTGTAAAACAAACAAAAAAAAAAACACATACAGAACGTAAAGCACATCATCGTCATTATCATCATAAACACCACAAACAAAATTTAATAATAATAAATAATAATAATAATAATAATAATAATAATAATAACAACAAAAACATGATAATCAAATTTTACAATCTTCCTTCATTCGTTTCTTCTTCCAGAGGTTAGTCGTGCAGAGCAGATGTGCAGGGAGGAAGATGGTGAGTGCATGTCCTGAGCAGCAGGGTGCACAGGCAGTAAGTACACCTCTTTGGCTCACCATATAGTATTACAGAGTTTGATCATGATGTAGCACAGCCATTTACGCAGTGACTGGAAGTGAATTATAACCATGCGAAATCTTGGAACTTTCAGGCTTTTTGAATTGAGATTTGAAGTTTTTTGCTCTGTGGCTCTGGGAGTCAGTCCTTTGGGGTTCTCCGAGTAACACGGTTATTCCAGCCTATGACGTTTTATCCGAACCCATCAGAAACCACACGAACTATGTGAGTTGGTAATATCGAGGGACTTGAATAACCAACTCTTTAATTAACTTCCCTTTATCCTCGACTTTTCAGGCTTAATCTATTGAGATTGTACTAAATGTAGTAAACATGTTGTCGTAACATGCTCATGGGCCAGACAGACATTATCAGCACTTTGCATCTTTATCAACGAACAATAATTATACACGTATATAAAACATAAATAACTGTTCCAACATTTATATGCCCCATGACCACTTAATACCCCCCCACACACACATACACACACACACAAGACAATTCGTTTAAAAGACGTGGGGATATCTTTGCATCAAAGAAATGTGAATCAAGAAATGATGAATTATATTAGCGGCACACTTAATGTGTTAAGTGTAGATTCCGCCCATTCATTATCACTGGCTCAGGGTGATGATATATGGCTCTTTAACACAAAACTGATGTTGCTATAAAAAGCAATTTCATTACTTGTATCTTTCAGTGTCATTATTTCATTATTGTGAAGTTTGGAGTTGCTGCTTTGATTGATGGCCTGGTTTGTTCTTCTAGCTGTTGTGTTTAAAACGTCGCGAAAGGCAATCTGGCTCAATAACCTGAGCCTGGCAATAGGAAAGATGGGTTCTATACCAATAGTGCTTTAATTTGGATAGTATAATTATTATAGGTCTTTTAAAATGAAACTTCAGTAAGGTTTTAGATCTAATAGCCTAATGTTGTGATAAATGGGACTTTCCTAATAGTGTCATTATATTACAATTAAATTGCATAGACACATCACATTAAGCTCTTGCGTTGTATTTCGATGTCTGCTGTAAAATAAGTCATTTAAGTAATGTTAAAAAAACTAAATGTTTCGTTGTATGTAATACTTTAATATTTAGTTTTTCCAATCAAAAACAAACCAGCAGGGCGTTTTTCCTTGCCACTCTCCTTCGGTTTGATCTTTTGGAGGTATAGATTAAGAATATTGCGTTGTAGCCTATTAAAAAAAATCATTGAAACTTTAATATTTGCCTGCGAAATAATTGTTAAACATGGATTGAAAAAAAATTGTATACCTGCGTGTGTTTTCACAAATTTGGCTGTGATTGCGTGATGCTTCGTTGGGGCTTCGAAACAAAGCGAGTAGGAATTCTACTTTTTAAAAGGCGTGAATTGCTGAATTTTGCCATAAGATAAGTCATAAAAGAAGAGCCAATTCTGCACCAGTGACTGGAGGCCCTTCAAATCAATAGCACTTGCACATCTACCCTCTTTCACTGCTTCATGTATACCCTTTAATAGACGTTATGTTTTAATCGCGAATAGAAAGTCCTTGTGGCAAACTATACGAACAAATTAGACAGGGAAATGTAAGGATCAAAGGAGCTGGAAATAAGCGCAGCTGCTTTCAGATTCAAGGCCAACAAGCGTGTCTCAACCCTGAAAGAGGCTCCCATTCAAAGCGCAGGTGCGAAGTGCTGTGGGTACATACTGTCACATTATGGCAAGGTTGTTAGAGATCCGTGTTTTCGTGCTAAACTACAGGGGCTGCTTTCCTCTGGGAGGGTATGTGTGTTGGGGGGGGGGGGGGGGGCGTTCATCCATGAAGTTAAAAAAATCGCCTAACATGTTGCCATAGGGTGGTTAATCCTCAGTCTAACCCCCTCGTGCAAATTTAGTAAAACTGTGCCATCCACCTTCTCTGACAGCACATTTACTACGTGCTATTATTCACTACGTCATGAGCTCCCACTTTTAGATATGCTGTTATATATAGACTGGGGGAAAGGGGAAAATATATATATATATATATATATATATATATATATATATATATATATATATATATATATATATATATATATATATATATATATATATATACATACATGCACACCAATGTACATCTAATAACCTATTACATATCTGATTGTTTGATTTTCAACTATAATTAGTTTACTACTTATTTTGTATTTTTGTATTATAAAGCCTGATGTAAAAGTATTAACTAATATGGACCCCACTATCGGACTAAATCGATCCCAAATTTTAAATTTCAATATTAAAGTTCCAATCAGATTTAAAAATAAATAAATAAATACATAAATAAAATAAAATAAATTTGAAAGTGGTCAGCGTTCCAGTCGCTGTCCTATTTATAAGTGCTGAATAAAATAGTTTATACTGAACATGTGACGCCATGGGCGTGTTAAGGTGTCCGGTTGTTTTTAATTAAATGGCCCTTTGAAATTTACATTGTAGTTTCTATATTTATACAATTTAATGCTACACTAGAAGTGGTTCAGCATCAGTACAATGGTGAGCTGAGGACAGATAAATGTTCAAGCCAAAATCATGTTCCCCAACGTTAAGCTTATATCAACGGCTGAGTGATGTATCACGAACCTCATGTTCTCCTGTTTTACCCAGCCAGGAACTTCAGAGAGAACACACGAACACACACACACACAAGAATTCTGAGACGGTCTGCACATCCAAATATCTAAAGTCTGCACATCCAAACATCAAAATGGTGTTTAAATCGCTTTGGTTCTGGTGATCAGTACAAACCTTCTGCTAAAGCTCTGTTAAAATTCTAAAGAAACATTTTAAAGTCGACATTCTCGTTTTTTTTGTGAGATGTTGTTGTGCATTTCTGTCTAGTGGTAAATAAATTTAACGTCAGCTTCTTTAGCCAATCAGAATCGTGTCCGCGGATTAAGCAGAATGCTGAGGTGGTTCTTGTGTAACAGTTAATGACAGTTGGTTAATAATATCTTCAGCCTTTAAGTACAATTTCCTATTGGCTTTGAAAACAATAAAATACATTTTGACAGAAAATTATCACAAGAGACATTCTGTATATCCAAATTCCCAAATAATGAGGGTAACCAGTGCTCCTTAAAATGACCCTCTATTATAATTTGGCATTGTTATCTAATTTTTACGTTTTCCAATCGCACCTGTCCTGTCATTCTGCACAATTTCAATCCTCTCTTGTCGTGTAATTATGACATGAAATAAGCAGCTGAATTGTGAGAAATGAAGAGACGCTTTTGATTCTTGGGACTCGCTAATCCCCTATTAAAGAGCTTTGTTAAATAATGCAGGTCGGTTTCCGGAAGTGGGATTATCGCCTTCATTATTTTCCAAAGAAATGATATTTTACCCTCAAATGAATCCTGGGCTGACATAATTACAACGAAGCCTCCCAAATGCATTTCTTGTAAATGTATAGACTTCATTCAATTTTTTTCCAAAATGTATTTATGTATTTATTTAGCATTTTGTCAGCATAATAAATGAATTATATTCAGAGATCAGACGAACCAGTCAGATTCTCCAGACTATAAATACTACTAAAAAAAAAGTTTGGAAACACTTTAAACCAAAATCTCCTGCTAACCTCGCTCACATCCCCCATAAACATCAGCTGAAGGAAAAACAACTAGGTTCTAATTGACGTTTTTTTCTCCGTTAAAATATAGTCTCAGTAAAAAGCGAAAATTGCGTCGTTAAGTTCAAGCAAAAGTGGCCCCTTGACTGAACCCCGTTCTTTTTTTTTTTTTTTTTTTTTTTTTTTTTTACATCTAACAAATTGTTTCCCCAAAGTACACGACTTCTAACGAACAATAACCTCCACTATGGAAAATAATAGCTGTTCTTCGAGCGCGTTAATGGAAAATGTTCTTTTTTTCTCAGTTGTCGCGTTGCAGACGTGTCCTTTTTGATTCGTCTTAATGCAACAAGCTCTTTATTTTATTCGCCCAAAGCAGCCCATCGTCCTAAAGCAAAAATTTCCCCTCGAGCGCAGCCCCTTGCGCCGCACGCTGTACCGTGCTGAGAGCACTGAAAAGGAGAAGTGGCCTCGGCGCTGCCGCGTTTTCACTCGGTTTGATGACATGCATACACTCGATTCTACTCGAACTAAATTCTTTTTGAAAAAGACGGGCCTCGTTTAGAACTAGCGTCGTTTAGACTACATGAAGGAATCCCTGTGATAATAAGCAACACTTCAAAGGGCTCCTCGCTCCAATTGAGACCACACTATCCCATTCTCCATTCAAGCACGAGAGCTGGTGCTGAGGAAGAGTTGACTGTTTAGTCATTTCTCGTGCTTAGTTTTTTACTCTCTCTCTCTCTCTAGCTCTCTCTAGCTCTCTCACTCACTCTCTCTCTCTCTCTATTTAGTGAAGCAGTTTGGGTAAAGCAAACAACAGGACAATAACCCAAAAGAAACTAACTATAACGTATCCCATCAAGTAACGCGTATCCTCCCACAGCCTGTTGGCATAATGCCTGGATACAAATTAAAGCAGACTATGTAAGAGTCAACACACCTACGAGGGTATGTAGATACTATATATATATATATATATATATATATATATATATATATATATATATATATATATATAATGTTGCAAAACTTTTCAACTACTCCTTAAACTTTTTTCTTACATAGCATGGTCCCTAATAGCTGATTCAGACGCCGCGATTGCCATAGAAATACTAACTCACCGTGAAGATTCACTGTCGAGAAGGAATAGGTCTTTGTATGGAACTTTCTTTGATGTCTGGATAAGAATACTCAAGCCTTTCATCAACTACTCCCCAAATAATCGCAATATAAAACGTGGGTACCTATGTGGGTATAAGAAATACAAAGGCATATAAAGGAAAATCGCAGCCATGGAAAATGGGGGGAGGAATTATGTACAATAGTTTAAAAATAGGCAGCGCAGTATTCTCAGCCAGATAAACAACTGACTAGATGCTTTTTAGTCAAGCTCGTAAAATATATTAGTGGTATAGCTCATGCATATCAATGAATCTCGCTCCTACTAGAAAGATGGAGGGCTAGATAGATAGATAAATAAATAGTTAAGAAAAATATAACACGTTTAATTGAAATCCACTAGAATATATTTAATCTTATCGACAGGTATGGGCACTGAAACCTCTTTGTGTTTTTGCATATCACTGAACACAGTTTATTTAAATTACTGACAACTTACAAGGCATTTCGGTACACATATTATTAAGATCTGTTCTTTTCATAAAAATGGTTAGTTGACGGGAATTACAAAATTCACAAAATGCTCAGTGGAAAAGAAACGAAATGCCATATCAAATACAATAGCAATGATTTCATGGAATTGAGTATTCGTACATAATGAACAAGAGGATATCTACATCTTTACGAAATTCGAATTATTCAAATGATATCAAATTTTCTTTTAGAAACAATGGTAGCAAATATTTTCCAAAAAAGTTGAAACGCCGAACCTTACAAAATTAACGCCGACACGTCTGAACGACACAATAAAACGTCATTTACATATTTACATATCTCATTTTGAAGCACTTTGGTTCGATGAAAATGAAACGCGAAAGCAATCGAATGCTGATTGAAAAATAAATTAGTTAGGTCAAATTGTAGGTGAATAAAATAATAATTATTAAAATAATTCACGCACACTCCAGCAATTCCCCAGCATTGAATCAAGGCTGACAATATTCTCTCGACATCTCGAGGATTTAATAATATCTTGCAGTCTTTTCTGTTTTGGGGCTCAATCGTAAACACTGTAGGTGCAAACTCAGCACTGATGCTTTATGCTGTGTACGATTGGTCAGTGCCCCATTTCCAAAACTGACACTGGTGGTGATAATAGTTCATATTTAGTCCACGTTGGAGACAAGTTGGCCACCACAGTTTGTGGTTTGGCTGTGACATTTAGCTGTCAGCGTGCCAGTACACCGAGGCCATTTATTGACTCGCAGGCCGCCTGGGGCTCACACATCGTCCAAGAATGAAATAAAAAAAAAACGAGAAGAAATTTTTTTTTTAAGTAACCATGAGCGGGCGGTTACATTAATTTTCAGGAGTTCTGGTATGGAGTGGCCTCTGAAGGGTCCGGCGTGGACGATCCACTCGGAGGGGTGTGGGCACCACCGAGGCCTGTGCTTTGACAAACGTACCACTCGCTCAGATTTGCGGCCTGCGAACCCGACAGAGTCTCTCGTCCTAAATCGGATGACGGGGAGACGAGCGACGGGGTGGACGACTCGTAGCCGGAGCTCGGAGGGGGGGGCGATTTGCAGTGCACCTTCATGTGTTTGCGCAGAGAACTCGGGTGCGTGTACGACTTGTCGCAGCCGCGCACTTTGCAGTTGTACGGCTTGTCGCTGGTGTGCACGTGCGAGTGCTTCTTCCGGTCGCTGCTGTTGGCGAAGCGTCTGTCGCAGCCGTCGAATTCGCACTTGAATGGCTTTTCACCTACGTCAACAAAAGTATCAGGGATTACATTATGGCATTTGTTTGTCTCTTTCCCCACCCTGTTTAACATGGAAAGCCTATCAGTGCGTGTCATCATGAATACTTAAGTGATTTGTTAAATGCAAACGGTATAATTGACTGAATAGATCTGACCTCACATCCCTACCCCATGGGATTTGTTATTTAGACCGTCGGCAAACTGGGGAAGTGAACTCTAGTGTCACAGCTGTTATTAGCAGGTCACTTAGTGTTCCATCCACTTTTGTAATTAAAGATTGGTAATGTCACCACGTCGCCTTTGGGTGGTAGAAGGTTAAACGCTTGCACCAGGCCTATGGAACCATGATCTGGAAACGGTGTCGCCGACAATAATATTCAAATGTTCAAAAGAGTGATTTTGAATTCTCATAGGAATTAATAATCACGTTGGGCATAAATGCATTGCAGGCATAACACACTGATTTGTACTTCATAATTTTTTTTTTTTTTTAACAAAACGTCGCGTCGTGGAAAATGTAATTGCTGCTGTCTAATTAAACTTACGTGCTGAATATAAATCCGACCTTCAGCTGTTGGGCTAAAGGAGCCAATCAAGGCTGAGCTATTAGTGTAACACAAGCGAGAAGCGAGGAAAGACACCCTTGGGAAGCTGCATCCATAACCAAAGATTCACATTCCACCACGCAGAAATGATCTCTGGGCCATGAGACACATGACAATTGGACGAACCATTAAGTTATAAGATACCGAGGTGACTTTAATTTAACTGGCGAGTCCCCCTGGTTTTCGCTGCTTCTCGAGCGTCTGTTTGATGCCATACGTAATAAATAATACAATTTAATTAATGCATTTAAATGTAGTTTATAATATGAAAAACATGGTTGCTATAAAGCTATGCGTGGTATAAATAGTAACACATGTTATGCTATAACCACAGCTTAATGCCGCTGGAAAAAGTTCTCTTTTGCTAAAAATTTAGAAGCAGAAAAAAGGATGAGAAGTAATGGAACTTAAGACCATTGGCCTTTTTCAAAAGCGACTTGTTGCATATCATTGTTAATCACAACCTTGTTCGTAATCCTTCATTAATCATTGCTGGAATAATTAACCTGACTTTGGCCTTGAATGCGTCACATGCTTTTATTTATTCATGAAGGCCTGCTAAAATACAGCATTCCACATGCAGGAAAAAAACAACAGACGGATTCAAAACATTAGCATTTCGGCTAAATAAGCTAACATAAAATATCAATCTGAAACAAAAATTGGTTTGCAAGGAGGAGAGGTCGATTAGTGGCTCATAATATGCATTCCCAATGAATTTGGTGATCTGTTGCCTTTATCCAGACATCAAAACGATGATGGCAAATCGATATCCGCACAACAGAGCGGTTGGACAAATTGCAAAAATTTTTAAAAAATGGACGAAATATCTAAAAACAATTTTAGGTAAGTCCACGGTCACTTTTATCAACAGGCAAACCCGTTGGACACACTCCTAAGGATAGGCCCCAGACTCTTGGACACGAAAGCACGTGTTAATAACGCGTAACAGTAAGTCAAGGCACTTTTATAGACTTGAGATATAAAATACAGCAATAACTTTAATAATATATATTTTTTAAATTAATTCAAAATTCATAATATAAATAATACAAATTATTTTATTTTTATTATAAATGCATTGGATGTTATTAGGTTAATAGTAATAATTCTCATGATTTTAATAGCCATAACAAGTCTACCAAGCCACTATTCCAAACAATATCCACTTTACATGTTTTCCAAAGACGGGTTTAAAACCTAATTATGTGTAATTTTTATCAACCGATTATTTTTGGGTTTTGAGTCCAATTTTTGCCCTTGGAGCGATTGGAAAAGCGGGCATTGTAGATACAGTTAAAGCTGCGAGCATGATAAATGAGAATAAAAGACTGACCTGTGTGCGTCCTCTTGTGGATTTTAAGGTTTTCGGATCGTGCAAAGACTTTCCCGCAGCCGGGGAACGGACACGGGAACGGTTTCTCTCCGGTGTGCACTCTGATGTGGTTCACGAGTTTATACTTGGCTTTAAACGGCTTCCCCTCTCTCGGGCACTCTTCCCAAAAGCAGACGTGATTCGCCTGCTCGGGTCCGCCGACGTGCTCGACGGTCACATGGGTCACCAGCTCGTGCATGGTGCTGTAAGTTTTGGAGCAGAGTTTCTTGACCGAGCTTTCTGGCTCGAGCCACTTGCACATGAGCTCTTGCTTGATCGGCTGTCTCATGTAGCGGAAAAAGGCACCGTGTCCGTGGTGGTGGTGGTGATGATGGTGGGCGCTGAGGTTCATGTTCAGATTGAGCCCGTGAAGCGGCGACGCGGCTGCGAACGGATCCGACCTGCCCGCCACTTGACTCAGATGATCGGTCCTGACGTACATGTCTCCCGGTAAGCCTAGCCTTATTTGTCCGTTTGGGACTTGGCCACCCGGCGCTCCGTTGGACGGCTGCTCGTGATGGAGTCCAGTGAAGAGAGCATGCGCTCCGGCGTCCGGGTGAAGGTGGCCATAGTGTCCCGGGTAGCTACCTGTGGTCGAGACAAACACTCCGTGGTGAGAGGCGGACCCAGAAGTCTGCTCGGTCAGCGCGGGCATGCTGCCTTGGGCTGTCAGGTCTCGGCGAATTAGGAAGTCCCTACCTGTGGATAACGCCTGGGCCGCGTGAGACATGGAGTACGGGACCGTCGCCGCCGCCTGCACCGGGCCGAAAGCTCCAGTTGGACTGGAGACCACTTCACCGTGGCCTGCGATTTGATGATTGTGATGGTGGTGGTGGTGATGGTGGTGGGGATAATGATGGGCTGGGCTGATTTTGAGGGCCGCCGAGTGCCCCATGGGTTCTGGCCCGAATGGACTCGGCCCCAGGCGGGGTTCCGCCGTGTTCTCCCCAGGGTGCGAGTGAGCCATTGAGTGTGCGTGCCCGCCGAACCCCGGGAAGCCTGTCACGCTCTGAGGGGTATGGTGGTGATGATGATGGTGATGGTGGTGAGCCCCTGCCAAGTCAACTAATCTCAGCGCCGTGCTCCGTTTGGAAAAGGCAGGGTCCATCACGGGGCTTCCCAACGCATCCACGCTCATTACTCCTAATTTTCTTTTTAGAATAACTTGACAGCAGGCAAAATAATAATAATAATGATGATGATGACAAATATATTTTAATCGCGGTGGGAAAAAATACAGAAGGAGAGCAAAAGAATAAAAAAAAAAATAGGAAACTTGCTAAAGTTTAGTTCTTATCTTTCTGCCTACATGGGATCCCATTCGGTTGAGAGGCAGCAGCGGGACGCTTTGATAGACTGAATGGAGATTCATGGCAGGCGCTGCAGCCCGCGGAGCTAAACAATCATTCCGCGCTCTAATTGGTCAGAGCTCAGTGATTGACGTCACTTGTGACAGTTTCCAACGTGAAGGGGAAGATAAAAAATGTTTTTAGTGACAGCGAGCAGCCAGGGCGCCTGCGCCGAGCCTCGGGCAACAGTTAAAAAAAAAGAAAAAATATGAAAAAAAAAGTTTTTTTTTTTTTTTTTTTTTTTTTGATATGCAAAGGTTGCCGTACTTATAACTACAATCTCCAGAGTTAGATCCACAAGCAAGGCAATCGTTGTGGCGTTACCGCGCAGATCTCCTGTTGCACCCATGCAGTAGGTTCTGAATCGTCGCGACTGACTCGTTAATTGTCATTTCCATCGAACCTATTCGTTTGTTTCGTTTGCATGCTAACCCCCCCCCCCCCCCCCCAAACAAACACCACACAGCTTGCTATACCGTGCAGTATGCCCTGCGTTATTGATTTGTACATGACGGAGAATTTCGATTGCACAGCCCTTTGGCTATAGGCCTGAAAACACGATGTTACCATTTTAATGTGGGAATCATTTAATCCAGCTCCTGTATGAGGCGCACGCTCTTTACTCTTCCCTTTCAATTAAAATCAGTGCAGTGCTGTGCAGTCCTGGCACGGAGGAAAAGTGTAGTGGTAAAGGAGCTGTTATGATCTGGGGTAATTTAGTCTCTGTCCGAGAGTGGATCAGGCGCAGGAGGAGGCATTTCGTCAGAAAAGAGTGTGCAAGGTCAGCAAAGTCACGCAGGCAACACATGGTACAGAGTGGCCAGAAATATACAAATACTGAAGTGAAGTCCTAACATAGTCGTCATTATATATAAAACAGGTCATATAAGACTTTAAAAGACTGACCTATATATATATATATATATATATATATATATATATATATATATATATATATATATATATATATATATATATATATATATATATATATATATTAAGCACTGGTGGTGCCATTGTGCCAATGATCAGCATTGTGTTATTTATCGTAATAATTTAACTTCAAAATGTAAATAATTATTATGGTCACAACATTGTCTGGAATAAATGTAGATCGTATTAATGCCGAATTGTTTGTGTCTGGTGTGTAGTTTGCATAAAAATCGTGGTTACTTTTACGATTCCTTCTTTTGTTTTTAAATATACGCCATATGGGAGTGTTTCTAAATAAATGGGTTGCGAACAATGAAGTAGAGCAAATTGTTTAAAAAAAAAGAGGAGTTCATTTGATTTGAAAAGTGGTGCAAAAATAATGTCTGAAAATATTGCCATTGCAGTTACGGTTGTGGAAATGAATGTTCATATGAGTGTCGCCACTGAAAGCCTTCTGTATTATAAAATACAATAGGAATTGTTATCTGAGACCAGGTGGTGAAGCAACGTGTAAAACTTACCGGTTGATTCCTGTTAAATGTTTTGAAACGACAGGACAGACAGCAGAAAACATTATTAGAGAGAATGGAAATGACGAATTTGGATGTTGGTATATAACGCACTCGTTTTTTTTTTGTTGGAAATGCAATGCAAAGCAACAATGAGAGAGTTGTTGTTTTGCTTTGTTAATTGTCAAATTATTTCCTTAAGGGGAAATAAGTTCACCCAAGTTTCTTGTAAAGTATAAAAACAGAAAAGTTTAGTTTTGAAGCCTAATAATGGAGTGATGTGAAATTATAATTAACAACGTATTTAAAATGACCTTCATTAATATACTGGTGTGTTCTCATGTACAGACTGCAGGGGCGAAAACATAAATAACACCATCTATAGAAATGACAACTACTAGCTTCGTGAGTTTTATATTATTTTAGTGTTTAGAAAAAATTTTATGATTGTTAAAACCCCGACTTTATTTCCTGTGTGAATCACTCGAATTGATCCGTCAAACCTTTGGTGACAAGTCCAGACCATCCCATGTCATAAATAAGTAAACATTGTGTGGAATATGACAGATAGTAAAGATGTTAACTCAACTGGCTCGGACTGTGTGCTATAGACTGCAGCTGCAGCCTGCAGGATTTCGGTTACAGCAGGGAGGTATGCATGCTCGCACTGAAACCTGGATCCCTTTAGTTGTTTGGTTTACGAGCGTAAATCTAATCTAAACTTTATTTCAAATAAAAATCACTACGTCAATCCTGTAACCTAAGTAAAATAAATGTTGCATTTGTGCGCAAATCTTGCAAATCACACCGACCGACTAATGTTTTTTTTTTTTTTTTTTTTTTTTTTTTTTTTTTTTTTTTTTTGCAGCGCATTAAAACCATTCTTATACACACGGACACGAAATTAGACACTTCTTTTTTTCACAATCGAATGTACTTAAAATTAAGCACTGTGATTTGTTTGGAGATTTGCCAAACATAGAAGTAGGTTCCTTTTAGCGTTAATAATTTAAACTTTTTAAACATTATAATAATAAAAAAAAATAATAATAATACAGCGTTGGCAATTATGAGCAGTTACACTATCGGTCCATAATGTGATTTAAAACCCGACACAGCCTGGGCTTCTCTTCCTTACCGTGTTCCACCTGTTGAGGAGACATAATCCAGATTTCTAAGGTCCTTCAGAGAAAGATTCAAGACCTTAGACTCACATTTCTTGTACTCTTTCTCTCAGCCTCGTTTTTTTTTTTTTTTCTCTTTTCTTTCTTACTCGGTCTGGAATGAGGTGGAAAATGTACGGAGCAGAAGGCAGCGGTCCGGATTTGATTTCCATGGCTCATATGGCTTTGAACTGCAGCAGGACGGAGTTTCCTGCAGCGAGAGTGCCGCAAATCCCACTTTATAACTCCGACAAGCCGCAACCGTTTTTTCCCCCGCACGCAATAGTGATACATTACGGCCATGTTGTGTGAAGAAAAAAAAAAAAAAAAAAAAAAAAACTAAATAAAATGATTTTTATTGATTTATTTGTTTTGTTGCAGATATTTCATGCGCACAGTGTACTCTTGAAAAGGCTTGACCTTGGGTAGACATTGGACAATATTTATAACAAAGGGAAAATGCATGGGGTATGAAAATGCGTCATTGCTTAATACGGCTTTATGTTTTTCTGCTCCTTGGAATGCCGGACGTGACATAAAAAGGTGAATTGCCAAGTGTTTTACAACCGTGACGCAACGGTATAGGTGGGGTGTGTGCAAAACCAGCTGTTATATATATATATATATATATATATATATATATATATATATATATATATATATATATATATATATCGTGAGTTCCACCAAGGCCCACCAGTGTTCATTAACGTGCTATATATTTTTTTATCATTGCACACCAAGATAAGATGTGATTGTTAAAACTACCAAACGTGGGTAAAAAACCTCTTTGACGCAAACATTATGGAAGTATGTGGATGTTTGATGAATGCATGATTTATTGCCTTTCTTTTACCGCTGAAATTCAGGGCGAAATCAACAGTCTGGATGCATCCCCACTATATACAATATACCTTAGATTGATGATGCAAGCCGACCAATCCCGCCGCCGCTGAGAAAGCCGGGGCTGTTATTTGGTAAAGGTGAATGTTAGTAAAAGGAGGGGTAAGAGTAAAAAAGCCCACTCTCTCCAATAACCGTTCACGCACCGGGGTCACGTGCTGGCCCCCGTTCCCCTCCCCTCCCCTCCCCATTCATCAGGGGTGGACTGTGTGTTGTCTTTTCAATTCATTTATCTGCAGGAATGATTGCGACTATCAGTTCGGAGCAGCTCGTCTCGCGGAGGAGGAGGTGAAAAGTTGGGAAGAAGATAAACCCGCGTAAACAAGACAGAGACAATAATAATCGCGCCGAGCAGATGAGCTGGGGCTGGTGAGGGGAACACTTTCCCTCCCCACTGAAGGAAAAAAAAAAAAGTGAATCAAAGTAAAACAGCAGAGTGGAGTTGCGTGGCTTCGAAGAAAAACAGAGAGAGAAAGAGAGAGAGAGAGAGAGATAAGCTTCAACTGCGACACTAAAGAGTTGCACCTGATTCCTCCTGCTCTCCCCCGATTGCGGGCTGAAGATGCTCTTGGACGCGGGAGCGCAGTATCCGGCGATCGGAGTGACTACGTTCGGTTCCTCCCGGCACCACTCAGCGGGCGAGGTGGCGGACCGCGAGGTGGCTCTGGGGATCAATCCGTTCGCCGACGGCATGGGCGCGTTTAAGATCAACCACGGCTCCCACGAGCTCGGCTCGGCCGGCCAGGCGGCGTTCTCCTCGCAGGCGCCCGCCGGGTACGCGGCCGCCGCCGCCCTGGGACACCACCACCACCACCACCACCACGCGACCCACGTCGGCTCGTATTCCACCGCCGCGGCCGCCGCCTTCAATTCCACGCGGGACTTTCTTTTCCGGAACAGGGGCTTCGGGGACGCCACCAGCGCGCAGCACAGCCTGTTCGCCTCGGCCGCCGGGGGCTTCGCCGGGCCGCACGGGCACTCGGACGCCGCCGGGCACCTGCTCTTCCCGGGACTCCACGAGCAGGCGGCCACGCACGCGTCCGCGTCCAGCGTGGTCAACGGCCAGATGCGCCTCGGCTTCTCGGGTGACGTGTACGGCCGAGCCGAGCAGTACGGCCACGTCGCCAGCCCCAGGTCCGACCCGCATTACGCCTCCACCCAGCTGCACGGCTACGGCCCCGTCAACATGAACATGGCCGCGCACCACGGCGCCGGCGCCTTCTTCCGTTACATGAGGCAACCGATCAAGCAAGAGCTCATCTGCAAGTGGATCGAACCGGAGCAGCTCAGCAACCCGAAAAAGTCCTGCAACAAAACTTTCAGCACCATGCATGAGCTCGTCACCCACCTGACCGTGGAGCACGTCGGCGGACCCGAGCAGTCCAACCACGTCTGCTTTTGGGAAGAGTGTTCACGGGAAGGGAAACCGTTCAAAGCCAAATATAAGCTGGTGAACCACATCAGGGTGCACACCGGAGAAAAACCCTTCCCCTGTCCGTTCCCCGGCTGCGGGAAAGTGTTCGCCCGCTCGGAAAATCTAAAAATCCACAAAAGGACGCACACAGGTAAGAGAAAATCAATAATAATAATAATAATAATAATAATAATAATAATAATAATAATAGCGACTGTAAAAACACAAGTAATAATTATTACATTTATATTTCCAATAACAATTATTATACAGTTGATGTATGCTATATATTTTTACTTATATATCCTACATATTTATCCAATTAAATATTTGTAATCAAAGCCGATGAAAAGCCTTCCTTATGTCAAAACGGTTATTAATATTAATGTAACAATCACGACTGTAATAAACAATAAACTATAGTTACATAAAATTGTATCTTGCAATTACGTAGAATAATAATCACATCTGGTTGTATTGTATTAGGTTTTATGGCGTTGAATAATACATTTATGATCGTGCATTTAAATGCATAGAGTGCGATGCGATGACGTATTTTATTTATTGTATTACGGGGCAGTAAATATACGTAACTCTTAAACTGAATATAAATGGTTTGATATTTAGTGTGTGTGTGTGTGTGTGAGTGAGTGTGTGTGAGAGAGAGAAAGAGAGAGAGGGAAGAAAGTATTCTAAAGTATAGAAATAAACGGCGGACACGGTTTTAAAATGCAAGCAAATTGTAGTAACGCGTTGTGTTTAATCCAATTTTGTTTCTTTTGCTTTCTCTGCTGTAGGTGAAAAACCTTTTAAGTGTGAGTTCGAAGGCTGCGACAGACGGTTTGCTAACAGCAGCGACCGAAAGAAACACATGCACGTTCACACGTCAGATAAACCGTATCTGTGCAAAATGTGCGACAAATCATACACACACCCGAGCTCCCTACGGAAACACATGAAGGTAGGAAACAACACTCACAAGCATTATGGATATTTTCCTTTTTGTGTCAATCGAATAATCATTTTGTGCGAACAACTATTTCCCCTCACTCGGCTCCTAATAGCACTAATAGTTTTGTTTTTGGTGACGGGAATGATCTCAGGCGGAATAAATTCAACACTGGGTGAAAATTTAGCAACAAAATTAGTTTAGTCAAGTTCCTTATTCCTTTTCTCTATAGTGTTATATTTTAATATATATATTTTACAATTTATATATATGCAATTCATGTGAAAATTTGCGGATGTTTTTTATTTCATTTTTTTTATTTAGCCCATAAGTTTTTTTTTTTACACAAGAATTAAATTCTTTTTTTATTCTTAAAATTTTTGAATTTTGAAAATAAAAATTCAGGGTCTTTTGTTACTTTGTCACCTACATTTTCTAAAATCCAATCCTTTTAATTTCAGGTCCACGAGTCGTCATCTCAGGGCTCACAACCTTCACCGGCAGCGAGCTCGGGCTACGAATCCTCCACTCCTCCCACCATCATCTCTCCATCCACAGAGAACCAGAGCAGCAGCTCCATATCGCCTTCAGCCTCCTCCACCGTGCACCACAACACAACCTCCACCCTGGCCTCAAATTTTAACGAATGGTACGTGTAAATACTTTCGACAGACAAATAGAGACTGCAGAATTAAGACTGCATGGAAATGAAAACGAGCGGCTCGTTCGCAAGGACCTTAAAGAGAGAGAGGGGCAGAGAACTAAAATGGAGAAGCTCGAGGGGTTTTTTTTCCGGCTGTATAGCAAAACGAAATCATTGCATGGACTCGGTACGTGGCCGAAAAGCATCGAAACTGTATTTCCCCCCAATATACATATATTTTTCAAATTTCCTTTCCTTCCCCCCTTTTTTATTATTATTTTTTATTCTTGTCGGGAGAGACTACTCACCGGAAATCAGTTGCATGCTACAAGCAGGTCAATAAAAAAGAGCCTGGCGTTTTTTTTGTAAATAAAGATTGACCTAGTTTAAAATGTAATATTTTTATTTTGTAAATAGTCACAGTCTAAAGGGAAATTTGTGGAAAAATGTGCTCCCTAGATATATGGACAACGAGATGGCTTTACGAATATCGCGATGATAGTCTTGACTGAAAATGGAGAATGTTATAGTTCATGTGTACCAAATGTGAATTACTCAGTATTATACCGTCTACACGTTTACCTAACCGAGTATTAGTATTAATGTGCTTTTGTATCCAGTGCAACATTTCGTCTAAAGTCCAGTCTGAGTAGCACAGTTGTTGTTATTTAATGTCATGTCGATCAATTGTGTAGTGAAAGCCTGAAACTCCGTGTCAATCTTGTTTATGTATAAGTGATAAGATATAAAACTGTCTATTGCCATACCAATTTGCAAGATGATTACTTGTATACGATTCCGTTTTCCATATTTATCCGCATGTAAAGGATCCGGTAACTCATGTTAGAGATTAGGCCTTATCCGGTATTTATTGAGAAATGCATTTGGTAAGGTATGTAAAATTAGTTTTCCAAATAATGTTTGGTTACATTTCGTACAATATTAAAGACTTAAAAACACAACCATCGAAATGTCTTCGCAATTTTTATTTGCACATAAACCTGTTTCATAGCAAAACGTGTAATCATAATAATTAGTATTTTAAAAATAGAACAAGTCGTTTCGTTTTTTTTTTTTTTTTTTTTTTTTTGTTTTGTTTTTGGAAAACGTGTTGATTCAGCCAACAAAATTAGTTTCCCAGGAAAACGGGGAATAAGACAACAATACCGATTGTCCTCTGGCGTGAATATAAATGGCCGCTCGGGATCTAAACATTAACATCTAAACGTTAAACTACAAATAATTACCACGAAGCCCATTTGCACAATTCGGCCCAATGTCGTGGTGTATAGTCGACGTCGGCTTTTTTTTTTTTTTTTCTCGTTGTGTTCATGACTGTTAGGGTAATTACATCAGATCTCATCTCGTCTTGTTCTTTACTTCCTCTAATTCAGCCGGACCATTTTTAAGTAATTGCATTTTCTATTCTTGTTGCAGTGTAAACATGATTCGATCGAGTCCACCGTGTCGTGTTCACGTTTATAAAAACGCCAAGTCGGGCCTGATTTATTTGATTTGGGCTATCAAATTGGCCTCCCTCTAAATTGCTGACGTTGCTTAATTGTTATGTCTAATTATGCCCTGATCCAATAGTTTTGCAGAAGTGTGTGTGTGTGTGTGTGTGTGTGTGTGTGTGTGTGTGTGTGTGTGTGTGTGTCTATGGGGAAGGTGGGGGGACACTTAAAGCCAGAAGTCTAGGAGAGTCAATGCTATGGGCTTTTGTTCCTGACTGCTTTGCTTGCTTTGCGTGCATGAGCGCCCCATTAGGCAGAGATCACATCAAATAGACGGCTCTCCAACTTCGGTACGGCAGGAAAAAAAAATAATGAACAAAACGAAACCTTAACCTTAAGGCGTGAAATTGGAAATACATTTTCTCTTCTTTCTGATTCATTTTAGTTAAAAGCCAAACTCCCCGCAGTGACACGTGAGAACCTGCAAAACGGCAACACGCAAAAAGTTTACAACCAATGACTTCAACAAAACGATCGCTTTCTGCGTTTCTCCACCCTTTACTTTTTACACCACACCACGCCACACTGAATTAACCCCTTTTCCACCGATACACACAGAGGCATTATAAACCCCGTGTTTTATTCGTCTTATTATTAGACACCTGTCCAAAATCCTGATTGGCTTCACATTCGAACTTTTTATTGTTGCAGTGGTCACCGTCCTGTCATTTCAGGAGGCCACGGTGTTCAGGTTAGGCGGTGGTGTCTGAAATCACCACCTGGATGTGTGCAGGAGTGCAAAGTAGCATCGTCTGGATGGTCCAAAGAAAAGAAAAAAACGCTATTGACTTCAGAAAACGCAAATACATAGCACATCAAATACTAATAATGAAAACGGTGAGAATGCCTGATGTGTGAGGTGATCCCCCCCCCCCCCCCCACCCAGTAACATTCATATTCTGCTTTTCACGGGCTATTAGGTTTTGAGATGTGTGAGTGATGGTAATAAAATGAATTGTTCGACTCTATTTAACACTCTATATCTATTCTAAGGTTCTGGTACATTTTCATTCATGCACCGTTAGACTAGCAATAAAAAGTGTTATGTATTGATATACAATGCACTCTGCATTTACGCTTCCATTTCCCTCGTCTTCACTCCGTTATTGGCTCCATTCGAACCCATTTCTTCCCCGTCACTCAACATCTTGCAAAATTTCGACCCCGCAGTCTAGATTTTAGCTCCTGAGTCAAAAGTCCAGCACATATTTTTTAATTAAATCAGCACTCTGTACTCTGTCGTGTGTCGTCATCGACAATAATCAGCATTAATAGCATAAGACATGGTTACTGAGATCCGTATGATGTTAGTTCTTTAGCAAATTAATAAATAAAATGTACAAATATAGCCTATGCAAACATTTATCAAAATTCTAAAATAAGCAGTGACTTATAATTTGAATTTATGGCTCTACAGTAGAAACAAGGAATAGCTACATTCCTTATGCAGATATTAAGCGTTATAGCCTTATTTAAATAACTGTATTTTAATCATTTTTTCTTAGTAAACCCAATAATTTTCTTTGTCAAGTTACCACAGACGAGGCTGAACCGAAGTCCAGTTTACATTGTTAGAACAGTCAGGCTAGATCAAAGAAAAAAAGGTTGCGACATTTTATACATTGGTTTGCATTGATTATTATAATCTATATTACATATAATTATACACAGCACATTTCATCTTTATGTAACTCAACCACCTGAATGTCTAATATATATATATATATATTTGAGGAAATTTCTAGATTTATTCATAGTACTACGAAATAAAAATGGGAAAATATGTCTAGTATTTTTCATTTCTTTAATGTTACGTAATTTACTACCTAACAGCGAGACTGGTATTCAACTAAAACGATATAACACAGTGATATATCTGATCTAAATACCGAGCACTACATTTCCAGACGCAAGGTTATAATATCAAATATGTCTTTTATTGTTAGAAGGGTTTAAATTTCATTATTGTGAGTCTTTTCTAATATGTTCTAATATGCAGAACGACCCCTCCCCCTGTCCCCGCTTCGTGAAAAGTAAATGTAGCTGGCGTTTCTGCCACCTTGTTCATATCTGACCTTTGGCTGACACCGAGTCTGTGTGGTGCTGTGCACTGCTTATCAAATTCATTTCGGAAATTTCACTAAAGTGCCAAATCACTTTGCAATGACAGACTGAGGCTATAAACCGAGAGCATGCACTGAATATTTAATTATATCAGCCTTTTTATTAAGCTTCGGATTTCTAAAATTGGCTCAAGCCCATGTCATATGAGTAAATATATAGGCTACTAAATGAAACAAACCATATTTCGTCGCAATGCTGTATTATGTTTGGTGAAAATTCAGTTTTACAGGAGCACAACTTATTACACAACTAGAGCTACACATGCAATTATTATAGTTATTACGCTGAATGCATGACTGACATTTATATATATTCTTATCCCATCACCCCTTTGATTTACACTGGTAAGGACAAGCCTGTCAACTAACCTGAGGTATACGGGTTGCTTTATTTTTTTATGGCCTATATAGCATCAGCTGTGTCATTACACTCGGACCACGGAAGATTGGTGAAGGCACTCACAAGTGTGTGTTGTCATGTTCCCCTGACAGTGTTGCTAAATGGGGTCATTCCAATTAGTTGTTTGTGACAGAGACATGGCCTTGCGGAGATGTACAAATGTTTCTGTATCAAGAAAATACTCATAGCAACTTCCTTAGCAACAAAAATTTTTTCTTAATTATTTTCCTTACTTACTTTATTATTATTTTCCTTATACACTGTAGCACCCAGTTATATCTTTAAAACAAAGTACTTTCAGGAGTTACATATTTGTCTAGTAACTGACCAGTGTAGCGGACCTTATGTTGATTATATATTTATATATATATATATATTTTATATATGTATATATATATATATATATAGGTATATATATATATATAAAGGTGATATATATATAAAGGTGATATATATATATATATATATATATATATATATATATATATATATATATATATATATATATATATATATATATATATGATATATATACCTGTTCTTTACACAAAAAAAATCCTTCTTATACTTTCAGGAGTTACATATTTGTCTAGTAACTGACCAGTGTAGTGGACCTTATGTTGATTTTATATATATATATATATATATATATATATATATATATATATATATATATATATATATATATATATATATATATATATATATATATATATAAAGGTGATACATCTACCTACCTGTTCCCTGTTCTTTACACAAGAGTAAGAGAAAAAAAAATTCCTTCTTATTGTCTTCTTTCATGTAGTCTCATAACATCAGTTGGTATTTTATTTACCCGTCACAGATGAGGCAGCTTGTGGACATCTGCTCTTTTAATTGCATCTCATCAGTATAATAAATGATAAAATCTGGAGGTGAAGCACTAGATTGGAACACTCACATAATGGCACTTCAAATAGTGCCTCGAAAGGATATTTGTTAAGGGAGTAATTTGTAAACTTAATGCACTTTATAAAAATGGCATGTTTTGTGTCTTTGTGCGCTTCACTAGACAAACGGAATGACTTTAGAAGGAACGCGTGTGCATGTCCTCGGTATCCAAATTACAAACGCATTTACTCTTCTTCTCAGCATTCCACTTTTTTACAACACCAAACTCAACTTTTCATTGCATGTTCCCCGAGCACAACATGCCATTTTCTTTGAGGATCTTGCAGAAGCCGGCGTGCCGCGTTTACAAGCCTGCTGTGGCTGCGTTCTGCGGCGCGTTCTGCTGGAACCCGGTCCAACTGCAAAAAGCACCAGCGTGACTGACAAGGTCTGCAAAACCCGGACCCCAAATTACCTTCAATTACCCAAAGCGGGCGACCAAGGAACGCAATGGTTATTTTATGAGCTTCTATTACCGAATATGAGAAGCGACGTGAATATTAAACATCCCAAAAAATATTTAAACCTCTTGATTAGAGTCGATTACACAGAACTAATTAAAATATGCACTAAATAATTTCCCCCAATTAACATGATCACTGACCTCATTAATATTGTGCAATGAACCACACACCAAAAGTTAGAGCTTTTTGTAATTAGACGTTGGAGATACAGTATGTTTACAACTTCAGGACTGCTAATTCCACAATATTTACAATATTCCTGTTTTAGAACAGCCTTCTAGTTTAGAAGTTTATAACGCAATTTCAAAGCAGCAGGTTAACTATTTACAGTCTTGATGTTGTCAGTTATCACATTTTTTATTTATTCTAAAATTTTTTTCATTGTATTTTTTAATGTATTCATTGCTTCTATTATCATTAACCAGTCTTTTAAGGTCTCACAAGACTCCACATATATTATTGGTTTATCCATATTGATGACTATGTTAAACAACAAGCATATATTTATACAGTACATGATATTTCAAAGCAACAGTAACTATTTGGAGTTTTGATGTACGTGGTTTAATGGCTATCAGAAAACCAATGAGCCAGAAACATCAGGTGCATCCTGATCATTAAAAAGTTCATTTAAATGTATTCATTTATTCATTCATTATTTTCCACTTAATCCTTTACTGGGGTTGTGGGGGGGGGAGGGGTTCCCCATGCCCATCCAGGGGAGAACGTTTTGGTTTTGGGTGCTGGGTAGATGCAAAATAAATGTTCATTCATTCATTAATTACTAATGTATTTGTTACAATTAAAATGGGTGGGCAGGTATAACGATTAAATGCAATTTAAGTGATAAAAATAAATGAATCCTTGAAGCATAAACTGCAACTAGAGTGTGAATATATGATTAACTGATCATAAACTCTCAAAACGAAATGCTCATACACAGGAGAACAAGTCAACACTAATCAAATCATCGACTTGATATAGTGCACCATCATTGGTGGGATCAACCCATTTCCCCACAGGCTCTTTTTTACTCAATGCGGTTGGTTTCAGTGTCCATCACCTGTTGTATAACTCCATAAATGATTACACTGCATTTGACCGTGAGGGAGGATAGGATGGATTAATACACGTGTTGCTAAAGCCTGATGGATTTGGTATTCTTAAGTCGTGAGAGTTGCCTTGTAGAAAGTCAATGCATTTGAAGGACAAATACTAATGACTACATAAAGGTAAAAAAGTGTTTGTAATGTTTAGGTTGGAGAAGTCAGTCAGAAAAGAAAGTCTAAATTTAAGCTGAGGTAAAAGAGTGTGAGTGCATGTAGGAAATTCACAAAAGCCAGACATCAGCATCCTCTGGATAGAAAGTGACAAAGATGAATATCTAATGGCTCCTCAGCACAATTTTCACTTGGAGTAAAATCAACAAACACATCCGGATTTCCTTTATCACTGGAGATGCTTAATGCTCTCAAACTTTTCCACAGAGACACTCAGGCTTTGTTTCGGTACGAGCAGAGTGGTGGGATACAACTCGGACCGGGCCATGAATTTACATTTACATCTACATTTAACTGACACTTTTATCCAATGCACCTTACAAATGAGAACACCAGTCAGTCGTTATAGAAAAACCAGCTACACTGTAGCATTTTCAAACCTGATCATTATCCCATCCTGCATTTTGGTGTTTCGTGAAAGAGCTGTGTTTTCAGTTGTTTCTTAAAATTGTTCAGTGACTCAGCGCCTTACAGACAGAGTTGGGAAGATGGTTCCACCAGTGATCAGTGGAGAACCATACAGAGTGAGAGTCAGCACCACAGTGAGGTTGACGTTCATCACTAGAATGTAGTGAACGAATCTAGAGTGAAGGTCAGAGGGGCCAGATCCAGAGATCGTCCTGTAGATCAGTGTCTTGTACTGAACGCAGCAGCTACAGGGAGCCAATCAGAGAGGAGAGGTGGAGTCACATGACTTCACTTGGGCGGTTGAACCCGAGTCGGGCTGCAGAGTTCTGAATCAGTTGTAGAGGTCTGATGGGGCATGCTGGGAGACCGTTCAGCAGTGCATTACAGTAATGAAGCCGGGATAGGCTGAGGGCTTGGACTAACAGCTGAGTAGCATGTTCAGCCAAGAAAGGTCTGATGTTCTACAGAGAGAACCTGCAGGAACAGAGCGTTTTAGTCACATGATCAGAGAGTGGAAGTCAGCATTTCCATGATGCTTTTCATTTATTTATTATCTAGGGTCGCTGGGAGGGGGGGGGTTCCCCATGCAGATGTTTCGGGCGCTGGGCAGATACACCCAGAACAGGACGCCAATCTATCACTGGACACAAACACACTCACTCACACAGACACACTCTATATGGGGCAATTTGGAGAATTCAATTGACCTATGATTGGATTGTGAGAGGAAATTGGAGCACCCAGAGGAAACCCATGCAGACAAGGGGAGAACATGCAAACTCCCAGATCGTAGTTTCATTTAAACACCTTAGTCACACTGCTGGGATAGGACTAAATGCACCCACCAAACCCAATAAGCCCTGCTCTGTGGTGCTACTAGTGGGGTTCTGAGCGTTAGAGAACAGAGTACACAGTATGTATTGTAGAACACACACAGATGAACTACAGAGTGGAACTGGAGAACTACAAAGTCCAGCTTTAGTGGAACTGAGAACATGTATCTATTGTATTACAGTTGCGTTGGAATAAAAGCCTCAGCGTGAGAATAATAAGATTACATAAGCGTTTACCTTTAATCGTTTAGCAGAGGCTTTTTATCCAAAGCGACTTAGAACGCGAGAACAACACAACACAGTGTGAGCGAACAGACTAACGCCTCGTAGTCCGTATTCAGCTATCAGAGCATGATTGATAATTATCCTCCCAAATGCTTTGGTTTGGTCCAGGTGGCAGCCATTTTTTATGATTCCTTTTTCTTTGCTCTAATTAATTGCTAATTGGTTCTAGCACCTGCATTGGGAGAACAGACCACGTTCATAAGCTCGCGGAGGCATCGTTTTACTCCAGAAAATCAGCGCAGACCCGCTCTGTTCCCAGAAACCGTAACGGCATCATTAAAAGCCGTCCTACGTAGGAATTACAGCGTCTCACGCGGGTGACGGGGGCCGCTTTCGCATGTTACCAAAGTTCATTATTGCGAAAGCAACGAAAACAAACGGGCGAAGCGGGCGAGACGGGCAAATTCAGACGACGTCTGGAGGGAAGTGTGCACATGGCCTCGCCGCAGCGTGAGAGAGCGCCTTCCCATCAGCATCTGTCTTTGGAAGAAAACAAAATCTGCCCTTCACCAATGACAACAGGAGTCCCCGTTGTTTGATTCGAGTCCATCACCGTTGTTGATTCCCCGACAGGTCCCAATTCAGACATGTCAGGAGGAGCGTTCTACTGGAGGCATCGCTATAGGCACCATATGTACATATTATCGTTTTTAAAACTGATTTATTTATTTATTTCATCTGGGGTTGTTTTTTTTTTTTTTTTTTTTTTTTTTTTTTTTTTTATTCCTTTGCAGCTTGGGAATGTTCACAAGATGGACCGAATCCATGCCAGGAATTCGGTCCAGAAACATTTTCCAGCTGGCTGTGGTGTAAAGCCATGGTTTCTTTCATAATCTCTGAAGGACAGCTGGGTCATGTAGCCATGTGTATTGCTCTCGCTGAAAAACTTTACTGCCTTTCGCAGGGCAAGAAATTCCCCACCCAACCAACGCACACTAAACCTCTTGATTAACTAGCGGCTCGCCGAGCGTTGCGGTGTGCGTTCGGTTCCAGAGTGTTGCCAATGCAAGGTCACCGTCTTCTTCACTAAAATGAATACCTGGAGATCTAGCATGACCTGCAGACCATCTGTTACTCATTGCTGTAACAAGGGGTTCTGCTTGGCTACAAGCGTTCACGAAGCTGGAGCTGGAGCGCATGTTCTCTCAGACGTTCGACAATAAATATGAGGCGTTTTTAATACCTTAAAAATGGTGCAGCATTGTGGCAATCCAAACTTCTTGTGCAAACATATGGAAGGTCACCTTCTGACCAGTACTTGACCAGAATGATGGGGCACCATGGCTGACGTGTCATTAGAAGTGTCTGTATATTGCAAACCCCCATCAAAAATACAAATTTAAATTATTCATTCATTCATTCATTATCTATTAGGGTCGCGGTGGGGTTCCCCATGCCCATTCAGGGGAGAACGTCTCGGGCGCTGGGCAGATACACCCAGGACAGGGCGCCAATCTATCGCTGGGCACACACTCACTCACACACACACTCTATATGGGGCAATTTGGAGAACTCGATTGACTTGATCCATGTTTTTGGACTGTGGGAGGAAACCGGAGAACCCGGAGGATCCCAGCCGGACACGGGGAGAACATGGAAACTCCACCCAGATGGGGATTCGAACCGGGAATCCTAGTGCTGAGAGGCGAACGTGCCAACCACTAAGCCACCGTGCCGCCCAAATTTAAATTATTCATTTATTCATTCATTATCTCCCGCTTTATCCTATATTAGGGTCGCGGTGGGGTTCCCCATGCCCATCCAGGGAAGAACGTTTCGGGCGCTGGGCAGATACACCCAGGACAGGGCGCCAATCCATCACTGGGCACACACGCACTCACACACACACTCTATATGGGGCAATTTGGAGAACTCCGTTGACTTGATCCATGTTTTTGGACTGTGGGAGGAAACCGGAGAACCCGGAGGAAACCCACGCAGACACGGGGAGAACATGGAAACTCCACCCAGATGGGGATTCGAACCGGGAATCCTTAGTGCTGAGAGGAGAACGTGCTAACCTTAAATAACATATGAAATCTGTCTGTCAGCAGTGGGGAGCACATTCAGTTCTAATAAATGATGGTTTTGTCTGAAACATTTTGAATAAACGAACCTGAGCTTCGGCAGAAAAGCATGAATCTGTTTTACGAGTCGGTCGCAGATGAGCCAGTTTTAACGAGGTTTTGATTTAATTACCGTAACTCTGAGACAGTTTGCGCCTTCAGAAAAATTTCTGAAAGCTGAGAAGCTGCTCTTTACGGCCAACATACAGTTATTACGGTAACTTTACTCCCGCTACTGGCGAAAGAATTTGTCTCCCTGGAAGCACAAACAGCTGACGGTGGCTCCATCGTTCGGTCCCGCTGCTGGAGGACAGGCTGTAGAGAAAGCTGCCCTTTTGATTCGGGGCAACTGACAAAACCCCCGGGGCTGTAGTCCCGAAAGCCCAGGTCTAACAACACTTTTGAAGCTGTAGCATGAAGTTCATTCATTCATTCATTATCTCCCGCTTTATCCTCTATTAGGGTTGCGGTGGGGTTCCCCATGCCCATCCAGGGGAGAACATCTCAGGCGCTGGGCAGATACACCCAGGACAGGGCGCCAATCCATCACTGGGCACACACTCACTCACACACACACTCTATATGGGGCAATTTTGAGAATTCAATTGACTTGATCCATGTTTTTGGACTGTGGGAAGAAACCGGAGAACCCGGAGGAAACCCACGCAGACACGGGGAGAACATGGAAACTCCACCCAGAGGCGAGCGTGCTGACCACTAAGCCACCACGCCGCGTAGCATGAAGGTGTATAAATATATTTGTTTATAGATTGTAGCTTCAAATGTGAATCATTAACCGATTAAGTCTATTATTGATAATCAGGTTACGCCGTGGAGTCTTCCTCTTATTCATTCCTCCAGTGAGTTCAATTCTTCCTGTGGCTCCGGCTGTCATTTCCATTTCATTAGTCTGTTCTAATGAGGCTATCGCAGGAATACGGAACGCAACGCTGCTATAGAGCCATCGTGAAAGCTGTTTGTGGGAAATGATCAGCTAATAACACTCTCACACTATGTAAACCATCACGGTATCAACGATACATACAGTGCATATCAAAAGTTTAGCCACGCCCCCTTTTCTGCTCCACTTATCGTCCATGTTCTCAGTTCCACTTCCTGTAAAGATGGACTTTGTAGTTCTCCAGTTCCACTCTGTAGTCCATCTGTGTGTGTTCTACAGTACATACTGTGTACTCTGTTCTCTAACGCTCAGAACCCCAATAGTACCACCACAAAGCAGGGCTTAATGGGTTTGGTGGGTGCATTTAGTCCTATCCCAGCAGTGTGACTGAGGTGTTTACTAGAACCCCCTCAGAACCCCCTCAGCGCATCAGTGTCACTGCAGAACTTACCATCAACAATCCACCACCCAAATGATACCTGTTTTGTGATGCTCCTGAAAACCAACAGTGGACGAACAACAACACAGAACACAGATGGACTACAGTCTGGAATTATAGAACTACAAAGTCCATATGTATGGTAAGTGGAGGACATGGAGGATGGAGCCAGATGAGGGCGTGTCCAAACTTGGTATATATATATATATATATGTATATATATATATTATTCATTCATTCATTATCTTCCACTTTATCATATATTAGGGTCATGGGGGGGTTCCCCATGCCCATCCAGGGGAGAAATTTTCGTGTACTGGGCAGATACACCCAGGACAGGGCGCCAATCTATCGCTGGGCACACACTCACACACAGACACACTCTATATGGGGCAATTTGGAGAACTTAATTGACGGAGAACTCGGAGGAAACCCACGCGGACACGGGGAGAACATGGAAACTCCACCCAGATGGGGATTCGAACCGGGAATCCCTAGTGCTGAGAGGTGAACATGCCAACCACTAAGCCACCATGCTGCCCTATATATATATATATATATATATATATATATATATATATATATATATATATATATATATATATATATATATATATATATATATATATATATATATATATATATATATATATGGGAGTGGTAGCTCAGTGGTTAGGGCGTTGGGCTTTCAATCTGAAGGTTGGGGGTTCAAATCCCAGGTCCACTGAATTTACCAGTGTGGGTCCTTGAGCAAGACCCTTAACCCTCATTGCTCCAGGGATGTTGTGATGAACCCTGTGCTCAGCTTGTAAGTCGCTTTGGATGAAAGCGTCCAATAAATGACCAAATGTAAATGTAAATGTATATATATATATATATATATATATATATATATATATATATATATATATATATATATATATATATATATATATATATATATATATATATATATATACACAGCGATGGATTGGCGCCCTGTCCTGGGTCTATCTGCCCAGTGCCCGAGACGTTCTCCCCTGGATGGGCATGGGGAACCCCACCGCGACCATAATAGAGGATAAAGCGGGAGATAATGAATGAATGAAAAAAAAAAAAAAAAAAAAAAAAAAAAAAAAAAAAAAAATATATATATATATATATATATATATATATATATATATATATTTTTTTTTTATATATATATATAATTAAATCTAATTAAATTCAATGCAATGAGTGTTGGTTTCTATTTCAACAGTTATTTGTGTGTGTGTGTGGAAATGTAATATTTGTGTAACTTCTGTGGTTCTTTTGCGGCTGCTGGGTTAACCTCCTGGCTAACTTGCAACAGTTGCAACTCCCTTAGCTCTCCATAAATTCTCTATCATAACTGAGAGTTTAAGGGAATGTGAGGCCATCTGGCAAACGAGCTGATGCTGAATAATTGGATCCATCAGGAGAATGATCATGTCATAAAAGAAAATTGGTAAATCAATGAGTGGCTCGAAAGGACAACATGGTGGTTTATGGCATGTGGCCTTATCAAAACCCAAGTCTGAATACCATTGGAACAAAGTGAGTCATAATCTGGGTGGACGTTCCAGGTTCTCCTCATGTACGTGTAGATTTACTGTTTTATTTCCCACAGTCCAAAAACATGGAGGTAAATTTGCTAATCTAAATTGCCCTTTACCCAATCGCCCCTACATAGTGTATGTCTGGCACCCTGTCTGGCCAACACCTGAAACATCTCCAGGATGGGCATGGGGACCCCCACCCCACAATCTTTTTCTAGAGGATTAAGCATTTCCCATTTGCAATTTAAGATCTGATATTTTATTAAAAAAATATAATAAATAAATAAAAACATGACACTTAACCCTTTAATGTCCTCACCAAGAAAAAAGCAAAGGAAAAATTATTCATTCATTCATTATCTTCTGCTTTATCCTATATTAGGGTCGCGGGGGGTTCCACATGCCCATCCAGGGGAGAACGTCTCGGGCGCTGGGCAGATACACCCAGGACAGGACACCAATCCATCGCTGGACACACACTCACTCACACAGACACACTCTATATGGGGCAATTTGGAGAACTCAATTGACTTGATCCATGTTTTTGGACTGTGGGAGGAAACGGGAGAACCCGGAGGAAGCCCATGCGGACACGGGGAGAACATGGAAACTCCACCCAGATGGGGATTCAAACCGGGAATCACTGAGAGGAGAACATGCTAACCACTAAGCCACCGGAAATTTTTTTTATATTTTTTTTTTATATGTTTGGGGCATTAATAAAAACAATTGATGCTTTTTTTTTTAAAAAATAGACCCACCAGTTTTCAAAACACACACCTCTACCAAACGGTTGAGCAGAACGTTAAAGGGTTAAACAAGTGGTTGGCATGTTCTCCTCTCAGTGCTGGGGATTCCCGGTTAGAATCCCAATCTGGATGGAGTCTCCATGTTCTCCCTGTGTCCATGTGGGTATCCTCATGTGGGGATTCCACAGTTCAAAAACAGGGATACAAGGTAAAGTGAATGCTCTAAGTTGCCCCATAGAGTGTGTTTGTGTGTCTGTGTGAGTGAGTGTGTGCCCAGCGATGAATCGGTGCTCTGCCCTGGGTGTATCTGCCCAGAACCTGAAACATTCTCCCTTGGATGGGCATTGGGAGCACCACCCCCACCCCCCTTCGCAACCTTAGTAGAGCATCAAGCGTAAGATAATAATTCATTTGATCAATCACTTCATCAATTTGATAAAAGTTTAAACTTTAATTTAAGGCTTTTTGGTGGAAATGTTGATGAAATATCCAATGGTATACAATACAATTTTTCTGAACGGCGTTATTGGTTTTGTTTTTACGTTTTTGTCTCAATGATGTGAACTGATGGGGGGGTTGAAGCAATGCATATAGTTTAGTTTAATGTTATTCAATCTACAGTAGATCTTAAATCTGCATTTCGTGTTGCTGTTTAAAGTTATTAGTACGGTGGAATGCAGCGCAGGGTTATTTTTGGTAGCTCAAGTGTCAGGACACCACACTCTGAGAAAAGCTCTCCATGGTGTGGTGTCATTAACTCATAAATAATGACACAATATCATTCAGTAGCTTTATCACCCTTTAAACAAACACACTGCAGCTCATTTTAATCACCATGCAGACATATTTGCATATTTCCAACTATTATAATCTCTGAAGTTTTAAGTTTATTTCTTTTACAAAGTTGCAGCGTTCTAAACCTGAATCCTTAAAAAGCAAAAAAAGCCACGAGACAGTGGCATGTAAACGGTAAAGCGTCTAATATCACTAATCTATTTATTATTATTGTTATATTTTCAGATGTAAGACAATGCATTCTTTCCAAAGCAGGACATTCCATAGTCTGGCTAATCACGTCAGAGAATTGAACCCCCCCACCACCACCACCACCACCACCACCACCACCACCACCACCTCCACCACCACAACCAAAATTAAATAAAGGCTAGACACAGATCCTTTGCCGAAACGCCAATGTCCTGGGGTGAGAACTGCTGGAATGAGATTAGGCGCGACTCCCCGTGTTTCTCTATCTGCATTTTTATACATTTATACAATTACAAGAGGCTGAAGTCCAATTCCAACTTACTTTATTTAAACAGAATTTAATTTGGACAAAACTGTCGCGAGCTTCGGGCTTGAACGCGACTGTGTCCTCTGTAATAAGAACCGACTGCGTCCGAGATAAAGCGCCACACGTTTGGGGTTATTAGCACTTTATTAGTAACTTAATATTATATTCCTCACTTCTTTTCTCGTTATATATTTATGAGTACATAATGTAAGAGTGTAATATTAAGTTTCATTTAGATTACACTTACATTTAGTCATTTGGCAAAGAACAAACGAGAACAACTACAAACAAACACAATTAGTACGAACAAAAACAGCTACACTGTAGAATTATCAAACCTTATAATTATATTATCCTTTTTTTTTTTTTGTGGTGGAGATGTGGAACCACAATGAGGTGGAACCACCAGGCGACATTCATCACTAGAACGTAGTGAACGAGTCGGAGTGTATTTGAAAATCTAGAGTGAAGGTCAGAGGGGCCAGATCCAGAGATCGTCCTGTAGATCAGAGTCAGAGGCTTGTACTGAATGCAGCAGCTACAGGGAGCCAATCAGAGAGGAGAGGTGGAGTCACATGACTTCACAGCAGCTTAGCATGTTCTCCTATCAGCACTGAGGATTCTCAGTTTTCATGTTCTCCAAGTGGGTTTCATCCATCCATCCATCCATCCATTATCTTCCGCTTTATCCTATATTAGGGTCTCGGGGGGGCGGGGGTTCCCCATGCCCATCCAGGGCAGAACGTTTCGGGCGCTGGGCAGATACACCCAGGACAGGACGCCAATCTATCACTGGGCACACACTCACACACACACAAACACACACTCTATATCGGGCAATTTGGAGAACTCAATTGACTTGATCCATGTTTTTGGGCTGTGGGAGGAAACCGGAGAACCCGGAGGAAAACCGCACGGACACGGGAAGAACATGGAAACTCCACCCAAATGGGGATTCGAAACGGGAATCCCTAGCGCTGAGAGGAGAACGTGCAACCAAGCCACCGTACCGCCCACGTGGGTTTCATCCCAAAGTCCAAAAACATGGGCTCAAGTTGAATTGAATTCTCCAAATTGCCCCATATAGAGTGTGTGTGTGTCTATGTGTGTGTGAGTGATGGATTGTATCCAACCAGCGCCCAAAATGTTCTCCCCTGGATGGGCATGGGAAACGCCCTTTGACCCTAAAATTGGATAAAGTGGAGGATAATGGATGGATGGAGGTATAAATCATTTTAAAGCAGCGTACTGTAATGCAAGTCGGTCAATATAATAACCATTGCAATAAAATGAAACATTCATTCATCCATTATCTCCCGCTTTATCCTCTAATAGGGTCGCGGTGGGGTTCCCCATGCCCATCCAGGGGAGAACATCTCGGGCGCTGGGCAGATAGACCCAGGACAGGGCGCCAATCCATCGCTGGGCGCACACTCACTCACACACACACACTCTATATGGGGCAATTTGGAGAATTCAATTGACTTGATCCATGTTTTTGGACTGTGGGAGGAAACCGGAGAACCCGGAGGAAACCCACGCAGACACGGGGAGGACATGGAAACTCCACCCAGATGGGGATTCGAACCGGGAATCCCTAGCGCTGAGAGGCGAACGTGCTAAACATTCATTCATTCATTCATTATCTCCCGCTTTATCCTCTAATAGGGTCGCGGTGGGGTTCCCCATGCCCATCCAGGGGAGAACATCTCGGGCGCTGGGCAGATACACCCAGGACAGGGCGCCAATCCATCGCTGGGCACACACTCACTCACACACACACTCTATATGGGGCAATTTTGAGAATTCACTTGACTTGATCCATGTTTTTGGACTGTGGGAGGAAACCGGAGAACCCGGAGGAAACCCACGCAGACACGGGGAGAACATGGAAACTCCACCCAGATGGGGATTCGAACCGGGAATCCCTAGCGCTGAGAGGCGAACGTGCTAACCACTAAGCCACCGTGCCGCCCGTGCTAAACATATTAAATACAAAACATCGTTCTGTATTTAATTTGAATTGCTTTCACAGTAATACTGAAATCCGGTGCATCCACCGACAGAATCAGAAGCAAATAAGATGCAAAAGTAAAGCGTGAGCCGAAAGCCAAGAGCGACGCGGGGAATGGAGCGCCATCCACCTGGATGCCCGTCATCTGCCTCGCTTTTACCAGCCAAATTCAATTTCGTCTCCCAGCGTGTTCCACTCCTGACCTGAGACTCAGGAAAAATCCCATCAGCTGTCCTCGACGTGACATGCCGTCCATCACCGCCGAGAAAAAGAACCTTCTGCGTGTCACTTAAAAAATACAGCCCACGTTAACTTATCGGCAAAGTATTATTTATCTTTAAAGGTTAATGATGTTTGAGTAATTAATGCACATCTGCAAACATTCTGAGTGATTATGGGACGCACGTTCACCAGCATGGTTTTACATCAATTACTCATCAACAGTCCCATACACACACACACACACACACACACACTGCAAAGACAGTAATATATGAGATTTCTTGGCAAAGCGACAGCAATCTGGCTCTTTTCTTCCAGCCAAGTGACTTTAGCCTCATTAAAAACCCATACTCAGCATATTCCACGTCTTCTTTGCAAATGGCGCCACCAGAATCAGTCGCCTCCCCAACCAATTTATTTAAAAATTCAAAAGAAAAGCCTCGTCCCTCGATTCAGAAGATTCATACACTCTTACATGAGCTAGAGTGGACTTGGTATAAAGCATGTCATGTCATCAGTAGGGGTTCTGCATGTTCTATCAGATAAGCAAAGAGGTGGTTATTTACGCCTCCCGTCTCATATTTTCGGTCGGGCCACCCGAGCGACCGGATCTAAATTCAGCGGGAGGTGCCCAGGAATGTTCGGGCCATGTGGCGCTTCACAAACTCCGTTACCAAAGCGGCTGCCTGAGCTTTAGATCAAATCCAGACTTAATGATTGGTTCGCCAAAGAGGGAACGATGGTTCTGAGTGATCTTCTCAAATTTAAATATGTTATTCTAAAATACATGATACCCAGCGATGGATTGGCGCCCTGTCCTGGGTGTGTCTGCCCAGCGCCCGAGACGTTCTCCCCTGGATGGGCATGGGGAACCCCACCGCGACCCTAATAGAGGATAAAGCGGGAGATAATGAATGAATGAATTAATAAAATACATGAATACGGGTTGGCACGTTCGCCTCTCAGCGCTAGGGATTCCCGGTTCCAATCCCAATCTGGGTGGAGTCTCCATGTTCTCCCCGTGTCCGCGTGGGTTTCCTCCGGGTTCTCCGGTTTCCTCCCACAGTCCAAAAACATGGATCAAGTCAATTGAGTTTTCCAAATTCCCCCATATAGAGTGTGCATGTCTGTGTGAGTGAGTGTGTACCCAGTGATAGATTGCCCCCCTGTCTTGGGTGTATCTGCCCAGCGCCCGAAACGTTCTCCCCTGGATGGGCATGGGCATGGGGAACCCCCCCCCCCTCCGCCCCCTAATATAGTATAAAGCAGAAGATAATGAATGAATGAATAAAATACATGAATAATACGGGGCGGCATGGTGGCTTGGCTCATTCGCCTCTCAGCTCTAGGGATTCCCGGTTCGAATCCCCATCTGGGTGGAGTTTCCATGTTTTCCCCGTCTCCGCGTGGGTTTCCTCCGGGTTCTCCGGTTTCCTCCCACAGTCCAAAAACATGGATTAAGTCAATTGAGTTCTCCAAATTGCCCCATATAGAGTGTGTCTGTGTGAGTGAGTGTGTGCCCAGCAATAGATTGGCGCCCTGTCCTGGGTGTATCTGCCCAGCGCCCGAAACGTTCTCCCCTGGATGGGCATGGGGACCCCCCCCCCCCCCCCCCCCCCCCCCCCCCCCCCCGCGAACCTAATATAGGATAAAGCAGAAGATTATGGATGGATGGATGAATAATTCGATGACAGAAATTTATGTTAACTAAATTGTATTATTATGAGGAAAGTTACATCCATGATTAACAATTAATTAAGTCAAAGGGTTCTATTTAACACAGCTCAGTTCAGTGCCGCTTGATTTAGGGCGTGTCGGTGTGTCTTTGCTATCGTAACGATGAGATAGAACAAATTGTGTAGCTTGAAACACTAATTCTCAATTCCATTTAAGGAATTCCAGATCCAGGTAGTGCTCTGACTTTGGTGGGTTGCTATTTTCACAGTGCTGCTACCTGGACTGCAGTCAGATTATTAGCGTTCCGTGGGACTCAGCGTTCCGTGGCGTTGGACACGCGGTGGCGCCTGTGTTGATGATCCACCGCCCAACCAGAGAGCCACCCACGTCTGAACGTCCACGTCTGGAGAGGGCGTTCAGTGGGCGGGGCCACGCCCATCGGGCATAAGACATATTCACACGCAGAGTTGCTATTTAAACCACATTCATTCGTTCATTCAATCCTCTACTAGGGTCGCGGGTGGGTTCCTGATGCCCATCCAGGGCCAATGTTCCAAGACACACTCACTCCCACTCTATATGGGGCAATTTGAAGCAGTTAATTTACCTTGAATCCATGTTTTTGGACTTGAAACCTGAGGAAACATGGTCCCCACATGGACATGAGCCACCGTGCCGCCCCACATTGTGTTCATAGACTTTAATAATTCATTCATTATCTCCCGCTTTATCCTCTATTAGGGTCGCGGTGGGGTTCCCCATGCCCATCCAGGGGAGAACGTCTCGGGCGCTGAGCAGATAGACCCAGGACAGGGCGCCAATCCATCGCTGGGCACACACTCACTCACACAGACACACTCTATATGGTGCAATTTTTTTGAGAATTCAATTGACTTGATCCATGTTTTTGGACTGTGGGAGGAAAGCGGAGAACCCGGAGGAAACCCACGCGGACACGGGGAGAACATGGAAACTCCACCCAGATGGGGATTCGAACCGGGAATCCCTAGCGCCGAGAGGCGAACGTGCTAACCACTAAGCCACCGTGCCGCCAGACTTTAATAATAATAAATAATATCACCAACAAATTAAATTCGACAAAATATCAATTCATTAAAAAAATAATAAAAGAACAGTGGAGAGTCATTAAAATGAGTAAACGGTGATGTCATCTACAAATACATTAATCTATAAGAACAACGGGCCCATTCCATAGTATTCAACCAAGATAAATAAATGAATTAACCCCCGCCCCACTTCACCGAGGCAATTCCTCCACAACATTAACATGCTCATTAAGGGCGGAAGAATTTAACTGAGCAAGCAAGTGGGGGGGGGTGGGGTGGGGTGGGGTGGGGGGTGTGGGGTTGTTGCTGTCAGGTCTGAAATAACGGTCGTGGTAAATACCCCATCTCATTCACCAATAACAAAAAAGAAAGCTTTTAAAATGTCAAAGATATTCACCTTTTATTATAAATATATACATATATATATATGATTATTTTCCTCAAAGGACAATTACATTTAATTAGTGACGGGATACAATAATTAATTACCTTCACTTACAGTAAATACATCTTATTTGATGAATACCGTTTATTCAAACATATATATATATATATATATAAAGAGAGAGAGAGAGAGAGAGAGAGAGAGAGAGAGAGAGAGAGAGAGAGAGAGAGGGTTGTTGGGGGGGGGGGGGGGGGGTTCTCCATTCCCATCCATGGGAGAACGTTTCGGACGCTGGGCAGATACACCCAGGACAGGACGCCAATCTATCACTGAACACAAACTCACTCACCCACACACTCTATATGGGGCAATTTAGAGCAGCCAATTCACCTTGAATCCATGTTTTTGGACTGTGGGAGGAAACTGAAGAACCCAAAGGAATTCCACGCGGACACGGGGAGAACATGCGAACTCCACCCGAATCGGAATTCAAACCTGGATCCTTGTCGCTCGGAGGAGAACATGCTAAACCACTACGCCACTGTTGCCCCGGGACAGTACAGCAGCGCGGTACCTTAGTGGTTGCCATGTTCTCCTCTCAGCGCTTGGGATTCCCGGTTCGAATCCCCATCTGGGTGGAGTTTCCATGTCCTCCCCGTGTCCGCGTGGGTTTCCTCCGGGTTCTCTGGTTTCCTCCCACAGTCCAAAAACATGGATCAAGGTCAACCATTCATTCATTCATTATCTCCCGCTTTATCCTCTATTAGGGTCGAGGTGGGGTTCCCCATGCCCATCCAGGGGAGAACGTTTCGGGCGCTGGGCAGATAGACCCAGGACAGGGCGCCAATCCATCACTGGGCACACACTCACTCACTCACACACACACACTCTATATGGGGCAATTTGGAGAACTCAATTGACTTGATCCATGTTTTTGGACTGTGGGAGGAAACCAGAGAACCCGGAGGAAACTCAGGCGGACACGGGGAGAACATGGAAACTCCACCCAGATGGGGATTGGAACCGGGAATCCCTAGCGCTGAGAGGAGAACATGCCAACCACTAAACCACCGTGCCGCCCCTCTTAAATAAACCAAATGCTCTAAATTGCCCCATATAGAGTGTGTGTGTGTGTATGAGTAAGTGCGCCCAGATAGATTGACCCAGCGCCCGAAACGATCTCCTCTGGACGGGCATGGGGAACCACTGCACTATATCTTATATATATATATATATATATATATATATATATATATATATATAGGGGGCACGGTGGCTTAGTGGTTAGCATGTTCTCCTCTCAGCACTAGGGATTCCTGTTTCGAATCCCCATCTGGATGGAGTTTCCATGTTCTCCCCATGTCCGCGTGAGTTTCCTCCGGGTTCTCCGGTTTCCTCCCACAGTCCAAAAACATGGATCAAGTCAATTTGAGTTCTCCAAATTGCCCCATATAGAGTGTGTCTGTGTGAGTGAGTGTGTGTCCAGTGATAGATTGGCGCCCTGTCCTGGGTGTATCTGCCCAGCGCCCGAGACGTTCTCCCCTGGCTGGGCATGGGGAACCCCCCCCCCCCCCCCCCCCCCCCCCCCCCCCCCCCGCGCGACCCTAATAGAGGATAAAGCGAGACAATGAATGAATGAATATATATATATACATCAGAATTTTAATAGCGTTGAAATAAACGGTATTCATCCAATGAGATGTATTTAATGTAAGTGATTTAATTATCGTATCCCGTCGCTAATTAAATGTAATTGTCCTTTGAGGAATTTTTTTTTTTTTTTATTTATTAATAAATTTTTTTTTACCTGTCCAATAATTACCCGTGCTGCTTTATGCATAAGCCTATATTAAAAACCAACGCGGCGACGGTGGATTGATGGACAGGCCGCCTGGTCCCCCGGCGTAGCAGCAGCCGGGTTCTAGTCGGTGGGCCACCGGGGCCAGAGGCTGTGGTCGGCTTTACGGCGGCTTTGTTTCACTGAGCGCCGAGCATTAGACCTCTGGGGAAAGCACGCAGCAGGGGATGGATTAGCCCCTGGTTTACTACAGCACATGCTCCTCGGTGCATGGCGAACCTCACTCCTGCTCCCTCGCCATCTTATTAGCGGAGGAGCGAGCGAGGGACCTCCCGGGACCACCGACTCCAACTCCACTTCCTTTTTAACTCGCTCGCTCGGCACACTTTCCCCATTAACCGTCACTCACCTGCGATTTGCATAATTGCAATGCGTTGGACTCGCAGAGCATTGTGCTGAATCGAATTAAAGGGTAAATTCGGGCAAAATGGGGAGTGCACTGAGAGTCTGGATAAAAAGCAACCGAGTGGAAATTCCAACACGGGCCTCATTACTTAAAGATTTGATATACAAGCTTTTAATCATTCATCCATTCATTAGCCTCCGCTTAATCCTCGACTGGGGTTGCGCCAAGGGTGGGGGGTGGGGGGTGGGTTTCCCATGAACAGGGCACCAATCCATCACGGGGCACCTGAAATTCATTCATTCATTCATTATCTCCCGCTTTATCCTCTATTAGGGTCGCGGGGGGGAGGGGGGGGGGTTCCCCATGCCCATCCAGGGGAGAACGTCTCGGGCGCTGGGCAGATACACCCAGGACAGGGCGCCAATCCATGGCTGGGCACACACTCACTCACACAGCCACACTCTATATGGGGCAATTTGGAGAATTCAATTGACTTGATCCATGGTTTTGGACTGTGGGAGGAAACCGGAGAACCCGGAGGAAACCCACGCAGACACGGGGAGGACATGGAAAGATGGGGATCCACCCAGATGGGGATTCGAACCGGGTATCCCTAGCGCTGAGAGGCGAACGTGCACCACTAAGCCGTGGCTTAGCGGTTGGCATGTTCTCCTGTCAGCGCTAGGGATTCCCGGTTCGAATCCCAATCTGGGTAGAGTTTCCATATCCTCCCCTTGTCCACGTCCTCCGGGTTCTCCGGTTTCCTCCCACAGTCCAAAAACATGGATCGAGGTCAATTGAATTCTCCAAATTGCCCCATATAGAGTGTGTCTGTGTGAGTGAGTGTGTGCCCAGCGATGGATTGGCGCCCTGTCCTGGGTGTATCTGCCCAGCCCCCGAAACACTCTCCCCTGGATGGGCATGGAGAACCCCCCCACGACCCTATCAACAGTCAACAGTGTATTGATTCATGTTTATGTTGTGTTTTATTTCTTTGCAGTGAAGAAGGACTCAAGGTGAATCGTCAAGTCTAAAGTCTAAATTGCCCCTATAAAGAGTGTGTTTTTGTGAGTGAGTGAGTGTACCAAGTGATAGATTGGCGTCCCGCTCTGGGTGTATCTGCCTAGCGCCTAAAACATTCTACCCTGGATGTGTTTTTGCAGTGAGGAAGGACTCAAGGTGAATTGGCAAGTCTAAATTGCCCCTATAAAGAGTATATTTTTGTGAGTGAGGGTACCAAGTGATAGATTGGGGTCCTGCTCTGAGTGTATCTGCCTAGCGCCTAAAACATTCTACCCTGGATGGGCATGGATGGGACCCCCTCGTCCAAGGTTTTTGCAGTGAACAAGGATTCAAGGTCATTTGGAAAGTCTAAATTGCCCCTATAAAGAGTGTGTTTTTGTGAGTGAGTGTACCAAGTGATAGATTGGCGTCCCGCTCTGGGTGTATCTGTCTAGCGCCTAAAACATTCTACCCTGGATGTGTTTTTGCAGTGAGGAAGGACTCAAGGTGAATTGTCAAGTCTAAATTGCCCCTATAAAGAGTGTGTTTTTGTGAGTGAGTGTACCAAGTGATAGATTGGCGTCCTGATCTGGGTGTATCTGCCTAGTGCCTAAAACATTCTACCCTGGATGGGCATGGGACCCCCTCGTCCAAGGTTTTTGCAGTGAACAAGGATTCAAGGTCATTTGGAAAGTCTAAATTGCCCCTATAAAGAGTGTGTTTTTGTGAGCGAGTGTACCAAGTGATAGATTGGCGTCCCACTCTGGGTGTATCTGCCTAGCGCCTAAAACATTCTACCCTGGATGTGTTTTTTTCAGTGAGGAAGGACTCAAGGTGAATTGTCAAGTCTAAATTGCCCCTATAAAGAGTGTGTTTTTGTGAGTGAGTGTACCAAGTGATAGATTGGCGTCCCGCTCTGGGTGTATCTGCCTAGCGCCTAAAATATTCTACCCTGGATGGGCATGGATGGGACCCCCTCGTCCAAGGTTTTTGCAGTGAACAAGGATTCAAGGTCATTTGGAAAGTGTAAATTGCCCCTATAAAGAGTGTGTTTTTGTGAGTGAGTGAGTGTACCAAGTGATAGATTGGCGTCCCGCTCTGGGTGTATCTGCCTAGCGCCTAAAACATTCTACCCTGGATGTGTTTTTGCAGTGAGGAAGGACTCAAGGTGAATTGTGAAGTCTAAATTGCCCCTATAAAGAGTGTGTTTTTGTGAGTGAGTGTACCAAGTGATAGATTGGGGTCCTGCTTTGGGTGTATCTGCCTAGCGCCTAAAACATTCTACCCTGGATGGGCATGGATGGGACCCCCTCGTCCAAGGTTTTTGCAGTGAACAAGGATTCAAGGTCATTTGGAAAGTGTAAATTGCCCCTATAAAGAGTGTGTTTTTGTGAGTGAGTGTACCAAGTGATAGATTGGCGTCCCCGCTCTGGGTGTATCTGACCCGCCCTCCCTAGCGCCTAAAAACATTCTACCTGGATGTGTTTTTGCAGTGAGGAAGGACTCAAGGTGAATTGTGAAGTCTAAATTGCCCCTATAAAGAGTGTGTTTTTGTGAGTGAGTGTACCAAGTGATAGATTGGGGTCCTGCTTTGGGTGTATCTGCCTAGCGCCTAAAACATTCTACCCTGGATGGGCATGGGACCCCCTCGTCCAAGATTTTTGCAGTGAGCAAGGACTCAAGGTGAATTGTCAAGTCTAAATTGCCCCTATAAAGAGTGTGTTTTTGTGAGTGAGTGTACCAAGTGATAGATTGGCGTCCTGCTCTGGGTGTATCTACCTAGTGCCTAAAACATTCTACCCTGGATGGGCATGGATGGGACCCCCTCGTCCAAGGTTTTTGCAGTGAACAAGGATTCAAGGTGAATTGTCAAGTGTAAATTGCCCCTATAAAGAGTGTGTTTTTGTGAGTGAGTGTACCAAGTGATAGATTGGCGTCCCGCTCTGGGTGTATCTGCCTAGCGCCTAAAACATTCTACCCTGGATGTGTTTTTGCAGTGAGGAAGGACTCAAGGTGAATTGGCAAGTCTAAATTGCCCCTATAAAGAGTATATTTTTGTGAGTGAGGGTACCAAGTGATAGATTGGGGTCCTGCTCTGGGTGTATCTGCCTAGCGCCTAAAACATTCTACCCTGGATGTGTTTTTGCAGTGAGGAAGGACTCAAGGTGAATTGGCAAGTCTAAATTGCCCCTATAAAGAGTATATTTTTGTGAGTGAGGGTACCAAGTGATAGATTGGGGTCCTGCTCTGAGTGTATCTGCCTAGCGCCTAAAACATTCTACCCTGGATGGGCATGGATGGGACCCCCTCGTCCAAGGTTTTTGCAGTGAACAAGGATTCAAGGTCATTTGGAAAGTCTAAATTGCCCTTATATAATGTGTGAGTGTGTGACCAGCGTTTGGCGCTCTGTCGTTGGTGTAGCTACCCAGCGCCCAAAATGTTCTCACCTGGATGGGCATGGAGACCATCACAGAACAACATCTACTTGGGTCGATGGGTTCCCATCCAGGGAACACTGTTTCGGGCACCAGGCAGATGCACTCAGCACAGAACGCCAATCAAATATACAGCAGCCAATTTCCAATGAATCTGTTTTTTGACTGTGGAACACCAGAGCAAACCCCCAGATCGGGATTCGAACCTTGATCCCCAGCACGTAGAGGCTGACCACTATTCCAACATACTATATACGAAACACATCAGGTTAATAATAAACCTATCTCGAATTAGTTCGTCTTCATATCATCGTTAACAACCAGGAGACTTCAAACTCCAGAGGAATCTGTAGGCATGCTATTAAAGTTCACACCGCCGACATGTTCGCAGTTCTTATTCGGGTTCTGCTCATTGTGCTTTAGCACCTGAGGGTGACACAAGTTGCCAGAGGGTCTGGTCGTTGGGGAATTTTCTGTGGTTGTCACTCTGACACATCTTCACGTTCCTTCGGCATGAATTCCTTAATGAGGGTATGAGGGAGGTGATCCGGTTTACTGATGAATATTCATCATTAACATGAAACTCATTTCTCTTACTGTACGTTGTAACCAATAAATGGAAAGTGGCGACGATGTTAACGCACAGTTAGTCACCAAAACATTATACATTTTCATTTTTAGTGTCGATACTACTACACACTTGACACATTATAACGGTAAATTGTAAATATATTCATTTTTCATTCATTATCTTCCTGCTTTATCCTATATTGGGGTCACGGTGGGGTTCCTCATGCCCATCCAGGGGAGAACGTTTTGGGCAATGGGCAGATAGACCCAGGACAGGGCGCCAATCTATCGCTGGGCACACACTCCACTCACACAGACACACTCTATATGGGGCAATATGGAGAACTCAATTGACTTGATCCATGAACCCGGAGGAAACTCACGCGGACACGGGGAGAACATGGAAACTCCACCCAGATGGGAATTCGAATCCCTAATGCTGAGAGGCGAACGTGCTAACCATTAAGCCACCGTGCCGCCCATATATATATATATATATATATATATATATATATTTTTTTTTTCGTTCCCTCTATTAAAATACTGTCTACTTTTTTATTGTACTGTTACTGGCCGGGCGGCACGGTGGCTTAGTGGTTGGCACGTTCGCCTCTCAGCGCTAGGGATTCCCGGTTCGAATCCCCATCTGGGTGGAGTTTCCATGTTCTCCCCGTGTCTGCGTGGGTTTCCTCTGGGTTCTCCGGTTTCCTCCCACAGTCCAAAAACATGGATCAAGTTAATTGAGTTCTCTAAATTGCCCCATATAGAGTGTGTTTCAGTGTGTGAGTGTGTACCCAGCGATGGATTGGTGTCCTGTCCTGGGTGTATCTGCCCAGCGCCCGAGATGTTCTCCCCTGGATGGGCACGGGGAACCCCACCGCGACCCTACCAGAGGATAAAGCGGGAGATAATGAATGAATGAATGAATGAATGGATTAAAATGTAAACATTATACATTTTTACATTTTTCGGTCCGTCACCGTGGTTACATCATGGACTCCCATCTTAAACTCTCCGATCATGTGACTAAAACGTTCCTTTCCTGCAGGTTCTGTCTGTAGAACATCAGGAAGATCAGACCTTTCTTGACTGAACATGCTACTCAGCTGTTAGTTCAAGCCCTCAGACTATCCCAGCTCCGTTGCTGTAATGCATTGCTTGCTGGTCTCCCAGCATGCCACCATCAGACCTCTACAACTGATTCAGAACTCTGCAGCCCGACTCGTGTTCAACCACCCAAGTGAATCATGTGACTCCACCTCTCCTCTCTGATTGGCTCCCTGTAGCTGCTGCGTTCAGTACAGGACTCTGACTCTGATCTACAGGACGATCTCTGGATCTGGCCCCTCTGACCTTCACTCTATTTCCAAAATACACCCCGACTCTCTGACCCCAACCATCGAGTTGGGATTATTGTAAATGACTTTGGATTAAAGCGTTTGCTGAATAACCAAATAACTTCACTTGAAATGTGACTGATGTAATCGTTGCCCAATAAAAGCGACATGGTTTATTCATTCATTCATTATCTCCCGCTTTATCCTCTATTAGGGTCGCGGTGGGGTTCCCCATGCCCATCCAGGGGAGAACGTCTCGGGCACTGGGCAGATAGACCCAGGACAGGGCGCCAATCCATCGCTGGGCACACACTCACTCACACAGACACACTCTATATGGGGCAATTTGGAGAATTCAATTGACTTGATCCATGTTTTTGGACTGTGGGAGGAAACCGGAGAACCCGGAGGAAACCCACGCAGACACGTGGAGAACATGGAAACTCCACCCAGATGGGGATTTGAACCGGGAATCCCTAGTGCTGAGAGGCGAACGTGCTAAACCACTAAGCCACCGTGCCGCCCCGACATGGTTTACTGTTTGGAAATTTATTTTTACAGACAAGAAATAAAAAGACGATTTCATATCAATTGATGATTACAGCCTTTAAAATAAGATTGCAATCTGGAACTTATCAGAAAAAGGAAGTGAAGGAGAACCATAAAACTGTCGGTTCCACATCAGGCCAGCTGTAATTACTGCAAATACATTTGTGAATTAATATTTTAATAAGTTGCAACTGTTGGAATGATTGTGGCAGTCGTAGGTTTGTGGTTAAGGAACCAGCCTTGATACCCGAAGGTCCAAAATGAATCACTCATAAAGCATTGTATTGTATTATCCATCCATTATCTTCCGCTTCATCCTCTATTATGGTCGCGGGGGGGGGGTTTCCCATGCCCATCCAGGGGAGAACGTTTCGGGCGCTGGGCAGATCCACCCAGGACAGGGCGCCAATCTATCGCTGGGCACACACTCACTCACACAGACACACTCTATATGGGGCAATTTGGAGAACTCAATGGACCTTGATCCATGTTTTTGGACTGTGGGAGGAAACCAGAGAACCCGGAGGAAACCCACGCGGACATGGGGAGAACATGGAAACTCCACCCAGATTGGGATTCGAACCGGGTATCCCTAGCGCTGAGAGGCGAACGTGCTAAACACTAAGCTACCTTACTGCCTGTATTATATTATATTATATTGAATTGTATTGTATTGTGGCGGCACGGTGGCTTAGTGGTTAGCACGTTCTCCTCTCAGCGCTAGGGATTCCTGGTTTGAATCCCCATCTGGGTGGAGTTTCCATGTTCTCCCCGTGTCCGCGTGGGTTTCCTCCGGGTTCTCCGTTTTCCTCCCACAGTCCAAACACATGGATCAAGTTAATTGAGTTCTCTAAATTGCCCCATATAGAGTGTGTTTGAGTGTGTGAGTGTGTACCCAGCGATGGATTGGCGCCCTGTCCTGGGTGTATCTGCCCAGCGCCCGAGACGTTCTCCCCTGGATGGGCATGGGGAACCCCACCGCGACCCTAATAGAGGATAAAGCGGGAGATAATGAATGAATGAATGTATTGTATTGTATTATATTATTGTATAAACTGTAAATTAGAATTGAGGTTGATGGTTGGATGTATGCAGTGATAGATTGGCGTCCTGTCCTGGGTGTATCTGCCCAGTGCCCGAAACGATCTCCCCTGGATGGGCATGGGGAACCCCCCCCGCAACCCTAATATAGGATAATGTGGAAGATAATGGATGGATGGTTGGATGTATGGACGCCTGAATGGGTGGACTGTGTTGAATTTTTGAGTGAGAGAATAAATGAATGGATGAATGGAAAAACAAGATGTGGTGGAGTCCAAAAACATGGATTCAAGGTAAATTGAATGCTCTAAATTGCCCTATTTGATTTGTTTTTTGTGATTGACTGTGTCAAGGTTCATAGGTTGACGTCATAGGTTGACGTCCTGTCCTGGGTGTTTCTGCCCAGCGCCCAAAATGTTCTCCCACTTGGTCTCAGGTTCTACAGGTAGCCTTTAACACCCTTCATGGTAACACACGCTCTTCCCATAGACATGCAGACTCAGTCCCCAAGGCCGAGTGTCCCAACAGCTCCTAAGACTTGATTTGTCGATTTGGGGGTATAGGGGTAGAGCGAAGGCCATGCTCTAATGCGGCCTAAACAATGGGCCATCACTAATCAGGGACCTCAAGGTTGCAATGAGGTTAATTGTAATGCAGGTGGCACTAGGGGAGGGGTAAAAAAAAGAAGTGTTGACTGCTTTACTGCCCTGGTGCACATTGTGTTTTTAACATTAGGCCCCTGGGGCCAGGATTTGCTCTTCTGTCCTGCTCTCTCCCCTGTGTCCTCTTCACCTTTTAATCTCTTTTTATTTACCCATTCTCTTTCGGCCCTCCACGTGTTAAAGAAAACCTTTTACAAACGTCAAAAAGGGAAATGTAAATATTGAGCCCGTCCTGCTTTGCCGCGGCTGTTGTGATGCGAGAAGAAGCCATTGTCGACCCAGCAGGGGCCTCGGCGCTACGTTTTACATTCGGCGGAAGTGACCCTTTGTATCCGAGTTATTTGTTTAAGTTGACAAAACTGAAAGAGTCCCGCTAAATAAAAAAAACCTGGCACGCCCTTACCCCCCCCCCCCCCGCGCAACATCAGTTTGTTTTAGGTATTTAAAACAAAAAAGGTTCTTTAATCTTCACAGTGTGAAATTCATTATGATTTAAATGTAGGGTCAAAAATAAATGAGTGGTTATATATATATATATGTGTGTTTGTATTGTAAATTGCTAAAATTTAGTGATGGTTTCAAACTTCATGTAATTATGTTGTGTTTAGTGTTTTTTATTAATGTGTGTATCTACTTTAGTGTATTTAATACGTACCAATGGAACTCACTGTGTAGAGTTGTGTGTGGGAGTTGGCCTTACCCCCGTCTACATCAGTTTGTTTTAGGTTTTTAAAACAAAAATGGGTCTTTTATTATCACAGTGTGAAATTCATTATGATTTTTTTTTATATATATTTATATATAAAAATAAATAAATAGCGGCGGCACGGTGGCTTAGTGGTTTAGCAAGTTCGCCTCTCAGCACTGGGGATTCCCGGTTCGAATCCCCATCTGGGTGGAGTTTCCATGTTCTCCCCGTGTCTGCGTGGGTTTCCTCTGGGTTCTCCGGTTTCCTCCCACAGTCCAAAAACATGGATCAAGTCAATTGAATTCTCAAAAATTGCCCCATATAGAGTGTGTCTGTGTGAGTGAGTGTGTGTGCCTAGCGATGGATTGGCGCCCTGTCCTGGGTCCTGGGTGTATCTGCCCAGCGCCTGAGACGTTCTCCCCTGGATGGGCATGGGGAACCCCACCGCGATCCTAATAAAGGATAAAGCTGGAGATAATGAATGAATGAATAAATAAATAATCAATATATATATATATATATATATATATATATATATTATATATATATATATATATATATATATATATAGCTGGTTTAGTGGTTAGCATGTTCTCCTCTCAGCACTAGGGATTCCTGGTTTGAATCCCAATCTGGGTGGAGTTTGCATGTTCTCCCAGTGTCCACCTGGGTTTCCGCCAGGTTCTCCGTTTTCCTCCCACAGTCCAAAAACATGGATTCGGTCAATTGAATTCTTCAAATTGCCCCATATAGCGTGTGTCTGTGTGTGTGAGTGTGTGTCCAGAGATAGATTGGTGTCCTGTCCTGTATCTGCCCAGCAACCGAAACGCCCCCCCCCCCCCCAACGACACGACCATAATAGAGGATAAAGCGAAAGATAATGGATGGATATATTTACTGTGTAATTCATTTATTTATTGTAAATTACTAAAATGTAGTGATGCTTTAGCATCAAATTTGATTTAATTATGTTGTGTTTAGTGTTTTGTATTGAGGTGTGTATCTACTTCAGTGTATTTAATACGTACCAATAGAACTCAAGGTGTATAGTTGGCGCGCCTTACCCCCGTCGATATATTAATTTACAATTTACAATATAAATTTACTATTTATAATATATATATTGTAAATGAATAAACGTAGTGATGCTTTTGCATGGAATTTGATTTAGTAATGTTGTGTTTAGTGTTTTGTATTGAGGTGTGTATCTACTCTAGTGTATTTAGAACCTTTAGAACTGTGTAGAGTTTCATTTATTTAACCAATAAGCTACTTCAGCCACAAAAAACAGACAGTTGACCTTCTTCACTTAATTGGCAGCTCTTCATGCCTTTTAACTGCCCCAGTGTCCCTCCCACCCCACATTTTTCAGTTTCACCACTCCAAATAGTGAACCCGAACCCCCCCCCCCCCCCTCTCCCTTTTTTTGGTTCTTTCTTAGTCAATAAATACAGCGCAGACACTTCAAAGCTCTCTGTTGGTGTGCCGCCTTTTATGTTAAATGTGTTTTAGTAAGGGCCAACAGACTGGCACGTCGATCCCGAGCAGGCCGAGGCACGGGGACGACACGGAGCCCACGTCATCGCTTCGGATGAAGGGAAGAGGATTGATGTCATTGAAGCAACATGGATGAACGAACGCTTTCAGCCGAATCTTATCTGGAGCGTCTCAGTCTCCGTACACCATATGTGGGCAAAATACTTCAAAGTTTGCATTTGATAACATGACAAATGAGAGCGCATTGAGGCCGCGGGAAAAGGGCTCGGGCGAGGCGGGGGGAAAAAGCAAAAGCGGGAGGACCGAGAGTGCCACTTTATTTCCGCGAGCCCTTTTCCTGTCAGGCCAGGCGCTTTAAGAGGGCCATTACACATTCAAGTCACTGTTGTTTCTTTTATAGAACGTTCTGGGAGAGAGAAAAGGAAATGCTGAAAATAAGGAGCGAAAAAAAAAAGCAAGGTGGCAAGGAGGGGGACAAGGGACAACCAGTGGTACAATGTTTTTCTTTCTGGCAAAAGATGGGCACAAAGGAAGTGTAGAGTGAATCGTGGCGGACAAAAAGAGTGAGTTCCAGTAGGTCGCACTGTCGGTGAATACACAGAGGGGAACTTGTGTCTGAGCTTAAAGTCTCCAGAGCTGGACGAGCCTCCAGTTTTCGGCCGTCTTCCCCGGCTCCTGGTGACCAAATTTGGCCTAAGGCCAAAAGGTGGCTTAGTGGTCAGCACGTTCTCCTCTCAGCACTAGGGATTCCTGGTTCAAATCCCCATCTGGGTGGAGTTTCCATGTTCTCCCCGTGTCCGCGTGGGTTTCTTTCGGGTTCTCCGGTTTCCTCCCACGGTCCAAAAACATGGATCAAGTCAATTGAGATCTCCAAATTGCCCAATATAGAGTGTGTCTGTGTGAGTGAGTGTGTGCCCAGTGATAGATTGGCGCCCAAAACGTTCTCCCCTGGATGGGCATGGGGAACCCCCCCACCGCGCCCCCAATATAGGATAAAGCGGAAGATAATGAATGAATGAATGAATGAATGAATTTGGCCTACTGTGAGTACACACAGAGCAATTAGTCCTCCACATTAGGTGGATTAGGTTAGGTGCCTTGCCCAAGGGCACTTCAGCCATGGTACTTGGTGGGATTGGGATTGGGAATCGAACGAGGGACCTTCAGGTCACAAGGCTGGTTTCTTAACCACAAGCCCATGACTGCCCTTCCACGTCCTTGTCAGAAAGAGACGTCCCCTGCCCGCCAGACGCAAGGAGACGTGCCAATTATCCCCGAAATTCGTTTCCTTTCATTTTCACAGAGTGACACACACAAAAAAAAAATGACATACCTTATATCTTCCTCACGGCTTAATTCTAATCCCAGATCCTTTTCCGGCATCCAAATGGTATTACCGTACTGATTATGCGCCACAGTTTGGAGATATGAGCCCTTGCTTTCATGTCTTCCTTACCCTGTGACCAGGACCTTGACAGAGCTTGATAAATCTGCAGCGTGTTACCCATCAGCTCATGTTTAACAAATGAAAGTGGGCGCGTGACAGCGAGCGGGATGGGCCGAGCCAGCCGTCTGATTAAAGCGCCATCATTACCTGTACGCTTGAGACATCCGTCCCATCCCCGTGCATCCGCCCGACGCCGACGTGGGCAGGAAATCCGTCTCTCTCCCCGCGTCTTAGACTCGTCTGGAATCTCGTCCTTAAACGTGGCACTACGTGAGTCACTTGAGAATGAAGGGATGATAGAAAAATCGACGCACGCAGCCCTCACCTGAACGTCTCGGGTCATGACAGGTGCACGATAGGTTTACTGCCAGGAAACCTGTTTTTTTTTTTTTCTTTTAAATCGAGACGTGAGCCTGAGGAGACGAGGCCGCCGCTCATCACCTTCCAATCAATATGAGGATTCACTCCACGCCACCGGTGTACACACTTAATTAATATTCATGTGTTCATTAGCATGAGGCTGACACCGGAGTCAGTGCGGTCTTAAGGGGGTGCTAATGTAACCGCTCGATGCAAACATTGTTTCTAGGGAAACCGGCTTAATGAGGTTCTAGAGGAAAGGGTGAGACTGTAAACTGATAACACCTTCTCTCGGGGTTTGGCATACCTGCCTACACACACACACACTTACACACACTAACACACACTTACACACACACACACCCTTGAGATAGCACCTGCTATGTGAAGGCTGCCATAAGTTTAAGTTAAGAGTGTGAAATCCCACTACATGTGAACTCGCAGCAGCTGCCCCGTTCTCCCCGTTCTCCCCGTTCTTCCCGTTAAGGCTTCTGCAGTCGGGAAAATGAAAATGACCCCCGCATTCAGTCGCCGAATATGTTTTGTTGCTATTTAACCAAAGGTTTCACCAAAAACCAGTCTTCCAAAATGGGCTGAGATGAAGGATTTGGAGGTTTGTTAACAGCGAGGAGCTTTCGGAAGAAATAAAAACCCTATATCGTCGAAAAACGATGCAATAAAAGCCTCTGCTTTACGTCACTTAGGGATTGCAAAGGTTGCAAATTGATCCGGGCTCAAAATCAGGGCGAGGAATGATTGAGGAGTGAAATTCATTCATTCGTTCATTCATTATTTTGGACTGTGGGAGGAAACCGAAGAACCCAGAGGAAATCCATGTGGACACGAGGAGGACATGCAAACTCCACCCAGATCGGGATTCGAACCTATATCCCCAGGGCTGAGAGGAGAACATGCTAACCACTAAGCCACCCTGCCACCCAGAAATAATAATTAATTAATTAATTCATTCATCCATTATCTTCCGCTTTAACCTCTACTAGGGTCACAAGGCAGGGGGGGGGGGTCCTCATGCTCATCCAGGGGAGAACGTTTCGGGCGCTGGGCAGATACACCCAGGACAGGACGCCAATCTATCGCTGGGCACACACTCACTCACTCACTCACTCACTCACACACACTCTATATGGGGCAATTTAGAGTAGCCAATTTACCTTAACGGCTTAACTTACACACACACACCCTTGAGATAGCACCTGCTATGTGAAGGCTGCCATAAGTTTAAGTTAAGAGTGTGAAATCCCACTACATGTGAACTCGCAGCAGCTGCCCCGTTCTCCCCGAATCCCCGTTAAGGCTTCTGCAGTCGGGAAAATGAAAATGACCCCCGCATTCAGTCGCCGAATATGTTTTGTTGCTATTTAACCAAAGGTTTCACCAAAAACCAGTCTTCCGAAATGGGCTGAGATGAAGGATTTGGAGGTTTGTTAACAGCGAGGAGCTTTCGGAAGAAATAAAAACCCTATATAGTCGAAAAACGATGCAATAAAAGCCTCTGCTTTACGTCACTTAGGGATTGCAAAGGTTGCAAATTGATCCGGGCTCAAAATCAGGGCGAGGAATGATTGAGGAGTGAAATTCATTCATTCATTCATTCATTACCTCCCGCTTTATCCTCTATTAGGGGTCGCGGTGGGGTTCCCCATGCCCATCCAGGGGAGAACGTCTCGGGCGCTGGGCAGATACACCCAGGACAGGGGGGGCAATCTATCGCTGGGCACACACTCACTCACACAGACACACTCTACATAGGGCAATTTGGAGAACTCAATTGACTTGATCCATGTTTTTAGACTGTGGGAGGAAAACCCGGAGGAAACCCACGCGGACACGGGGAGAACATGGAAACTCCACCCAGATGGGGATTCGAACCGGGAATCCCTAGTGCTGAGAGGTGAACATGCCAACCACTAAGCCACCGTGCCGCCAGGAGTGAAATTATCTGATCTTATCTCATTACGGCGGCCGTTTAAACACATACCAGGGTCGTGGTGGTGGGGGCATTTTGGGTGCTGGGCGCCACATCGCTGGGCACGCACTCCCACACACAGTACATGGGGCAATTTAGAGCGTCGTGTATGTATGTTTTTTTTCCGGATGTGGAGGGAAGCTGAAGAACCTGAGGAAAACCCAGACAGAACCCAGGACAGGGACACACACTCACTTTGACCCTCACTATATATATATATGGGGCAATTTAGAGAATTCCATTTACCATGCTCCCCATGCACATCCTGGCAGATACACCCAGGACAGGGCTCCAATCTATCACTGGGCATATACAGTATTCACACAAACACACTCTATATGGGGCAAATTAGAGCATTCCATTCACCTTGAAGCCATGTTTTTGGATTGTGGGAGGAAACCGGAGAACCCGGAGGAAACCCACACAGACAATGTTTAATTTTTAAATCAAATATCAGATCTTAGAATCTCAAATACTTAATCCTCTACAAATGGAGTGGGTGGGGGGTTCCCCATGCCCATCCAGGGGAGAACGTTTCGGGCACTGGGCAGATACACCCAGGACAGGGTGCCAATCTATCACTGGACACAAACTCAAACACACACTGTATATGGGGCAATTTAGAGCATTCAATTCACCTTGAATTCATGTTTTTGAACTGTTTTTGAAAATCTATGCAGACGGACATGCAGAACATTCTCTTCTCAGCGCTAGGGGTTCCCGGTTTGAATCCCAATCTGGGTGGAGTTTGCATGTTCTCCCCGTGTCCGAGTGGGTTTCCTCCTCCGGGTTCTCCGGTTTCCTCCCACAGTCCAAAAACATGGATCAAGGTCAATTGAGTTCTCCAAATTGCCCCATATAGAGTGTGCTTGTGTGAGTGAGTGTGTGCCCAGGTGATAGATTGGCGCCCTGTCCTGGGTGTATCTGCCCAGCGCCCGAAACGTTCTCCCCTGGATGGGCATGGGGAACCCCCCCCCCCCCCCCCCCCCCCCCCCCCCATAAAAGGGGGATAAAGCAGAAGATGATGGATGGATGGATTGTATTCAGTATTACACATCGTTTGTATTTCTAATTCCTTCCATTTTGTTTTAATTGTATTTAATTACAGCTCGTTCAGAGTGTGCAGCATTTCAGGAACGACGTTCCGGATTCAGTAAAACAAACACAGATTACAGACGAGGATCCGAGGTTCTGTATCGTCCACAAAGTCTGAGCTCAACATGGGAATTAAACTCACTTCAGTTTTATTTGCAGATGACTTTTAGCCATCGACGTGGAACGACAGATTTCCACAGAGCGGCGTCTGGTTCCCTCGGTGTCTGCAGCCGGAGAACAGAGGAGGGGAGGGGGCGGTTCTCCACCGGGCGAGATTAAGTTCTTAAAAGACTGTTTGTGTATCACAATAGAACATAAAGCCTACAGTACTGTGCAGGAAACAGAACGCTGTGAGGGGGAGTGAGAGTGTTCTAACAGTGTATAATCACTGCAGCGCTCGCTCATGGGATGTGTAAGATTAAAGGTATAAAGGTGAGGGGGCCCAGCGATGGATTGGCGCCCTGTCCTGGGTGTATCTGCCCAGCGCCCGAGACGTTCTCCCCTGGATGGGCATGGGGAACCCCCCCCCCCCCCCCCCGTGACCCTAATATAGGATAAAGTGAAAGATAATGATGGGCGGTGGGGTTCCCCATGCCCAACCAGGGGAGAACGTTTCGGGCGCTGGGCAGAGAGACCCAGGACAGGGCACCAATCTATCACTGGCCACACACTCACTCACACAGACACCATATGGGGCAATTTAGAACATTCATTTCACCTTGATTCCATGTTTTTGGACTGTGGGAGGAAACCCATGTGGACACGAGGAGAACATGCAAACTCCACCCAGATCGGGATTCGAACCTATATCCCCAGGGCTGAGAGGAGAACATGCTAACCACTAAGCCACCCTGCCACCCAGAAATAATTCATTCATTCATTCATTATCTCCCGCTTTATCCTCTATTAGGGTCACGGTGGGGTTCCCCATGCCCATCCAGGGGAGAACGTCTCGTGCGCTGAGCAGATACACCCAGGACAGGACGCCAATCCATCACTGGACACACACTCACTCACACAGACACACTCTATAGGGGCAATTTTGAGAATTCAATTGACTTGATCCATGTTTTTGGACTGTGGGAGGAAACCGGAGAACCCGGAGGAAACCCACGCGGACACGGGGAGAACATGGAAACTCCACCCAGATGGGGATTCGAACCGGGAATCCCTAATGCTGAGAGGAGAACATGCTAAACCACTAAGCCACCCTGCCACCCAGAAATAATAATTAATTAATTAATTAATCCATTATCTCCCGCTTTATCCTCTACTAGGGTCACAGGGGAAGGGGGGGGTCCTCATGCTCATCCAGGGGAGAACGTCTCGGGCGCTGGGCAGATAGACCCAGAACAGGGCGCCAATCCATCACTGGGCACACACTCACTCACTCAAACACACTCTATATGGGGCAATTTTGAGAATTCAATTGACTTGATCCATGTTTTTGGACTGTGGGAGGAAACCGGAGAACCCGGAGGAAACCCACGCAGACACGGCGAGAACATGGAAACTTCACCCAGATGGGGATTCGAACCGGGAATCCCTAGTGCTGAGAGGAGAACGTGCACCACTAAGCCACCGTGCCGCCAGTTTATGTTTATGTTTTAATAATAAAATATTTTAAAGGTGACATCATGATAAACTCTATATCAATATACATCTTAATAGTTCATATTTATAGACTTTGTCGGTTTGAATGTTCTATTGTGGCTTAAAGGGAAGAACAATCTCACAGGTGGTTTGCTACTACATTTCCCAGCCTGCTTTGCAAGCTTCAGGAACTGAAGTCATGGTGGTGCTGCCCATGTGCTCTCCATGTTCCTTTGACTTTCTACCATATGAAGTTCTTGAGAAGTTTATGAGTCAAACCAACATCTCTGAACATGTTCCGTCAGTTCCGTCTGTGTGAACGTTTAGTTTGGGTTCTGATGACGTTCTAAGATTAAAGGAACCTGTAAAACCAACCCTGTTTGTCTGCACTGGACATCAGGGGAACACTTCCCAACACAAAAGGGTTGTTTCTGCTGGAACCCATCTTCTCTTTAATGGGACCAGGTTCTCTCACTGGACTGGACACTGGACAGTTACTTGGTTCTAACTGAGCAAGCCGGATTAAACATCATAGAACACGATGGATGCACTCAGAGAGGATAATGGGATTTCAGAACGACTCTTAACAGGTTAGTTACAGTCATTCTTTAATTCATTTTGTTTACATTGAACTCTAATTGGGCGGCACGGTGGCTTAGTGGTTGGCATGTTCTCCTCTCAGCGCTAGGGATTCCCGGTTCGAATCCCCATCTGGGTGGAGTTTCCATGTTGTCCCCGTGTCCGCGTGGGTTTCCTCCGGGTTCTCCGGTTTCCTCCCACAGTCCAAAAACATGGATCAAGTCAAGTGGGTTCTCCAAATTGCCCCATATAGAGTGTGTCTGTGTGAGTGAGTGTGTGCCCAGCGATAGATTGGCGCCCTGTCCTGGGTGTATCTGCCCAGCGCCCGAGATGTTCTCCCCTGGATGGGCATGGGGAACCCCACCGCGACCCTAATAGAGGATAAAGCGGAAGATAATGAATGAATGAATGAATGAACTTTAATAATGCTGAAGATAAACTTTACAAACTGATATGTTAATGAGCTTCGTGACCCTGAAGTGATTCCTGGTAATCGATGATGTTCATAAATTTATTAATTTTTCTAAAACGGCAACTTTAAAATAAAGCAGGTAGAATAAAGGCCCTTACACGAGTCATTCATTGCACGTTTATTCTTATTTTTCCTTTATGTATATTTTATTATATTTGGTGTTCTGTGTTTATATTATAATTTACAGTATTTTTATTATATACTGTATGCTGCTTTTTATAGCTGCTTATTATTTTTTGTTTTTCTCATTTGTTTTTTTTCACTGCTGCAATACACGAACGTCTCGCTGTGATTAATAAAGTGATCGTGATCTATCTATCAGGCTTAATATTCATTCATTCATTCATTATCTCCCGCTTTATCCTCTATTAGGGTCGTGGTGGGGTTCCCCATGCCCATCCAGGGGAGAACGTTTCGGGCGCCGGGCAGATACACTCAGGACAGGGTGCCAACCTATCGCTGGGCACACACTCACTCACACAGACACACTCTATATGGGGCAATTTGGAGAACTCAATTGACTTCATCCATGTTTTTGGACTGTGGGAGGAAACCGGAGAACCCGGAGGAAACCCACGCGGACACGGGGAGAACATGGAAACTCCACCCAGATGGAGATTCGAACCGGGAATCCCTAGTGCTGAGAGGCGAACGTGTTAACCACTAAGCCACCGTGCCGCCCAGGCTTAATATATTATTTAAAAAATTTTACTACAAAAAATGTATTCCATTTATTTATAGTTTTGAATATATATTATATATATATATATATATATATAAAATAATTATAATTGCCCAGCGATGGATTGGCGTCCTGTCCTGGGTCTATCTGCCCAGCGCCCGATACGTTCTCCCCTGGATGGGCATGGGGACCCCCCCCCAACCCTAATAGTGGATAAAGCGGGAGATAATTAATGAATGAATATATATATAATGGGGCGCCCCCTTATAATGAGGCGGCACGATGGCTTAGTGATTGGCAGGTTCGAATTCCAATCTGGGTGGAGTTTGCATGTCCTCCCCGTGTCCACGATGACCCTAGTAGAGGATAAAGTGGACGATAATGGATGGATGGATAATATAATGTGTACAGACACTATTAAAGTGAAAGACATGGTAATGAATTAGTGAATGAATGAATGAAATTTTGCACATATTGATTGTAGTTATTGCACACAAGCGCAAGCTGTAATTTATCATGTTCTAAGGCATTCCAAGATTCCAAACGTGGTTCTATATTGAAGTTTTCCGAATAATCAATCCAGCTTGGAGTTAAAGAACTCACTAAATAACATTTACACAATGCCACAGCATCATTTCATAATGCTTAATGTTCTTGCTGTACAGAGGAATTTCCACGTGTTGTTACTCGGTTCATTCTCATATCACGCAAGAAAGAAATACCGGCAGTAAGCTACACGACGGTGTCACATCTGTTTTTATGACCACACGATACAACAGCGACAAACCCTCAGTGAATCTCAAATGTTGTAGGTTCTGCAAAGCCCAGAGCTTTGTCACTTTGTCTGTAGTCGGTATTCATGATCTGTCAGAAGAAGAAAAAAGAAGAGAACAAAAGTCTTTTCATATTTCCCATGGAAGGAAAAAAAAAAGTCAATTATGTTGTATCACTTTAGAGCTGCATATCTAATCAAATATGAATGAAGCCACTCAGGAGGTCATTCTGCTCTTGTTATTCCTGCATTTCAATTGGACATGAAACCTCATTCCTCTGTCGATGCCACCGCTGCTCAGCAGAACAGACAACACACTCTTGACCTTTTTAAATAAACCAGCGCCTCTGTTTCATTAACAGTACCACTTAGCCAATCTTTCGCATCCGATAAATCAGGCCAAATGAATCTGTTTTGCATCGTTTAATTGATTTTTTTTTTTCCCTTTTCGTTTTCCAAGCCATAGTAGGTCCTGACAGAGTAGAGTCGGGTGACGGATCGAGCCCAGCGCAAACAGTTTCAGAGAATCAGGCTGTGATTGATCAGTGCCTTCGAGGAGAAAGAGCAAAGGAAGGAGACCAGATTAAAAGCGTAACAAGTGCACCTCCTCTACTTCTTCTTAGTTTCTGGAATGGCAGATATGGAGTGTGAGGTTGTGTGTACCAGGCGGTGATGGATGGCTGACGTTGTCTTCGGTTTGGTGGTCGAGCCGCGCTTGGTTCGTTTTAAAACACAAGCTGTTTATTGGGTTAGCTCAATAGGAGGAGCCTGCTGTAAGGCGTTTGGACGTTTTGGTCGAGGTCTAGTTGATGGTCTCTCTGTTGATGGTTTTACAGCAGACTGGGGTCCATGTGGACTTCTCTATGTGCAGTGCATGTGTGCCTGGAAGACGTTACAGCCGTGTTCATGACCTTGCTGGACACTACAATCCAAAACTAATAATAATAATAATAATAATACATTTTATTTGAAAGCGCCTTTCAGAACACCCAAGGATGCTGTACAAAACATACATATTAAAAAACAAAAAAATAATCATGTGCAAAAGAAAGTAGAATGAAATAAATTACAAAAAACTACAAAGTTCTTTGCACCTGATTGTGCACTGCAATGTTGCGTAAAATACAGAATATGTATAATACGATGCTACCACCACCATGCTTCACTGTGGTCAGTTTATAACAGTTAACATTAACTTTAATGAATTTGTGAATTATTGTTCGTATGAAAGAACATGTAGGTAGGCAGAATCTAGGTGTTGAAATCTGATTGGCTGAAAATCAGGTTTAATAATACAGCAGAGCAGCTGGTTCCTCTTTATATATATATATATGGTGGCTTAGTGGTTAGCATGTTCTCCTCTCAGCGCTAGGGATTCCCGGTTCGAATCCCCATCTGGATGGAGCTTCCATGTTCTCCCCGTGTCGTGTGGGTTTCCTCCGGGTTCTCCGGTTTCCTCCCACAGTGCAAAAACATGGATGAAGTCAATTGAGTTCTCCAAATTGCCCCATATAGAGTGAGTGAGTGTATGCCCAGCGATAGATTGGCGTCCTGTCTTGGGTGTATCTGCCCAGCACCCGAAACGTTGTCCCCTGGATGGGCATGGGGAACCCCCCCCCCCGCAACCCTAATATAGTATAAATTGGAAGATAATGGATGGAGATATATATATATATATATATATATATATATATATATATATATATATATATATATATATATTTCTTTTTTTTTTTTTTTTTTTTTACGAAAAGGCCCACTTTTTTAAAGTACCCGACCGAATATTTGACCCGAGCTTTGCGATATACATCACATAGTCTCTTCAGAATAACCTTTAACCTCCGCATTGCTTCACCGATTAATTGTATTATTACTTACTGGCATTTAATACCTAGCCTTCTCTGTGTGGTCACATCTCAGACTTTCTTTTTTTTCCACAATACCATAAATACTTAAAAATCTCTTGTTTTCATTGTTAATTTGTCTTTATGATGCCTAAACAGATATGTGATCTGTGGAAAAAAAAGCATGATGAGGCTATTTAAACAATCAAGTCCAAAGAACTTCGTAGTTTTGGGCTTTAGTGTCCATGTGGATTTCTGGAAGACACCTGACCATAACAGCTGTGTTTATGACCTTGCTGGACACTACTTTCCAAAACTATGACGTTCTTTGGACCTGATTGTGCGCTGCTTTGTTGTTTAAAAATCCATGTCATGCTGTCATGTCCGATGCTGATGTTGGACAGGAACACTGTCAACATGGGACAGTTTAAAGAATGTCTGGTTTTAGTGTCGAGCCCACCAGAGATCCTCTGCATAGAACCTGTTGTACCATATTTTCGTGCAGGCATGCTATTTCTTCCACAGTGAGTCGCTGGAGAACGTTAAAGTAACAACCTTGATTCAGTCTTAAGGATTATAACCAGACTGAACTATAGATATGAACACATCACCCCCATTCTGAAATCTCTGCACTGGCTCCCTGTCTCATCTCGGATAGAGTACAAAATTCTTCTGTTTACTTACAAATGTATTACTGGTCAAGTCCCATCATACCTACAGGAACTTCTCACCCCCCAAACATCAATCCGCACCCTTAGACCAACAGGCAGCATGCTCCTTCAGGTGCCCCACGCTAGGCTTCGAACTATGGGGGGCCGAGTCTTTTGCTCAGCTGCACCACGTCTCTGGAACTGTCTCCCGTCCAGCTTAGGTCAGCTCAGAGCCTGGACAATTTTAAAGCTCTGTTCAAGACTTTCTTTTTTAAAAAAGCATATAATTGTTGATGCATTGATGCATGCATAATATTTAATGATTTTTAGTGTTGGATGTTTGCCATTATTGTGGCACTGAGATTTTACATAATGAAAAGTGCGTTACAAATCAAATCTATTATTTTTACTATTATTATTATTATAGATATAGCAAAAAAATACAAAAAGCAGCATCACATGTGTGTGCATACACACACACACACACACTTATTTTTTGTAAAATGTGTAGTGCTCAAGAAATATTTTTAAATCCTTCATTCATTCACTATCTCCCGCTTTATCCTCTATTAGGGTCGCGGTGGGGTTCCCCATGCCCATCCAGGGGAGAACGTCTCGGGCGCTGGGCAGAAAGACCCAGGACAGGGAGCCAATCCATCGCTGGGCACACACTCACTCACACAGACACACACTCTATATGGGGCAATTTGGAGAACTCAATTGACTTGATCCATGTTTTTGGACTGTGGGAGGAAACCGGAGAACCCGAACGGACACGGAGGAGAAACATTAAACTCCACCCAGATGGGGATTCGAACCGGGAACCTATGTAAATATTTGATATAGATATAAGAACATTTCCTGAATATTTGAACCATGATTAAAATATATATTTGGCCTGCAAAATTTTGGGGCGGCACGGTGGTTTAGTGTTCAGCATGTTCTCCTCTCAGCGCTAGGGATTCCCGGTTCAAATCCCAATTTGGGTGGAGTTTGCATGTCCCCCCCCCCCGTGGGTTTCCTCCAGGTTCTCCGGTTTCCTACCACAGTCCAAAAACATGGATAAGGTCAATTGAATTCTCCAATAATATTGCCCCATATAAAATGTGTGTGATTGAGTGTGTCTCCAGTGATAGATTGGCGTCCTGTCCTGGGTGTATCTGCCCAGCCCGACAGGACGCCACTATTACTGGACACACACTCAATCACACACACACACACACACTTTATATGGACACATTACGACGACTCGTGTTCTGTTTGTGGAATTTGGCCAATCGATTATCGTAATAATTATATGTAAATTTGTATATTTGCTATTTTGTAAGCATAAAATTTTCTTTACAAACAAATTTTTTAATTCTGTGGCACGATGAGTTGTTTCTAAAAGAGGAAAGTGATGGAAACACTCGAACAACACACATTCGATCTATGTGCAATAATTATTTGCTGTGTAATTTTATTTATTTATTTATGTATTGGCAGCTTGGTGGTGGCTTAGTAGTTTAGCATGTTTGTAAATAACCTCTCAGCGCTATGTTGGGGATATCCCCGGTTCGAATCTTCCCTTTATCCTCTGGGTGGGGTTTCCCATGCCCATCCCGTGTCTGGGCGTGGGCAGATACACTTCCTCGCTGGGTACTCCCCTCACACACTCAAGCACACTCTATATGGGGCAATTTAGAGAACTCAATTAACTTGATCCATGTTTTTTGGACTGTGGGAGGAAACCGGAGAACCCGGAGGAAACCCACACGGACACGGGGAGAAACATGGAAACTCCACCCAGATGGGGATTCGAACCGGGAATCCCTAGCGCTGAAAGGAGTCCAATCAAAACCATGGATCAAGTATAATTATGATAATTAATGATTAATTATGAATGATGTGGATTCAAAATTGCCCCATATACTGAGTGTGTCATCTGTGTGAGTGAGTGTAATTTAGGCTTGGAGTACAAGATCCCAGCGATAAGGATTGGCGCCCTGTCTGTTTGGGTGGTATCGTAATAATTATATGCCCAGCGCCCGATAAACGTTCTCTTTACAAATTTTTAATTCTGGATGGCATGGGGAACCCCACTGCGACCCTAATAGAGGATAAAGCGGGAAACACTCATCATGTGTGTGGAACAATGAATGAATTATTTTATTAATTAATATTTATTATGTGTATGTATTGCATTTTATGGTGTATTTCGTGCTTTTGTTGTATATAGAACTGTATTTTTTTTGTATTTTTTTACTGCATAATTATTTTATTTTATTATATTTGTAATTCCATTTATTGTACCTAAGATGCCTTTTTATATGCCACACATCTATATACTGTATTTTTGTATTTAAAAAAAAAAAAAAAAAAAAAAAAAAAAAAAAATTCTCATTTTCTTCTTTAAAATTTTAATTTAAATGATAACTTTAAAATAACAGGGTAATCGGGGTCCGTGGCCCATAATTTCGTTTTTATCTCATGTACCTCATGTGATATTAATGATAATAAATTTTTCTTGAATCTTATAAAATTGATTAGAATTTATTTTGAACTACGTGTGCAATACTGTCCCTATGCTGCTGTTGCTAAAGTGAATTCCTCCATGGTGGGTCTGGTTAAGGATGAGCTTTTTGGATTTCAAAAAGTGGGTGTAGATCCCCCCCCCCCCCCCCCCCCCCCCCCACACACACACCCATCCCAGATGAAAGCCACATGGAAATTTAGCAGAATTATTTTTCTACGAACATAAAATCTTGTTTGAAAAGCCAGATAATAAAAATAAAGCGTACTTTTTTTTTTTATGCGATTGGATTTCGGTTACATAACGCTCGGTGCAGTTGTGTTTGCTCTCATTTTAAGCGGCAGGTTGTTTGAAATTCCGTCTCGGCTCCATCGGGCAGCACAAAGGGCCTGCATTAATGGACGACGCGATATTGTAGTACACATAAAGAAAAGAAACCGGGGGGAAAATCCTTTTCTCAGGAGACATAAATATAGCGCTGTCCACTGCCCTGTGTCAAAGTTAGGTCACTCAGTGGGGTGTAGACTTCAAAGCAGGCAGGGAATTCTCCGAAAACAACTGTGAGCGATTTCGAATCAACACACGTTGTCTCTCCTCCCCGAGCTCCGTCCCCGAAATGTTCTCTCCATCAATCGCCTTCAGGATCATTTGATCTGGACGGGGTTGTATGTTTCTTGGTCGGACGGCGCTCTCTAATTTTATATCGGCCCGCTATTTTTGAGCGCTGACAAATGGGGGAAACCAGAAAGCAAAACACGGCCTCCGGTATTTGCATTGTCAGTCAGACAGAGTGGGAAAATGCAGCCAGCTCACAGGAGACTCATCGGCGGTTCGTGAAGTGACGGGGAATCGATGGTGGTCTCGTCCGAGGGTCCGCCCGGACCGGGGGCGAGCGACCCCGGACCAGCCGGAGAGAGAGAAATGAAGAAAGTCAGCGGATGACCTGCCTATTTTGCTTAACAGTATGTGGGAAATGAAAGTGACCCGGCGGGGTTAAAGGGCAAAAAACATGTCAAGAATTTCCCAGGATATGTTTCAAGGGCAGGCCAGACGACAAGATGGAGGCTCGCCGGTATTTTCGGGTCTGAGATATGTATTCTGGCGGATGGAGGAGAAGATTACGATCCGTCAATGGAGACACAAGGAGACACGGTCATTGTGCGCCGCTGATGGGCTTGGCCTGAGTTGCATTGTGGGTAAGTGGCACTCGCTCCGGCCTCAGCAGGATGCTGGCTGTTTTGGCCGGTCCTCAGGTGCTGTCACTCTCCCCTCCACCATATTAATTATGGGATAAAGACTCTAATCCCTCGCCTTTGAAGCAGCAGCCTGGTTTTCAAGGCGGCACTTTAGCGCCGAAAGAGAGACCTCGTACGACATCGATGGCAACACAAAAAAGCTCGGGACGTTCCGTTTTTCATCCTTATTTAAAAGCTTGCCGTGTTTTATTCGACCAGATCCTCTGCTGCTGCTTGCATCTTCGTGTAAACGTGAACGCCTCGTTTCCCTTCTGTGGACGCCACGACTCGGCATTCGAGTGGAATCCGTGAAGCGTGCGCTCAATGGGATGCGGCCTTTATGACGACTGAAATCCATACATAATTGGATCCCCCAGATTAGCGGCCTCGCGCGCTCTTTGCGGCAAAAAACGTCATTAGCATTTGCCTTCAGCGTATACATCAAAGCCATGAATGAACTGTCAGCAGACAGATTTCCTTTTTTTTTTTTTTTTTTTTTTCCCCCCCTCGCTCTATATTCTGCAGCCAGACACGTTGAAATTACGCAGATGTCAGTATTTAATTATGTGCGCCATTGTTTTATTAAAACATAATTCATGTTCATCGTTCAATTAATGCGGGTTTGGAGATTAACATTTATTATGTACTCATTTGCTCACAGGCAGGATGGGAGAGGCTTTTGTCCAAAGTTATTCATTTATTTCGCTGAGAATTTTGCCAACAGTGAAAATGTTAACGCTTGATTCTTTTTTTTTGGGGGGGGGGGGTATTGTTATTGTAGGGTTATTTTTTGTTGTTTTTTGGGAAATTAAAGCTTTATTCAACTAACTGTGAGTGGAAAACATAAAAGCACCAATCAGAACATTCATTCATTCATTATCTTCCACTTTATCCTATATTAGGGTGATATATTATGACCTGAAGGTCCCTGGTTCGATTCCCAATCCCACCAAGTACCATGGCTGAAGTGCCCTTGGGCAAGGCAGCTAACCCCCGGGGGCCGTATTAAAGGCTGCCCAGCGCTCCGGGCACGTGTGCTCACTTCACCAGGGTGTGTACGTATATGTGTGTGTTTCACTGCACGGGTGGGTTAAATGTGGAGGACAAATTCCTCTGTGCGTACTCACAGTAGGCCAAATTCATTCATTCATTTATTCATTCATTCATTATCTCCTGCTTTATCCTCTATTAGGGTCGCGGTGGGGTTCTCCATGCCCATCCAAGGGGAGAACGTTTCGGGCGCTGGGCAGATACACCCAGGACAGGACGCCAATCTATCGCTGGACACACACTCACTCACACAGACACACTCTATATGGGGCAATTTGGAGAACTCAATTGACTTGATCCATGTTTTTGGACTGTGGGAGGAAACCGGAGAACCCGGAGGAAACCCACGCGGACACGGGGAGAACATGGAAACTCCACCCAGATGGGGATTCGAACCGGGAATCCCTAGCGCTGAGAGGCGAACGTGCTGACCACTAAGCCACCGTGCCGCTATATATATATATATATATATATATATATATATATATATTCATTCATTCATTCATTTATTATCTCCCGCCTTATCCAGGGGAGAACATCTCGGGCGCTGGGCAGATACACCCAGGACAGGACGCCAATCTATCGCTGGACACACACTCACTCACACAGACACACTCTATATGGGGCAATTTGGAGAACTCAATTGACTTGATCCATGTTTTTGGACTGTGGGAGGAAAATTTCAATTTAAAAGCTTTATTTGCATGACAAATTATACATTCGTATTGCACAATGCTGGTTTACAAAAAAATAAAATAATAATAATAAAATAAAATAAATAAATAAATAAATAAACAATAAAAACAAATTTACAAAATTACAAGAATGTACATAGTATACAATGAAATAGTATAATATATACATATATATAAATATTTAAATAAAAGTAGAGGTGTGTGTGTGTGTGTGTGTGTGTGTGTGTGTGTGTGTGTGTGTGTGTGTGTGTGTGTGTGTGTGTGGTCACTCTCTGTCCCTCTCCTGGTGGCAGGTGTATGTGTACAGTGCTGCCAGTACACAGCTCTCCCTGTGTTCCCCCAGTAGGTGGGGCAGTTTTTGGGTGGGGGTGAGGGAGGTGAAGTTGGGGATGATGTGTGTGAGTTTGTTGTAGTATTTTTTCTCTATTTGGGTGGGGTGAGGGATGCAGTTCGTGATGTGGGGGGCAGTTTTTTTGGGTGGGGGTGAGGGAGGTGAGTTGGGGATGAGTGTGGTGAGTTTGGGGGTGATCTCGGTGTATTTGGGTGGGGGTGAGGGAGGTGCAGTTGGGGGTGATCTCGGTGTATCTGGTGCATTCTGTGAGGAAGTGTAGCTCTGTCTCGGTTCTGTTCAGGGGACATCGCTGACACACCCTCTTCTCTCGGGGCAGCCAGGTCTGCCGGTGTCGCCCCGTCTCGATGGCCAGCTGATGAGCGCTGAGTCTGTACCTGGTCAGGGCGTGTCTCGGTCCGGGGTCCGTCACACGGCTCAGATAGGCTGCCGGTGTGTACGGCCGCTTTAGGGTCAGATAACACTCCATTTTACTCTGGGACTGACTTTCAGACACGGGGAGAACATGGAAACTCCACCCAGATGGGGATTCGAACCGGGAATCCCTAGCGCTGAGAGGCGAACATGCTAAACCACTAAGCCACCGTGCCGCCGCTATTTAATTAATTTAATTTAATTTAATTATGGTGGCATTGTTCTTATATATATATATATATATTTAAAAGAAGAGCTGAACAAGTTTAAACTCTGGCTTCACAGACACTTGTGAAGGAAACAGTCACTATGGTTCGAATGCTGCCCTCTTGTGCTTACCTCTGAACTGTGTGTACCTGCCGTCCAGCGTTTTGCACTTTGTTTGATGTCCATTTCTCCCGTTACGGCTGTAATGTAAACGTTTTTCTTTAACTACTCCGGTAATGGCTTAGCGGGTTCTGCATTCTTTGGAGCGTGGAACCTTAATGCCTTTTCTTCAGAGGAATGCTGTGCACAACTAAAAGTGATTGTTGCAACAGCAGGCTGTAGTTGCTGCCATAAATCAGCAGCGGCTCTATATAGCACGGGTGTTGCTGCACGTCCAGTATTAAAGGATTACTACTTTCTCCATCCCCCCCCCCCCAATCCCCCCCTCCAAAACGAATCTCTGTCCAGTGTATCTTTAGCATTGTGGGTAAATCCAGCCAACAGTTTCATCACATTCCCCAGCTCTGCTGAGAAAATAATTGCAAGCATTTTCTCTCCGAAGCCTAACCTTGCATTATGCAAGCGAGTCACTGATGTCTTCACAGGTTCGTCTATTGTGGGCGTTTAATGAGCTGTAATGGTTGTCACTAATCAGTATGCATGGGTCAGCTCACAGGAAAGGAGTGGCCCGCTCAGTGAGACGGTGCTCGGCACTAATGAGACATGGGAAACCAAAAGTTCCCCTCCGTATCGGTACATCTCAATAACATCGTGTTATTTGCTTTTACATTTTACATAGTAATCCAAGTTCCATTTCCATTACATTTGGTCATTTATTGGACGCTTTTATCCAAAGTGACTTCCAAGGTGAGCACAGGGTTCATCACAACATCCCTGGACCAATGAAGGGTCTTGCTCAAGGAGCCACATTGGTAACTTCAGTGGACCTGGGATTTGAACCGCCAACCTTCAGATTGATAGCCCAACACCCTAACCATTGAGCTACCACGCCCTAGTTCAGGTCATTTATTTATACAATCGTACATCATCACAAAGCAGCTTTACAGAGTCATAAACCTTTAAACCCCCAAAGAGCAAGACCAAGAGACAGCGGCAAGACAAAACTCCCTGTTATGTTGTTCTTTTAAGGGCGAAACCTTGTGAGGACCGAGGCTCAATGGGGGATTCCTCCTCCTTGAGCATCAACAGTGTAGGACAGCCATGTACAGATTGTGTGGTGATCACGTGACCCGTATTTAACAATTAAAAACTATGTAAGTCCATTGAGGGCGTCCTGCAGGACCGCCGGTCCAATAGAAATCCAGGTTACATCCTGTAATCATTGTAGAACCATGGAGGAAGAGCTGACCACGCCTCCAGCAAATGAGGCAACGCCTCAGAAGAACAAACAAGAAAAGCAGTTAGAGCTAATAAAGCACTGTAATTAAGTACGAATACTTAGAGTTTAATGGCTTTAGATGGTGGACTTGTGCATGATGCTCTGTAACCTTGACGTTCTTCGTATATCGTGCATCAGCAATTGAACACAAACGCTTGTGTCGTATTATAATATAAATGTGGCATATAGATGGGTATATAATTACACTATATATGTTCATTACTTCTGGGGTGGCACGGTGGCTTAGTGGTTAGCACGTTCTCCTCTCAGCACTAGGGATTCCTGATTCGAATCCCCATCTGGGTGGAGTTTCCATGTTCTCCCCATGTCTGTGTGGGTTTCCTCTGGGTTCTCCAGTTTCCTCCCACAGTCCAAAAACATGGATCAAGTCAATTGAATTCTCAAAATTGCCCTATATAGAGTGTGTGTGTGTGAGTGAGTGTGTGTCCAGTGATGGATTGGCGCCCTGTCCTGGGTCTATCTGCCCAGCGCCTGAGATGTTCTCCCCTGGATGGGCATGGGGAACCCCACCGCGACCCTAATAGAGGATAAAGCAGGAGATAATGAATGAATGAATGAATGTTTATTACTTCACGGTGGCTTAGTGGTTAGCATGTTAGTCTGTGTGGGTTTCCTCCGGGTTCTCCGGTTGCCTCCCACAGTCCAAAAACATGGATCAAGGTCAATTGAAATCTCCAAATTGCTCCATATAGAGTGTGTGTGTGTGAGTGAGTGTGTGCCCAGCGATAGATTGATGTCCTGCCCAGCACCTGAAACGTTCTCCCCTGGATGAGCATGGGGACCTTCCCCCGCGACCCTAGTAGAGGATAAAGCAGAAGATAATGGATGGAAGGATGGTAAGAGTTCTGATCTTGCATACGGATCAGACCATGTATACCAATTTTTTAGGATTTAGAATTTAGAACAAACTAAAGACACCAAGGCTGATGCAGAATAAGGGTCTGAGTTTTATGGGGGGGGGTTTGGGCAAGGGGGTGGGGGGGTGGTGCACTGGCCCGCTCCTACCCAAGAAAAGAACAGGTGGAAGAGGGGGAAATAATTGTTTGATCTGTCCTTTGCCTGTCGCTGCCCTAATCACTCAAGACTGATTCAGAAAATGCAGGCTTGAATGTCAGAGGGCCACCTGCAGAGAGCCCGTCCGTTTCCCCGGCCCCGCCACGCATAGCGCTGTAATCACCACTCTCGGCCCCGGCTTGGCACTCCAGCACTGCCTTGATTGAGCACCTCAATCTAACAAGGTATCCGCCGGTGCTGCCAACCGCAGTTGACGAGTGAAGATGGCCCCGATGATCTGGGTGCGTTGCCTTTGCGGTCAGTCTTATGATCTAGCAATAAAAAAATAAAAAAATAAAAATAAAAAAGACTGTTGTGTTTGCCCTTAATGTAAAATGTCACGGACAAAGCTGAGGGGGGGAAAAAAAAAAAACACAGGACGATTAGAGGCTGAATTACAAATTACAGCCTCCATGCCCTGTATGCACTGTTTTATAGAAATAGTCCAGCTGTTTGTTTAGAACCACACGTCAATCATCTGAGAATAAAATAAAAAGTCCGGTGTAAATATTAATGATATGAAGGATGCAAACGGCGAAACCGGTAAATGGCCTTGAGGAGAACTGAGTGTGTGTAAAAGAAACTGTACTGTATGTACTACTGAAAATCACTTTCATTTATCCATACATCCATTATAAGTGGGGGGGGGGGGTTCCCCATGCCTATCAAGGGGAGAACGTTTTGGGTGCTGGGCAGACACACCCAGGACAGGGCGCCAATCTGTCGCTGGGTACACACTCACTCACACAGACACACTCTATATGGGGAAATTTGGAGAATTCAATTGATCTTGAGCCATGTTTTTGGACTGTGGGAGGAACCCGGAGGACACTGGGAGAACATGGAACCTCTTATGGAAACAAGCGTCAGAACACAAGGTCAGACTCAGCATCCCTGGAGCAATGAGGGTTAAGGGTCTCGCTCATGGCCCACATTGGTAACTTCAGTGGACCTGGGATTTGAACCCATGATCTTCTGATTGATAGCCCAACATCCGAACCACTGAGCTATCAATCAGAAGGTTGTGGGTTCAAGGACCCACATTGGTAACTTCAGTGGACCTGGGATCTTCTGATTGATAGCCCAACACCCGAACCACTGAGCTATCAGAAGGTTGTGGGTTCAAGGACCCACATTGGTAACTTCAGTGGACCTGGGATCTTCTGATTGATAGCCCAACACCCGAACCACTGAGCTATCAATCAGAAGGTTGTGGGTTCAAGGACCCACATTGGTAACTTCAGTGGACCTGAGATCTTCTGATTGATAGCCCAACACCCGAACCACTGAGCTATCAGAAGGTTGTGGGTTCAAGGACCCACATTGGTAACTTCAGTGGACCTGGGATCTTCTGATTGATAGCCCAACACCCGAACCACTGAGCTATCAATCAGAAGGTTGTGGGTTCAAGGATCCACATTGGTAACTACAGTGGACCTGGGATTTGAACCCACAACCTTCTGATTGATAACCCAACACCCAAACCACTAAGCCATCATTCCCGGAGACAAACCGTTCTAAATCCCGTCTTTAGAACAGTCTTAATTTGTGGTGCAAGCCAAAAATCTCATAGATTATAAATTAGTTCCTGTTAATTTGTCAGATGCACATCCAATAAATGAATCTCTCGGTTCCTCCTCATCTCAAGGTTCCTCTGCTAGATTGAGATCAGGTGACTTGAGGCCATTTGTGTTCCATGAACTCACTGTCTTGTTAAAGAAAACCGTTTTTTTAACGAACGTTGGCGTTCATTGGTGTATTGGTTAACATGTCTCCTTCCAATCTTGGTGGAGTTTGTCCACGTGTGTTCTGTGGGTTCTCCGGTTTCCTCCCACAGTCCAAAAACGTGGTTTCAATTTGAATTGGCTGCTCCAAATTGCCCCTATATTATGAGGGTGTCTGTGAGTGAGTCTTTCCCACTGATGGATTGGCACCCTGGGGGAGGTTTCCATGTCCTCCCCATGTCCGTGTGAGTTTTCTCCGGGTTCTCCGGTTTCCTCCCACAGTCCAAAAACATGGTTTCAAGGTCAATTGAATACTCTAAATTGCCCCATAGAGTGTGTTTGTGTGTATGAGTGTGTGTCCAGTGATAGATTGGAGTCCTGTCCTGGGTGTATCTGCCCAGCGCCCCAAACGTTCTCCACTGGATGGGCATGGGGAACCCCCCACACCCTGCAACCCTAGTACAGGATTTAGCAAAATATAATCAATGAATGAATGAAATTGCCCCATATAGAGTGTGTATGAGTGAGTGTGTGTCCAGTGATAGATTGGCGTCCTGTCCTGGGTGCATCTGCCCAGCGCCCGAAACGTCCCCCCCCCCCCCCCCCGTTCTCCCCCCCCCTTTCCCCGCGACCCTAGTAGAGGATAAAGCTGAAGATAATGGATGGATGTATATGTGTGTTACTTATACAGTATATTATACAGTACAGTATATTATATAGTGTGTGTGTGTGTGTGTGTGTGTGTGTGTCTTTTAGGATATTTATTATATTTATTTGTTCATTATTGGACGCTTTTATCCAAAGCGACTTACAAGCTGAGCACAGGGTTCATCACAACATCTCTGGAGCAATGAGGGTTAAGGGTCTTGCTCAAGGAGCCACATTGGTAACTTCAGTGGACCTGGGATTTGAACCCCCAACCTTCAGATTGATAGCCCAACACCCTAACCACTGAGCTACTGCGCCCCAGTCTTTTCTGGGTTTTTACGAAGAAATGCTTTTCGAAAAGTGATCTTGGCTCTGTGCACTTGATTAACTCGCTTTTATTAATTTGCACAAAGACAAATGGATTAATATAGCTGGAAAATTATACAATTAACAAAAGCAGACTTCATCTTCTTTCATTACTCTGTTATTATTTCTGGGACTTAATGTGTAACACAGTATTTTGCATGTTCAGATTTAACTATGGGATGTATGTAGACTACACGCACCATTTGGTTTATTCACAGAGATGAAGACGCTGGGTGGGAATGGACTGGGTTTTTTTGCGCTTGGCACGCGATTTGAATTGGCTCCACTAATTTGCTGGAAGACGAATGGCTGGATATGTTTGTAAAATTGTACAATTAACAAACGTGCACTTTATTATGACATTTTCATTAGAACATTATTGTTTCGGGGATTTAATGTGCACAGCCAACAAACGGTCTACGGATGTGAGTGAGCTTCGAAATTAAGCAACTCGCTACTCGCTGGCTTAATTGCATTAGGGCCCGGGTCCACGGAGAGCTCCGTGGATGGTGTTCAGGATTGATACGGGACATTACTGAAATGAAACGTCAAAGATTCGCGGATACGTCAAGAAACTTCCTGCAAGGTAACGAATCAATGCTCGTCTCGTTAACCTCCGCTTAATCCTGTAGTAGGGATGTGGGGTGGGGGGGGTGGGGGTTTAGTGGTTTGCATGTTCGCCTCTCAGCACCAGAGATCCAGTTGTCATGTTCTTCCCGTGTCTGGGTGGGTTTCCTTAATTCAAGGTGAATTTCTTGATCTAAATTGCCTAATTAATCTATATAAGGTGTGTCTGATGGTGTTACTAGGGAAACATGGATCAAGGTCCTCCAAATTGCCCCATATAGAGTGTGTTTGTGTGAGCGAGTGTGTGTCCAGTGATAGATTGGCGCCCTGTCCTAGGTGTATCTGCCCAGCGCCCGAGACGTTCTCCCCTGGATGGACATGGGGAAACCCCCCCCACACGCGACTCTAGTAGACGATTAAGCAGAAGGTAATGGATGGATGGATGGATGGATAATGAGATGAAATGAATTGACCTTGTTCCATGCTTTTGGACTGTGGGAGAAAACCAGAGAACCCTGAGGAAACCCACACGGACATGGGGAGAACATGCAAACTCCACCCAGTCTGGGATTCGAACCTCGATTCAGCGCTGAGAGACGAACGTGCCAACCACTAAGCCACAGTATTAGAACAGTCTGTAATCATACAGCTGCGACGTGCACCCATACAGTATTGATAAAACATTTGGCCACGCCCCCTTTTCTGCTCCATGTTCTCAGTTGCACTTCCTGTAAAGCTGGACTTTGTAGTTCTCCAGGTCCACTCTGTAGTCCATCTATGTGTGTTCTACAGTACATACTGTGTACTCTGTTCTCTAACGCTCAGAACCCCAATAGTACCACCACAGAGCAGGGCTTATTGGGTTTGGTGGGTGCATTGAGTCCTATCCCAGCAGTGTGACTGAGGTGTTTAAATGAAACTCCAGCAGCAATGCTGCACTAGAACCCCCTCAGCGCATCAGTGTCACTGCAGAACCCACCATCAACAATCCACCACCCAAATGATACCTGTTCTGTGATGCTCCTGAGAACCAACAGGGTGCGAACAACAACACAGAACCCAGATGGACTACAGACTGGAATTAGAGAACTACAAACTGTAATAATGAGTGTAGAAATTAGGTGGTTTTAAATATTTATAGATATTTCTCTCCTAAATATTGAAATGATTTAAAGGGAATAGTGTACAGTACATGCTCATCTCCATTGATGAATAAGCCAACTGTAAAAAAAAAATATAATAATAATAATAATAAATAAATGCCCAGCGATGGATTGGCGCCCTGTCCTGGGTCTATCTGCCCAGCGCCCGAGACGTTCTCCCCTGGATGGGCATGGGGAACCCCACCGCGACCCTAATAGAGGATAAAGCGGGAGATAATGAATGAATGAATAATAATAAATACAAATAATAATAAATAAAAAAAATAAAATTGAATCCTTTTGAACCCTGAAGAGGTTGAATCTTTATATTTTTTTCTTTACTGTATATCCCTCCTGCTCTTCTTTCCATGACTGTCTTCTCCAGTTGCAGAATAAATGAAATTCATGCCAACAGGCACTTGTGAGGCATGACACTCCAAATTTATGATCAATTACGGCTTTTCTAAAGCTGGATTTAACGTGTCACATGCGTCTTGGTTCACTGGGGTATAATGGCTTTGAATGAATTTGAGAGAGTTGAAATTTATCCTCACATTGCCGAGGGTTCCTTCAACTCGCATCCGTTACCAGCTTAATATAATATTGTTGATTTAACCATGATGTATTTGAACCTGCAGGCACTTTCTCCTCCATTTTAAGATTAATAAATGGTTGCACAGAGCACATCGGGGTGGCGCATTATTCTAGCGAGCCTGACACGGGAGCGAGCCGGGACTCGGCGGCCGGTCCATCAGTGGCAGTTATGTTCAATTTCTTCGGGGAGCATTTGTCAGGTGGGACAGGTAGTATTAGGGCAAAAGGGGGAGTTTTTAAGTCATTGTTAGAGCGCTCCCAAAAGCCCTCTAATCACCCACGGTCGCCATTCTCTCACCGCAGCTCAGGCGTCGCACCTAATCTGATGGAGGATTGATTAATCGTACATTTAACTGGATGCATGGCCTTCTTCTTGGTAATAAATTACGGTCATTAATCAATAAAGCGCTTCGTAATCCGGGGAGTTGGAGGACATGCTGCTTCCTAATAGAAAAGCACGAAGCACGAGTCTGCTCTTCCACTGCCCGTGACCCTCCGGATGAGCTGTTCCACATCTGCCTCCGTCCAATTAGACGACATAATTAATGAACATCCGAAGTCATTAATAGGCTTTTGCCATTTTTCAGTCCTGCCCCCGAATGTTTGCATGTTTGCCAACTTTTAAGTAACCCGAAAGTTTTCAGAGATATTAATAATGGACGTTGTCACTTACCTTCAGCGAGCCATTTTTTTTTTCTCGATTGATTATACATGATGCTTAGTGAGATGGACAGATGGTGATAAACAGCCACGATGGAGGAGGATAAATGTTTCAGCTCTCGCTCAGGTGGGATGCTCGCAGATTAAGATAATATCATTCGCAGGTTTTGCCAGAAGCAAAATCAGAACCTTAAAAGTACATTTTAAAAAAAATCATCCTTGTTTTAATGCATTGGGTGGGATTCAGTGTCCGTTGTCTCATCATTAATACAATTACAAAATATAATACAAAAGCATGAGCCACGACAGTATAAGACACGGGATGAATCGGGTTGTCGATGTTATTTGAATAGATGGCAAACTTTATACATTTCTTACTCACTTTCTCATAACAGCCATATTAAAATCTGTGTTTTTAACATTTGGGCATTCAGATGATGCTTTTATACAAAGTAACTGTCCCAACTTGGTTGGGGGTCAAAGCACAGCGTTGTCCACAGCATCCCTGGACCCTGAAAGCGTTAAGGGTCTTGCTCAAGGACCCACAGTGGTAAGGTTTATCTATCATCTTAATCTGGAAACATCATGCAAACTGCAGTTTGTAGTGTATAAGAAGGGGAAAAAAAAAAAAAAAAAAAAAAAAAAATTATATATATATATATATAATATATATATATATATATATATATATATTATATAAATACTATACTCACATCATAAGTTTAAATGAAAAAAAAAGTAGAAAAAAAAATAATTAAAAAAATCGAAAAATAATACACCAGTCAAAAGTTTTTGCTTTCTGCTCCACCTATCGTCCATGTTCTCAGTTCCACTTCCTGTAAAGCTGGGTTCTCCAGTTCCACTCTGTAGTCCATCTGTTTGTGTTCTACAGTACATACTGTGTACTCTGTTCTCTAACGCTCAGAACCCCAATGGTACCGCCACAGAGCAGGGCTTATTGGGTTTGGTGGGTGCATTTAGTACTTTCCCAGCAGTGTGACTGAGGTGTTTAAATGAAACTCCAGCAGCACTGCTGCACTAGAACCCCCTCAGCACATCAGTGTCACTGCAGAACCCACCATCAACAATCCACCACCCAAATGATACCTGTTCTGTGATACTCCTGAGAACCAACAGGGGACGAACAACAACACAGAACACAGATGGACTACAGTTATAATGAATACTTTGATCCGTACACTTAATTCCAGTTGTAATTTTGCTGTTAGGTTCTGATCTCTCAGAAGAGCCTCTTTTATGTCTAATCCAAATAATCTCCTGATGTGACTCATTGTTGATTTTGGAACTAAGAAATCCCATGATGCAACTAAAGTTCACAGTTTTCAGTTTCCGAATCTGTGATTTTCGGGCTTTTCCTTTCTGTTCTGATCCTCCTCCTCAATGTTCATGTGGATAATTTGTGGGAATGCAACAGTTCGACTGTTCTGTACGTTTCAGATTTCTTCACTGTGGCCTCGGTGTTGGCTGATCATTTTAATTATTGATTTATATTTAGTAACCTTTGCCAAAACAATGGAGCCACAAAATGATATGATGATGAATTTTTTGACCCAACTAATTCATTAATTAATTCATTCATTCTTTCATTATCTTCCGCTTTATCCTCTATTAGGGTCGCGGGGGGGGTTCCCCATGCTCATCCAGTGGAGAACGTCTCGGGCGCCGGGCAGACACACCCAGGTCGGGGCGCCAATCTATCGCTGGACACACACTCACTCACACAAACACACTCTATAGGGGCAATTTGAGAACTCAATTGACTTGAACCATGTTTTTGGACTGTGGGAGGAAACCGGAGAACCCGTTGGAAATCAACGTGGACACGGGGAGAACATGGAAACGCCAACCAGATTGGGATTCGAACCGGGAATCCCTAATGCTGAGAGGCGAACGTGCTAACCACTAAGCCACTCGCCCGACCCAACTAATTTATTTATTTTATTTATTTATATAGTACTTTTTAAAATAGAACATCGTAACAGAGCAGCTTCACAGAGTTATAAACCTTTAAACCCCCAACGAGCAAGACCAAGAGACAGCGGCAAGACAAAACTCCGTTGTGTTGATATTTTAGACCCATATTTGTAATTTGTCATACTGGATGTTTAATGTACAACGAACCAATATGAATTGTTGTTATAACTATGTTTAGAGCCATTCAAATTTATAGAGGAGCGGCATGGTGGCTTGGTGGTCATCATGGGGATCCAGGTTTGAATCCCGACCTGTGTGGAGGTTCCATGTTCTCACCGTGTCCCTGTGGGTTTTCTCCCACAGTCCAAAAACATGGCTTTAAGGTGAACTGGCTGCTCCAAATTGCCCCTGTGTTGTGCGTTTCTCTGAGGTGTCCCCAGATTTGGATTGGGATTCAATGATCAAGAGGCGTAATTTCTCTTAAACAAATATCCATGTATAATTTGCATTGATAAATGCTTCTGCTTTGGTGGCTCGGGGGTGCCAACATTATACAGCGACGGTATACGCTTGTTTCCATGAATCTCGTTTCCAAAGCTTGAAATGGTTAAATGATTTAGTCGTGTCTAATGGCACTGAGTGAAGGGTGCATTAACTATACGGAAGTCTGCTGATGTAAGGGGTGTGGGGAGTGGGGGGAGTGGTGGGGGTGGGAGGGGCAGGCAATAAATAAGTAATAATAGAGGTGAAAAGACAATTAAGTACTTCAGTTGTGGATAAATGACTTAAAAGGTTCGCCCGACTACCTGTAAAACTCTTTCTCCATCTGAGGCTGTCACCTTGTCCGCGGCCACGCCGGCGTGATGGATGGCGGGCTGAAGGGCGCAGCTAGAAGCTAAAGTCTCAATTATGGAAAAGCTGGTAACTAGTGCAGTGCTGCTAAAGCCTTTATTTCAGTGACAGCGCTGAAAAATCGCAATATTGCTAATCAGAGTTTAAGGCATTAATCATTCATTTACGGGTGTTTCCTAACATGTGTCTGGGCTCCTGCTTCATCCTCCTGACACACACACACACACACACACACACATCCAAAATCCTTCGGGCCACGTTCTCCATCCTCTCGCAATGGTGAAAGACCCTGAAGTTCATGCTTAATCATTGACGTGGCGGTCATGACCCTCCATCTCTTCTCCTGTAAAAAGAAAGGTCCCCGGTTCGATTCCCCATCCCACCTAAGAACTACAGTGGAGTGCCCTTGAGCAAGGCACCCAACCCCAATTGCTCCCTGGGTGCTACGTTCAAGCTAAGGAACCAACCTTGCGATCTGAAGGTCCCCGGTTTGATTCCCCATCCCACCAAGAACTACAGTGGAGTGCCCTTGAGCAAGCACGAAAACCCCAATTGCAATCTGAAGGTCCCGGTTGCCCTTGAGCAAGGCAACCAACCCCAATTGCAACCTGTGCTGCTTTCAAGGCCTGGTTCGATTTCCCCATCCCACCAAGAACTACAGTGGAGTGCCGTTGAGCAAGGCAACCAACCCCAATTGCAACCTGAAGGTCCCTGGTTCGATTCCCCATCCCACCAAGAACTACAGTGGAGTGCCCTTGAGCAAGGCACCCAACCCCAATTACTCCCTGGGTGCTGCTTTCAAGGCTAAGGAACCAACCTTGCAATCTGAAGGTCCCCGTTTCGATTCCCCATCCCAGCAAGAACAACAGTGGAGTGCCCTTGAGCAAGGCACCCAACCCCAATTGCTCCCTGGGTGCCGCGTCCAAGGCTAAGGAACCAACCTTGCGACCTGAAGTTCCTCGGTTCGATTCTCCATCCCACCAAGAACTACAGTGGAGTGTCCTTGGGCAAGGCACCCAATTCAAATTGCTCCCTGAGTGCTGTCGAAGTCTAATGAACCAACCTTGCGACCTGAAGTTCCTTGGTTTGATTCTCCATCCCACCAAGAACTACAGTGGAGTGCCCTTGGGCAAGGCACCCAATCCAAATTGCTCTCTGTGTGCTGTCCAAGACTAAGGAACCAACCTTGCGACCTGAAGGTCCTCGGTTTGATTCCCCATCCCACCAAGAACTACGGTGGAAGTGCCCTTGGGCAAGGCACCCAAACCAAATTGCTCCCTGTGTGCTGTCCAAGTCTAAGGAATCAACCTTGCGACCTGAAGGTCCTCGGTTTGATTCCGCATCCCACCAAGAACTACGGCGGAAGTGCCCTTGGGCAAGGCAACCAACCCCAATTGCTCCCTGGATGCCATGTCCAAGGCTAAGGAACCAACCTTGCAACCTGAAGGTCCTCGGTTCGATTCTCCATCCCAACACGAACAACTATTACTGAAGTGCCCTTGGGCAAGGCACCCAACCCCAATTGCTTCTTGGGTGCCGTGTCCAAGGCTACCAACCACTACCCACCAATTGTGTTAAATGTGGAGGACACACTCCACTGTAGGCAAAATGGATCATTTCATCAGTGTGTGCTTTTTTTTTATTTTTATAAATACAAACAAAGAGGACGTACTACTGTATGAGTGTTTTTGAAAAAGGAACACGTTCCTTCATTAAAATCAGAACAAGTTATCATGAGATTGTACAAAAAGATAAGTGAGTTTAATATGCACTGGAGGGTAAAGCGAGGATTCTATTACCGCGTTAAAAAAATTACCTCATAAAACAACTAATATGGCAATTCTGGGAGCAATTTTAATGACAACTGTGATGCACAGTTATAGTTATGCTAATGAAGTTGCTGTTTTACTCATATTCTGGCCGTAATGCAAGCCTTATATTTCAATTGCCAAAGATTAGCGCTAGCTAACTGTTGCTAATAAATTCCATTTATATAATGAACGAGAGTACACGTTTCCGCGGTTCCAAAGCGCTCGCTCTTCCATCAGCCTCGCAGAGGCACATGTGCAGATACAGTAATGTTTATGGGATTATAAACTTCAGTGCGGTATGCTGTTACAGTGGGGGTGCTCGCTTGGAAATGGGACGTTTCAGAAACCAAAAACAGCGGGAAGCGCTGCAGTGCTTGCTTTATAGCAGAGAACTGGAAATGGCTTCCCCTGCATCCATCTAGAAGTGGAGTTCTCCAAGTGTTCATAAAGCTCAGGGTGTAAAGCGGGCGGCGGCTCATCTGGAATGCGACGGCTGTAACATAACCGAACGTGTCTGTGTAAACGTTTGAAGAAAAAAGGTTACTAAAAGTTTTAAATACATTACTTTCATGGACATTTAAACTCGAGGTTGTTTACTTTGAAAAGTAAAGTTCAGCCTTGGAGCTCCAGGTAGTGCTCCAGGGTTTGGTGCTTGGTCCCCTTCTGTTTTCCTTGCACATGTTCTCATTGGGCTCAGTCATTCAGGTCCATGTGTTCTGACAGATTCACATGTTCTTTATGTTACAGATGTCTGCTTTACATCACGTTACATCATTTTGCCAATGTTTTCATACAACGTGACTTACATGTATCCCAACATGAATACAGAGTCAGCCTTGATACAGCACCTTTTCAGCAGGTTGTTTATTTATAGAGCGTTTTTTTTTAATAGTATGTCGTCACAAAGCAGCTCTACAGAGTTATAAACCTTCAAACCCCCAAAGAGAAAGACCAAGAGACAGCGGCAAAACAAAACTTGATATTTTAAGAAAGAAACCTTGTGAGGACCGAGGCTCATTGGGGGACTCATCCTCCTTTAGCATTAACAGTGTAGGACAGCCATGTACAGATTGTGTGGTGATCAGGTCGCCCGTATTTAACAATTGTAAAACTATATAAGTCCATTGAGGGTGTTCTACAGGACCGCCGGTCCAACAGAAATCGAGGTTCCATCCGGTAATCGTTGTTGTGACAGTGCATCGGCAAGACGAGCATGGATGACGAGGAAATTGGCAACAGCTTTGGAACCCCAAACTTTAAATTGATAGCTCTACACCTTAACCAATGTTTTTAATGTATGAGGGTAAGTCCACTACATTACTTTACATTTGGCCATTAAGTGGATGCTTTTTTCCAAAGTATCCCAGATTGGTTGGGATTAGAACACAGAATCCTTGGAGCAATAAGGGTTAAGGGTCTTGCTCAGGGACCTACATTGGTAATTTCAGTGGACCCACAATTGAACCCACAACCTTCTGATTAACAGTCCAACACCCGAACCACTGATCTACCACTACCTCTTTAGGGGTTCGTTGTGAGATTAAGATAAACAATGGTGAGGTAACTAACCAACTGAGTATTTTGTTGCTTACTCCTGAAGTTAAACTTAATTTATTGCTTTATTTCATGTAGTACCGACAGCTTTTGCACAGTAAACCCATACATACTTTCCACTGTCCTACATTTCGTATGCATCCTGCTTGATTGGCTTAACAAGTCACGACCCTGTCTTTCCTCCCTGTGATTAAACTGCAGATTAGGCCGAGCTACAATGCAGGAAACACTCTGTTAAGCTGCCGTCTTCAGCCGGAGCCAATCGATGCTCAGTGTCAATATCAGGTGCACTAATTTGCTGTTGAATGTGCCCAGTCATTTCAGGGTGAGCACTCAATTCGGCCAGATGAGTACAATCCTTTAATCTGCTGCAGCCCCTCGAGTGCAGAACTACTAAACGTCTTAATAAGACTCGACAGATGTTGTGGGATTGGGTTTGATTCTTTTAATTGCTATCTTCTCCTGTTTCGCCTTGACGGCCTCCGGTCACTTAACGTGCAGCGACACACGGGTTCAGGTTACAGTGTACGTATGCCGTGGGGATGCGAATTTTCGTATGCGGATGAGTTGTTGACAATGGCGCGTCAGCTAAGCGTTACATTTTGTGAGAACGCGTGTCTCTCCGAACGAAGGCCGGATAAAGGATTTGGAGACGGAAGGGTAGCGGCTCCTTTTCCAAAGATCAACTTCCTCCACCTCATCCGTCTTTCAAAACGGAGTAAACCCCGCTCAGCCGCATAATCACTGACATTTACTATTGCACATGCTGAAGGGTGTCTCCGGTGATTTATGACTATAGGTTTAGAAAATGAATTCAAAATCACGGGATTAAAGTGCAAGAAATATATTCCAGGATCCATCACAAGGGGACTGACGCTAAGCTGTCTCTCCATCTAGTCGAGGAAACCCGGCAGTTTAATGAGATCTTGAGCGCTGCCTAAAATATAATTAAAAACGTTGACATGAAGAGCAGTACTAATGCACTGTGCCGCTCGGCGACTCACAGGGGTCAGGAAATGAGGTTCCATGGGGTGGTAAAAATCCTAACCGCATCATTTTATCAATCCTTCATTCAGCTGTCAACCCAAATGCAGTTTAACTTCTCAATCTAATTTTGCATGCAAAAAAAAAAAAAAAAAAAAAAAAAAAAAGATTTACCCCGAAGGTGTTCTATGCACCTGACCACCAATCACACGCCAGTTTACTCTATTAGATACACGATCCTCTTTCTCAGTTTGTAGTTCTATAATTACTGAGTGTAGTCCTGTTTCTCTATATTCTGGGTTATCCCTCTGTACCCTGATCACTGATGTTTAGGACTTCACAACACCCCCACAGAGCGGGGATTATGTTTGTAGAAGATTTACATTTATTTTTTGTCATTTAAAGTGACTTACAAGTGCACTGTCACATTGATGATTCCCAGCACGTGATGGTGAAATAGTGATGATGTATTAGTGCTGTACGAATGGATCAGACACAGCAGTGCTGCTGGATTTGTGGTTATTTACTGTAGACTCTATTTGATGCGTGTATCTTGTTACCTTATAGATATGAAACCAGAGATAGTTTATCTCTTATATATAATTTATTGCACACAATGCCCAAAACACACACAGGCATCACGTCATCACAATATCAAAGACACACTGACACTCTTCAAATAGAGCTGTGTGGTGATGTGACTCGCTAAAGATCGCTAAAATTAACCACCTTAAGTCGCTTCTTGGTGGTTGTAAGTAGTGTATAAACCTCCACAGGGTCCCAAAGAATACGTACGTACGTATGTAGGTGTGCAAGCAATGCTTTGTTTAGAGAAATATACAAAGATGTACAGATAAGCTATATCTACCCATGATGAATATTATATTATTTATTAATATCAAAGTATATACATACTGTATATAGTGAAGGGGCACAATGCATTGAAACAGAGGCGCAAATATATATATATATATATATATATATATATATATATATATATATATATATATATATATATATATATATATATATAATATATATATATATATATACATATTAAAAAACAAAAATTATATATATTTTTATTATATATATATATATATATATATATATATATATATATATATATATATATATGTATGTTAAAAAAACAAAAATTATATATATATATATATATATATATATATATATATAAACATAAACATTTCTTCCTGCGTTTAATTACATCTATTAAATATAATACTGTATATTTATTTGTATACGTATAAGTACACAAGTAAGTAGCTGAGAATAATTGCAATGTTAATTGATTTTTTCCCCCTTTTAATTTTTTATGTCTTTAAATAGATCACTCATTAAATGTATATTGTAATCATTGGGGGGGGGGGGGTTGTGTTTACACGAGTGGTGTGTGTTTGTAAATTCAGAATGACTTGTACAATTACAAGTGTCTCATTTATTCATTCATTCATTCATTCATTATCTCCCACTTTATCCTCTATTAGGGTTGCGGTGGGGTTCCCCATGCCCATCCAGGGGAGAACATCTTGGGCGCTGGGCAGATAGACCCAGGACAGGGCGCCAATCCATCGCTGGGCACACTCTCACTCACACAGACACACTCTATATGGGGCAATTTTGAGAATTCAATTGACTTGATCCATGTTTTTGGACTGTGGGAGGAAACCGGAGAACCCGGAGGAAACCCACGCAGACATGGGGAGAACATGGAAACTCATCCCAGATGGGGATTCGAACCGGGAATCCCCAGCGCTGAGAGGCGAACGTGCTAACCACTAAGCCACCGTGCCGCTGTCTCATTTATATTAATAATAAAGTGACGTTAAGGAGGATTTGTAAAGTGTCCGGTGTCCAGATCAGTGTTATGATTATGATTATTATGTTATCTTGTGGTACCAGTAAGGTGGCAGTGAGGCAGTAAGGGTAAACAGTCTGTGTGCTGAAGGTGTGCACAACCTTCAGATTGATAACCCCTAACCACTGGGAGACCACACCCCTTGCACAAGAGCCCACAATGGCAACTTTGGTAGACTTTGGGTTTCGAACCCACAACCTTCATTGATAGCCCAACGTCCTATCCACTGAAATGCTCCCAACCTGCTGCAAACATTTAAAAGTTTTCCCAAACCAGGTAAAAAATCCAAAGCCATTGCATTTCGATCAGCAAATGAGAATGTTCCTGTTAGATAACGAGCTTTAAAGGGGCGGACCCCAGTCATCGAATATAATATATTCATAATATGTGCTCAGGCTGAGTGATACATAAATATATAGAATTCCCTTCTATAAATAAAAGTCCATCTGCAAAACCTGATAAGCTTTGCACTGCTTAAGTTACGTTTGCCACACTCCCAAGCTCCAAAACCACTGCCGTTTCGACGCCCGTGTCACCGTGGCATCTCATTTAGTTGATATTAAGATATAAATGGCGCCGTTTCCGAGCCTCGTCTGGTCTCCATTTCAGAGCGTGGATGCCAGGAGGGTTTTTTCTTGGGGTTGGGCACTTCTGTCAAAAGACTTGATAAATCATTCATACTCAGAGATACATCCAAGGATATAAATCTGCACCCAGATGCCGGGCCTCTGCTCTATTTTCATTTCACATTCTATCACACTCAACTATTCAGGTCTTTGACGCAGGCGCTCGAGCCATCGGGTTTAAGCTTTGCCTGTTTAAGATTCACAGTATGATTATTAGTTCAGTCTAGACAGCTTTACTATTAGTAAATAGTCTAATTTGGAATGTTTTCTGTATTAATTTTAGAAGACGGTGTGCTTTGGCCGTACATACCGCTGACTGCAGTTGTTTTTGCTCTCGCTCTATTCGACGAGAGGGCGAGGGCGATGACAGGTCCTGGTGGCGGGCCAAAGTACGGCTGGTGCGCCGAGTGCCATCACCCGTTCGCCTCCTGCCACCGTCACCGGCCCATATGGGCAGAGAGATTGCTCTCCACTGGCGCTACCCCAGCCATCCATCACCTCGGCCTGCGTGCCCAGCACGCCGGCTCTGGAACCACGCTGGCTTCTATCCGTCAGGGTTTACTGTGAGTGACGGGCAAAGAGGAGATGAGTTCTCAGTTTATCATCTCGCGGAAAACAAACACACACGCTAAAAAAAAAAAAACATGTCCTGTGACGCACACTGTGATCAGACCCATTGAGTCGCCCTCGATGTTTTGTTTCTTGCCGCACACTTTGACTTCAATAAGAACGGGGATTAGAAAGCGATGCGTACGTCGTGCGGCGTAATAAAACACCCATTGCACGTTCTACCTTTCGGGATGATTGATTGGAAACTTGGCGTCGGCTCCGTGGCAGTGAGGGCTGCCTGTGATGGAGCTTCCTCTGCCTTGTTTTGCGTTGTCTACATTAATATTTGTTGAAAGCCAGATTGGGAAAACAACATATGGCGTAAACATTTTCCACTCAAGGTTATCGGTGCGTCTTTCCAGCATGTTCCGCAGACCGAGTTGGCAAAGGATTTTTTGTTTTTACCCATTTTGTTTTTCACTCCCAGCAGTCGCTTCTGACTTGGCGGGTACAGAACATGGAGTTTAAGCATTGAAAGGTACAGTACATCCCCCTTCCCCCCCCGCCCTATTCCCACATGACCACCGCACACGTTCAAACACACCCCTCGTCCTTTGGTGGACCCGCAGCCCCTCGCTCCCCCGTTCGAGAGGGCTGTCAGTTTGGATCGTTGGTAGTCAGTGAGGCTGAAGCTTCCCCACTGACTGGAGAGGAGTCATTGGCCAGGCTTTCCTTGTCACTGGGAGTTAAAGCAGTCACTGATCCTAATGCTTACACTGTTGTTGCAGCATTCCGATTTTTAATCTCTGCATGACTTGTCAGCTCTAATGAGGGCAGTGGGGATAGAATTATCAGCGTCGCAATAACGAGGGTGTCGGAAGCTGCCAATTATTTCCTGTACGCAGACATTATTTCCAGGACTCTTGTTTGGGCACACCAGCTGACCTAATGAGCAGAAATAGCTTTCAATCTGTTCGAGTTTGATGCTCTTTATCTATATGATTAGAGGAACCGGAGAAGATCAGAGGACTCGCCGTCGTGGACCAGGGCAAGCACGTTCAGGCGATTACACGGTCACGTCTCGGCGGATGGCCAGATTCATTCAAACAACAACAGCCGAGCCGATTCATCAGAAAACGTGAGAAGCCATCGTCAGGTGTCGCATTAAAAGAAGGGCGATGGTTCAGGGTTTTTTGCTCATGCTTCGTTTTTCACACTTCCAGCCGGCGTCGGTTTGGCGACGCCATGCTAAAGGTGTACCTACAGAACACACGGGTTCTATATGAGAACTGATTTGTCGGCTGATCTCTGGTAATGGTGTTGTTCAGTCATCGTTGTTATAAAGCTTTGTCCAATTGAGCCGTTCTGGGGAACACAGTAGGGTTTAGGTGAACTTTAGTGGAGGGGGCGAGTGAACTGAGCACGATGTCAAAAAGTATTCGGACGTTAAATGACCATAAGCTCATTCTTCAAATTAGAATCAGTACACGGCGATGCTGATGTTCTGCGGACCTTTAGACTTTTGGTGTCACTTTACTTAAACCCCTGTATTCATAATGCATTAATAACACATTAATAAAGCTTCCTAAAGTATTCATAATGCTTGTCATAAGCCTTTGTTAATGTCTATATAGATGTTCATAACCACACTCATAAAGTGTTAGAAGGACATGGTTTTATAATACAAAATGACAGGATGCATTATAAATTAAATATTTTACCATAGACCAGTGACATAAAGCCTATAACCTTTGTCTTTATCATAAGTGCTCATAACTGTTTATAAAAGCTTATAAGATCACAAACATAAATTAACTACCTCCATGAATTAGCTTCATAAAGTGTTCATAATTCTTTATAACACTTGTCATAAGCCTTTGTTAATGTCTATAGATGTTCATAACCACACTCATAAAGTGTTAGAAGGACATGCCATAAGGTTTTATAATACAAAATGACAGGATGCATTATAAATTAAATATTTTATTTCATAGACCAGTGACATAAAGCCTTATAACCTTTGTCTTTAACTAAAACTGACTTTATAAGTGTTCTTAACTGTTTATAAAAGCTTATAAGCTCTCTTTACATAGACATAAATTAATTAACTCTTTGAACGAGCTTCATAAAGTGTTCATAATGCTTTATAACACTTGTCATAAGCCTTTGTTAATGCCTATAGATGTTCATAACCACACTCATAAAGTGTTAGAAGAACATGCCATAAGGTTTTATAATACAAAATGACAGGATGCATTATAAATGAAATATTGTATTTCATAGACCAGTGACATAAAGCCTTATAACCTTTGTCTTTAACTAAAACTGACTTTATAAGTGCTCTTAACTGTTTATAAAAGCTTATAAGCTCTCTTTACATAGACATAAATTAATTACCTCTTTGAACGAGCTTCATAAAGTATTCATAATGCTTTATAACACTTGTCATAAGCCTTTGTTAATGTCTATAGATGTTCATAACCACACTCATAAAGTGTTAGAAGGACATGCTATAAGGTTTTATAATACAAAATGACAATGCATTATAAATTAAATATTTTATTTCATAGACCAGTGACATAAAGCCTCATAACCTTTGTCTTTATCTAAAATGTTTTTATAAGTGCTCATAACTGTTTATAAAAGCTTATAAGATCTCTTCACAAACATAAATTAACTACCTCCATGAATTAGCTTCATAAAGTGTTCATAATTCTTTATAACACTTGTCATAAGCCTTTGTTAATGTCTATAGATGTTCATAACCACAGTCATAAAGTGTTAGAAGGACATGCCATAAGGTTTTATAATACAAAATGACAGGATGCATTATAAATTAAATATTTTATTTCATAGACCAGTGACATAAAGCCTTATAACCTTTGTCTTTAACTAAAACTGACTTTATAAGTGTTCTTAACTGTTTATAAAAGCTTATAAGCTCTCTTTACATAGACATAAATTAATTAACTCTTTGAACGAGCTTCATAAAGTGTTCATAATGCTTTATAACACTTGTCATAAGCCTTTGTTAATGCCTATAGATGTTCATAACCACACTCATAAAGTGTTAGAAGAACATGCCATAAGGTTTTATAATACAAAATGACAGGATGCATTATAAATGAAAATATTGTATTTCATAGACCAGTGACATAAAGCCTTATAACCTTTGTCTTTAACTAAAACTGACTTTATAAGTGCTCTTAACTGTTTATAAAAGCTTATAAGCTCTCTTTACATAGACATAAATTAATTACCTCTTTGAACGAGCTTCATAAAGTATTCATAATGCTTTATAACACTTGTCATAAGCCTTTGTTAATGTCTATAGATGTTCATAACCACACTCATAAAGTGTTAGAAGGACATGCTATAAGGTTTTATAATACAAAATGACAATGCATTATAAATTAAATATTTTATTTCATAGACCAGTGACATAAAGCCTTATAACCTTTGTCTTTATCTAAAATGATTTTATAAGTGCTCATAACTGTTTATAAAAGCTTATAAGCTCTCTTCACAAACATAAATTAATTACCTCCATGAATTAGCTTCATAAAGTGTTCATAATTCTTTATAACACTTGTCATAAGCCTTTGTTAATGTCTGTAGATGTATACACCCACACTCATGAAGTGAGTAAGAACATGCCATAAGGTTTTATAACACAAAATGACATAATGCATTATGAATGATGTATTTGATCTGTACATCAACATGTTATAGAGACCAGTGACATAAAGCCTTATAACCTTTGTCTTTAACTAAAATTGAATTTGTCGTCATTAATTACTTTTGAAAGAGCTTCATAAAGCATTTATAATGCTTTAGAACACTTGTCATAAACCCTTGTTAATGTCTATAGATGTTTATAACCACACTCGTGTAATAAGAACATGCCATAAAGTTTTATAATACAAAATGACATAATGCATTATGAATGATATATTTTATCTGTAATCAATGTATTATAGAGACCAGTGACATAAAGCCTTATAACCTTTGTGTTTAAACTAAAAATGACTTTATAAGTGCTCATATAACTATTTATAAAAGCTTATAAGCTCTCTTTACAGACATAAAGTACTGTAAGTGTTGCCATTATAACCTCATTAAAAGAGCTTTATAAAGTATTCATAATGCTTTATAACACATAAGCCAGATGTTCATAACCACACTCATAAAGTGTTATAAGAACATGTCCTAAGGTTTTATAAAACAAAATGACACTATGCATTATAAATTATATTCTACTTATTCACAACTTATTATAGAGACTAATGACTTATTATGAAGCCTTATAACGATTGCGTTTAAGGAGTTTAAGGAGTTTTGTTTTATGACTTTATAAGTGCTCATAACAGTTTCCAAAACTCATAAGGTCTCTTCACAGGCAAAAAGTAAAGTGGTGTCATTTAATTACCTCTGTGAAAGAGACTGCATACAGTACATTGTAGTTTATAATGACTTATAAAAAGCTTATAAATGCTCGTTACAGACTTTAGGTAAAGTGACATCATCCTGTTTTAAGTGAGAATGTCGTAACGAATCAAACATTTATATAAATTCATATTATAATGCATTATCTCACTTTGTGTTATAAAGCCTTATGTCAAATTGTTATAACAAGTCATATATGTAGAGGCTTAGTGGTTAGCATGTTCTCTCCGTGTCCGCGCGGGTTTCCTGCGGGTTCTCCGGTTTCCTCCCACAGTCCAAAAGCATGGATTCAAGGTCAATTGAATTCTCCAAATTGCCCCATATACAGTAGAGTGTGTATGTGTGAGTGAGTGTGTGTCCAGTGATGGATTGGCCCAGCGCCCAAAAAATAAATAAATATATGAAATATATATATATATATATATATATATATATATATATATATATATATATATATATATATATCAGCTCTTTTGGGAAAACTTCTTTTTTGGGGCGGGGGGGGGGGGGGGGGTTGTGGGAATTTGGACCCATGGTTGATGCGATGTCCAGGCCTGCAAATTAATCACAAATACAAAAAAAAAAAACCAAATAGGATTACATACATTCCAAATCAGTCCTTAATTCTAATGAGGTCCTGTAGTATTTGAGGGTTAAACACCTGTAAAGCAATAACGAAGCTTTTTCTTTCTTATAATTAATACGTTCAGATTATTCATCTTTGCATTTTTATTGGCTACAGAGATTTTTTTTTATTTATTGAGTGCTGCGCAGAATCACACCTTCTCTGTATTTAATAGCTAGCTGTCTGTCAGATGTTTAGCTGGCCCCTCCCTCCGGGAGCTTTTCCCCCAGCAGGCCCCTCTCCGGCGTTGAGTAATAGCCGAGTTTATCCGAAGAGCACAGAAATGAGACAGAAAAATAGTCCCCCTCTCGGTTCATTTTTCCCTCTCCACAAGGCGCTACAGGAAGAGCGCAGACGGAGTGTATTTTTAGGAAGGAGATCATCAGTCTCCGTGGCTTCATTTTAGAGCACTCAAGTGTTCGGCAAATTTACACAGTTACCTCAAATCTGAAAGATGTGCTGCAGCGCTATTGTTGTGTAAAAGCCCCGAGTCATTTTACACCATTTACATACGCTGTTGCTGTTGGAAGGCATTACCCACGTTCCCATTACACAATCATGTTGTAACTCCAATTCATTTTACCCTGAAAGAACGAATTATCTCCACATTGCCCCTGTTCTGCAGGGTTTGGACGTTTAGTTCATTTTAATATCTCAGGATGTGGACGAATTGGGTCTGAGGTCTATAAAGACATGCTCTCGTTGGTTTGGTGAGAAGGAATTTCGCTTCTCCGTACAGTACGCGCTCTGATTTGGAAATGTTTGGTCTTTCTCAGAGTGCAGATGATCTCAACGGCGTGTGGATTTAAGGATGTGCGTCGGATTCTTGCCCGCGCGGCCGTCTGAACAGTTCTGATGTTCTGTTGGAGTCCATACAGGTTTCCTTCAGGTTAGCCCCCCCCCTCCTCCCAAAAGCATGCCAATCCATATATTCCCTTGTCTTCAGAAGTTTCTGCTTTATTCCTGAGCTGATGCATCACCCAGAGTTCAGTTTATTGCAGACAATAAAATTTAAACAACTACAGATGAGAAAAGAAATGACGGAGTGAAAAGATATTCAACGTTCTATGGACAACCATCCATCCATCCATTATCTTCCGTTTTATCCTCTATTAGGGTCCTGGAGGACCCTAATAGAGGATGCCCATCCAGGGGAGAACGTTTCGGGCGCTGGGCAGATACACCCAGGACAGGATGCCAATCTATCACACTCACACACTCGCACACACACACTCTATATGGGGCAATTTAGAGAATTTAATTGATTGATCCATGTTTTTGGACTGTGGGAGGAAACTGGAGAACCCGGAGGAAACCCATGCGGACACGGGGAGAACGTGGAAACTCCACCCAGATTGGGAGTCGAACTGGGAATCCCCAGTGCTGAGAGGAGAACATGCCAACCACTAAGCCACCGTGCCACCCTATATATATATAATATACCCATCCATTATCTTCCACTTTTATCCACTTTTATACTAGGGTCACGGGGGGGGGGACGTTGGGACGTTTCGGGCGCTGGGCATATACACCCAGGACAGGACGCCAATCCATCACTGGACACACACTCACTCACACACACACACACACTCTATATGGGGCAATTTAGAGAATTCAATTGACCTTGATCCATGTTTTTGGACTGTGGGAGAAAACCGGAGAAACCCTCGTGGACACGGGAAGAACGTGGAAACTCCATCCAGATTGGGATTCGAACCGGGAATCCCTAGTGCTGAGAGGAGAACATGCCAACCACTAAGCCACCTTGCCACCGACTCCCCCTTATATTTTGTTGTACAGTATTGTTCTGTATATATTTCATTCTGTATCGGTAAAAGGCTCGAAGAAATGAGTTTGTACCCACGACACTTTGCCCAACCTGGAAATTCTCATAGGGTTTTAACGTACCATTTGTTGCTAAGAATAACGTACAACTTCAGCATTTCTGACTCACTTCGGCTGAAGTATCAGCAGAAACCATCCAGACCAGGAGTTCATTTTTTTTTGTGCAGACACAGAAGGGCGGGAGGTCAGATGCCGGCGTCGGAGTCGAGCCGTCCACTGTTTCACTTCGTATTTAATAAGCAAAATTCATTAAAGGAGATGTGGGCGAGCCCCCGTCGGCAGCCCTCGCTCCTCTCCCGCCTTTGTGCGATCAGAGGAGCCACGGCGATTCTTCGCTCGGCTCCCAAAGCTACGGGGGGAATTTTCTCTCAGAAGCTGCCCCTTCGGCTCAATTCCTCGCCGCATTTCCGAAAGCTTTTCATTCGTATCCCCTGGAAACCGCTCTGCATTCTTTATACTCCCCATCTTCAAAAAAAAAACAAGAGAGAGAGAGTCGAGAGGGGGGCAACCCTTACACGTTGGACTATCCCCTTTGATCACTCGTTTATCTTTAAAACAGATGGTTGTCCACTGTGCTGTTTATGTCAACACATGCCCATTTGAAAGACTGGCTCATGCCTGGCCAATGGCTCTCTTAAAACCAATGAATCACCAATGATCGGAAATAAAGGGGTTCGCTCGGATATGTTAACAAAACACTTTGCATCCTGAGAGCCCCGAGGCTGTTATTTGAAGCTCCTTTCCATAATATCCATGTCGGCAACCTGGTTCTTTACATAATTTCACGAACGCATTATATGCACCTCACAAGAATACAGTGGAGATTATCTACTAATCTGATTATTGTTCAATTATGAAAGCTCACTGGTCTACAAATCCCCGGAGAGTCAGCATTCACGTTTACAGGCTTCAAAAAAAAAGATCTAATTTTGATAGTGGCTGGCAGCTATTGAATGGCGTGAGGGAGTGGATTCTGCATTGCATATGAGATGGAGGGTGTAATTCCACCTTAATAATAATAATAATAATAATATTTAAAAAAGGGAAGGAAAAAAAAAACCGTCTGGGGAGTAAAGTGGCAGGAAAATGGGTGGGAGGTTGCGATGGAAAGGAGCCACGTCTAATCTCTCAATCCATATTTATCCGAGGAGTAAAACGATTCTGTAGGAATCGGCATTAAAAGCTTGTCGACGGTCGGCGACGCGATGTGTAGACGGCGCTTTGATGTTGAGTGATGTGGTCTTTTTTTTTTTATTTACATTGCTAAAATGGCATGTGTTCCCTTTTGCGACGGGCGCACGGTATGATTATCATCAGCAGAAAAACATCGGGGTCAGTACATCCTTTGTTTGAGATTGCAACAACAGAGCACTCAGTAATACAATATAGAGCGGGTATGACTGTGATGTCACAGCGGGCGGAAGTAACCGCGGCGACACACACTGAGTGACAATGAGACTGAGCCACAAAAAACACGTCGAAAATGGGAACGAGCTGCTGGGCCAGCGACTGTGCGAGGACGATTTTAAGACATCAGATCTTTTTATAGACTGACAAGAGCCGGAGAAACAAATGGATGACTTCAAATCCGGAATCTGTACAACGGAACTTTCGTAGTTTGTTGGATTTTGGGGGAAAATTCATAACTTGGGCAAAGAGGCCCCGGCGCCTCATCCTCATCCTCATCCTCAACTCTGACAGGATGCTACAGTGATGGCCTCGCAGCCTGGTCATCATGACTTTGATGTCCATCAATCAACCCAATCAAATGAACTGTTACCAACTTCAAACATTTAAAACCTAGAACCTTTGGTTCTTGTTGTACGTGGTTCTTGTTGTACTTCTTTGGATTTTTAATCCTGTCTCGATCCTGTTATGAAAACCTGCTCTGTTATTTAGCGAATTGATGGCAGTTGGTATCTGTGTTTATTTGCAAACGTCCTCGATTACATTTACATTACATTTGGTCATTTATTGGACGCTTTTATCCAAAGCGACTCACAAGGTGAGCACAGGGTTCATCACAACATCCCTGGAGCAATAAGGTTAAGGGTCTTGCTCAAGGACCCACAGTGGTAACTTCAGTGGACCTGGGATTTGAACCACCAACCTTCAGATTGATAGCCCAACACCCTAACCACTGAGCTACCGCTCTCTCCCTGGTTAAGCCTGTCTCCATATGAAAATAACACGTGAGAACATTGAGTTAAACAGACAAAAGACACAATCAAAATTACAACACATGATACAACAGTGTGCAAACATTAGGCCCCATGTGACCCTCACGGATTTCCATTTCCATTTAGTCATTCAGAGTCAGCAGATGCTTTTATCCAAAGCGACCTATGCATGAGAACGTCACAGTCAGTAGCTAAAGAAGAACCAGAATTATTACATTTGATCGTTATCCGATCTGACATATTGTTTTCATGTATTTTTTTGTTTTTATATCAGGAGTTTGTGTTCGAGATGTGTTTTCAGTTGTTTCTTAAAGATGTTCAGTGACTCAGCACCTTACACACAGAGTTGGGAAGATGGTTCCTCCATTGATCAGTGGAGAACCATACAGAGTGAGAGTCAGCAACACGGTGAGGTGGAACCACCAAGCGACATTCATCACTAGAACGTAGTGAACGAAGTGTACGAAGTGTATTTTAAAATCTAGAGTGACGGTCAGAGGGACCAGATCCAGAGATTTTTTTGTCTTGCCCCTGTGAGGTCAATGGCTGGTTAGCAATCAAATACATATTGGTGTAACCTTCATAGACGCCACCCTCAAAATGAGGACAGTGCAGTTTTTTCAAGTTTAGTAAAATTCTGCCTGCTGGGTCAGCCCTCAGTTACAGCCCCAGATTCTCAAATGCCCCCTTAAGACAATTAATTGCCCAGTTCTCGTATAGAGCCATCGCTCTATGGCGTCGATTCCAAAATCGCCAAAGAGTCGATTAAAAACCATTACATGAAATGCAAGCTGTGATGACGTCTGAAATATAAAAGCCCAACAATAGACTTCCACCCGTCCACAACACGCACCGCCAACCATTCAACATATTTAAACTTGTTGAATGCAATAAAATGGCAGGCCATAATAAAGGACGTCTGAAATTTCTTGTCCATTCAATCAAAAGCTCATTCAAAAAAGCTATTGTGAGGGGTTGCAGTCCTAAAAAAAATTGTTTATGGTCCAGGCTTTGTGAAGGAAGTGCGAGAACCGAAAGAGGCGCAAACCTCTTTTAAAAAAAAAGAGTTAAAAGCATGTAATTGTGTCGAATGGCTTTTTATGATGATGCAGCATTGGAACTCGAGATAAGGGTGCCGGCCCGAACCCTTAAAACTGATGGGCATGCCACATGGGTGTGCCGTCCGTCCGACCATCATGTCTATTGATAAAATCCATTGATAAATACGCGTCCTGAGGGTCATTACCGAACTGCAGTTTCCTGTGTCGCCTTGATTGACAGTACAGCCCTGTCAAGGACATCCACTCTATTTTATGTTCTAGGGTTGCGCTGGTGAAGTTGGAGGCAATTTAAGCCTCATCATATCTGCTGGGGGCGCGTTCCCTTCCGTTAAGTGGCTTTGCGAAAGCTGACACCTGCCAGCTTCGTCAAGGTTGTTTTCGCCGGTGACTCTTTAAGCGGTGACGGGAGGTGTCGGAGATGAAAGTTCCACAGAACGGAGTGACAGGGGTAAGAAGAATTACAGCAGAATCGACTCCGACAAATGAGTTTTTAAAATGTTGCTTACACAAGAACATGCCGGAATATTACCTAATCAGTCAAATCCTCGCAAGCTGACACCGCCGCTGAGGGCCTGACGAGCGCGCTTCCACTCTTAGCCTTTCTTAAGCCTGTAACGAAGCATCAGCCCGAAAAGAGAAAGTGGAGGGAGAAAGAAGCCAAGCCGGTCGCTGCCGAGACGCTCGCTCTTCAATTAACTGGGTGACAAAACATTTTGCATTTTGTAACCCTGTGTGTTAAACCGAAGGTGATTTAATGAGATTCCCTGCAGTTGGTTAGCAGAGATTAGCAGCTTTACATCCCCAAGGCCTCGATCAGTCTATATTTAAAGCTGAACTGGATTAGGAATAAAAGAATCTGGAGCTGGATGGATTCCAGGAGGTGAGCATCATCTTCACATTTAAGAAATAAAAAAAAAATCATTTAAAAAAATTGTTTCTGATGACGGTGGCTTAGTGGTTAGCATGTTCTCCTCTCAGCGCTGGGGATTCCCTGTTCGAATCTCAAAATGGGTGGAGTTTCCATGTTCTCCCCATGTCCACGAGGGTTTCCTCCGGGTTCTCTGGTTTTCTCCCGCAGTCCAAAAACATGGATCAAGTTCAATTGAATTCTCCAAATCGCCCCATATAGAGTGTGTTTGTGTGAGTGAGTGAGTGTGTCCAGTGATAGGATCTGTCTAGTGCCCGAAACGTTCTCCCATGGATGGGCATGGGGAACCCCCATGCAACCCTAGTAGAGGATAAAGTGGAAGATGATGGATGGATGGAATGTTTCAGATGATTTTAATATACATAACGTCAGGCTCATAGTATGAGTTATAAAGAGTAACACACACACACACACACACACACACACACATACACACACACACTGGTGAAGCAATGAGCAGCCCTGTACATGGAGCCTGTAGAGCAATCAGGGTAAGGGGCCTTCAAGACACTTCAGTCAGGTCTTGGTGTTTGGTAACTTTCCGGTCACTGGTTCTTTAAGTTCAAGTAATTTATTTATATAGTGCTTTTTTTTTTTTAAATGGTACATCATCACAAAGCAGCTATACAGAGTTATAAACCTTTAAACCCCCAAAGAGCAAGACCAAGAGACAGCGGCAAGACAAAACTCCCTGTTATGGTGATATCTTTAAGGAAGAAACCTTGTGAGGACCGTGGCTCAGTGGGGGACTCCTCCTCCTCGAGCGTCAACAGTGTAGGAAAGCCATGTACAGACCGTGTGGTGACCATGTGACCCTGTCGTTAACAATTGTAAAACTATATAAGTCCATTGAGGACGTCCTGCAGGACCGCCAGTCCAATAGAAATCCAGGTTCCATCCGGTAATCGTCGTAGAACCATGATGAACCATGATGAGCTGACCACAATTCTGGTTAGATGTTAAGAACATTTCAATGGCTCTGTTCTGTACTCTACACCATGACTTTAAAGTTGAGTCTAATCTAAAATAATGGCGAATTGATCTGCGGGTAAAATAAAGGGACCATTAACATGACATAAACTCTGCGCCAGTGGATCCCACCGATCCTGCCGAACGTCCGATGGCCTTTTTTTATTCGTCTCAGACACATCTCCGCCTTCCACAGCTGCTTTTGAGTGTACAATAGCACGCAAAGAACAGAGAGGATGGAGAGTTACCTCTTGAAGCGTGTAATTTGCATCATGGATCCCACTTCAGCCCGGGCCTCTCGTGTTTTCTGAGGCCGCTGAGATGTTGAAGTACTCTCAAAATAAGACCTTCAGGAAATAGGCCCACGTGGGCGTTCAGGCCCAGTCCACCCTACCTGTAACCACGAGTGCGCTAATACCTGAAGCTCGGAGAAATTACGGAGGGCTGTGCTGTCGCAGGTGACGAATGCAGGTTGCTGATTTCCTCGCGGGCTGATTAGACGTCTCGACGTCTGAAAATCAACCCGCGACGCACAGCAAGAGAGGTTTCCTCAAAATAGTAAAGCAAAAAAAATCAAAAAGTGGCCTTAGTCGTTGACGGTAGGTAATCAAATCCTCAAATGTGACTTTTGAGGGACATTTTAATGCAGCGATGCGACCCACCAGGCAAGCGTCTGACAGGATTATTAAAAAACATAAGTAAAATCTGGTCCCATGTTATTTTCCACGTGCTGAATCCGGATGGGGTCCACCCAGGGCTGTTAAATATATAATTCCTTCTGTAATCAAATTTCCACTCGTCACATAATGACAGGTAATCAAGTGTAGCCGTTTGCATTTTAGATGGTCGGACAGACCGGTCCAACTACATTAAACTCTGCATCAAAGATTCATGATATTAATGATGTTTCCATTAAAATAAAATCCAGCTCTCCTACAAATGATGTGGAACACCTACTGTTTATTTGTTTTTGGTGAGCTATAGATTGTTGCCTGGAGCGTTAAATAATTATGATTGGGGAGGGGCGGGGGGGAGAGTGGGGTGGGAAGCGATAGCGTTAGGATCAGATAAATTAATTTGTAATGAAATGCCCTCGTTTTGCGTGACAGCTGGCGAGTCTCATTCAGATGCCGCCGAACAACGAGAAAAGCTTGTGACAGCAGACAAAGGCGACCATCATCTACAGCACGGACGGCGTTCAGCCTCGAGTAACGGCGCAAAGGATGCAACTGACACGTCAACAAAAACAGAGCGCACCACTCTGCCGGGCTCAATTAGGGATGATCGCAAAGCCAAGAGCATGTGTTTGGCATGGAGACGCGGGTTTTTAGGTATCTACGTACACCTGACTGCTCACATTGTCCAACTTGGCAAGGTCTCTAATTGCTGGGCTGTAATTGTGGTGAATTGACTGAAAATAACAGAAGAGTCTGCGTTGCAGCCGAACCGCTCCTGATGTAGCGTCATAAAATTGAAAAGGTCGTATCTCTCCTGCTTCGGCTGAATCTCTTTTAGAGGCGAACGTTCATTTAAAGACTGTTAACAAGACTTTGGCATCATCTAGAAGTTCTAGTACCCGAGCTGTGTCAGGAACTGTGTCAGAAGGAAGGTTAATGGATGCAGTGAGGGAGGACATGCAGGTGGTAGGAGTGGTAGCTCAGGGGTTAGGGCATTGGGCTATCAAGGGGTTCAAATCCCAGGTCCACTGAAGTTACCAATGTGGGTCCTTCAGCAAGACCCTTAACCCTCATTGCTCCAGAGATGTTATGATTTAACCCTGTGTACACCTTGTAAGTCGCTTTGGATAAAAACGTCTGCTAAAGGGCCAAATGTAATGTAAATGTAGGTGGTCGGTGGGACAGGGCGATGCTCAGGAGGGTGAACTGGACTATGATCTATTATGGTTAACTCACATTTTGCCGTTTAGCAGATGCTTTCAACCAAAGTGATTTACAAATGCGAACAACAAGTTACCAGTGCGAACAAACCAGCTACACTTCAGAACATACATAGTTTCTGCTACATCTCACATTTTATATGCTGCTAATTATAGCAATTTATATTTCTTATACATTTTTTATATATTTTAAAATGTTATTTTATCCATCCATCCATTATCTTCCACTTTATCCTATATTAGGGTCACGGGGGTGGGGTTCCCCATGCTCATCCAGGGGAGAACGTTTCGGGCACTCGGCAGATACACCCAGGACAGGGCGCCAATCTATTGCTGGGCACACACTCACTCATACAGACATATACACGCTATATGGGGCAATTTAGAGAACTCAATTGACTTGATCCATGTTTTTGGACTGTGGGAGGAAACCGGAGAATCTTCTGGTATCTTCTGGTTTGGTGTCTTTTGGTTTGGTGTCTTTTGGAGAACTTTGGTGACTCGAACCGGGGTATCTTCTGGTTTGGAAGTGGTTCTAACCACTAAGCCACTGGTTTGGTGTCTTTTTGGTTTGGTATCTTCTGGTTTGGTATCTTCGAGTTTGGGTCCTTCTGGCCATGTCTTCCGCTTTTGGTTTGGTATCTTCTGGTTTGGTATCTTCTGGTTTGGTGTCTTCTGGTTTGGTGTCTTCTGGTTTGGTGTCTTCTGGTTTGGTCTTTTGGTTTGGTGTCTTTTGGTTTGGTGTCTTTTGGTTTGGTGTCTTCTGATTTGGTGTCTTCTGGTTTGGTATCTTCTGGTTTGGTGTCTTCTGGTTTGGTGTCTTTTGGTTTGGTCCGAGTCGTCCTGTTGAGAAGCGTTCTCAATATTTTCCTTAAAACTCCAATCTGAGTTTTTGTTCTTAATCTTGTTTTTATAGACCAAATTTGGTTCGAAATAACTGAGCATTGTTTTAAACTGCGCAGTTCATGCTCTTGGCCACAGCATGTGTGACAAATAATTAGTGACTCTAATTACTTTGTAGCATTGAAATATGTTGGTTTATTCATTTTTTTTAGCCTCTTATCATAATGAGAGTCGAGGGAAATGCTGGAGACTGATCCAGCCCTCACTGGGCGAAGGTTGAGACCTATTAGCTCAAATTCACTTAAGTTTCAAGTTTTTGGATTTGTATGAGAACATATGGAGAACATGCAAACTCAACACAGAGTGGACCTTATTGCCCAGGATTTAAACCAAGGGCATTTAAAACTTTGAGGCAACAACACTACTCAGTAGGTCACTACGTCAGCGTGTTGAATTGAGACTGTTGACATTTTTACAAACATATAGACATACATGTTTAATTCATTATTGCACATTATATATTATTCGTTCTTAATTGTGTTATTTTTTCACTGCCCTCCAACTTTGATTGGCTTAATTGCATTTATTTATTTCCTTATTTATTTATTTATATCGCTAATTAGTTTTATTGTAATATTATGGTTTTTGCTACTGGCTGGTAAATTTCCTCCTGGATAAATAAAGTATTTCATCCTATCCATCTCATCCATCCCATCATCCATCTCATCCATCCATCCCATCATCCATCTCATCTATCCATCTCATCCATCCGTCCCATTCATCCATTTCATCCATCCATCTCATCCATCTCATCCATTCATCCATCCATCCATCTCATCCATCCATCCATCTCATCCATCCATCTCATCCATCCATCCATCTCATCCATCCATCTCATCCATCCATCCATCCATCCATCCCATCATCCATCTCATCCATCCATCTCATCTATCCATCTCATCCATCCATCCATCTCATCCATCCATCTCATCTATCCATCTCATCCATCCATCCATCTCATCCATCCATCTCATCCATCCATCTCATCCATCCATCCATCCATCCATCTATCCCATCATCCATCTCATCCATCCGTCTCATCCATCCGTCTCATCCATCCGTCTCATCCATCCATCCCATCATCCGTCCCATCATCCGTCCCATCATCCGTCCCATCATCCATCTCATCCATCCATTCCATCATCCATCTCATCCATCCATTCCATCATCCATCTCATCCATCCGTCCCATCATCCGTCCCATCATCCATCTTATCCATCCATCTTATCCATCCATCCCATCATCCATCCCATCATCCATCTCATCCATCCGTCCCATCATCCGTCCCATCATCCGTCCCATCCATCCATCTTATCCATCCATCCATCCATCCATCTCATCCATCCATCCCATACATCCGTCCCATCATACATCCCATCATCCGTCCCATCCATCCGTCCCATCCATCCATTCCATCATCCCGCCCATCCATCCTATCTAATTCCATCATCCGTCCATCTGATCCTATCTATCCATCCCATCATCCATCCTATCCATCCATCACACAGATAAATAAAATTAAGTTAATTAATACTGAATCGATAGGTTTTTATATAATTTTTCTTATATATAAAATAATAATCTACCTTTTCAGTTAAAACGGTACATTTTAAATGTATTTAAAGGTTTTAGGAATCGTGATTTATAAACATTAAATGAAACAGAAAACCAAATACCTACAGCGACTAGTGGGACTTTCTGAATTCTATCCCTCCTCCCTGACCTCAGAGCAGCCTATCCTCATTCTGTCGGAGTGCATGGTGCAGCCATGTCCTCCCTGCTTAACCATTACATTGGTGTTTTCAGTATTTAGTTGCCGTGACGAGCCAGCCCTCCATGCTCCGTGCCCAGGAGAAAGGACTTTCGCTTTGGCTCAGCATCAAACCGTAACCTTTCTCCACTTGAATTGCATGGAGGAAGTTCGGTGCATGCTGTGGCGCTGTCTCCTCGGCTCATCCCTTCACCTCCGCTGATGGAAAGTCCACATGTGTGCCCATTCTCTTTGCCAACCCACACTGCACGATGCACAGCACTGCCGGTCGTTCGCGTGCACGCACATATAGAGGCGTGGAGTCACGCTCGCACGCACAAAGCCCAACCCCTGCGACCTCACGCATCCATTCCTGGAGATCTGAGGATAGTGTCGTAGGTGTGTGGTCCACATTCCATCTTTCATTGGATGTGAGTCACATTAAATCTGCAGAAATCTGATGTTTATCATTTAGGTCCTTTTTATATGTAACAATGAAATACATAAAGCGCCCAACCTTTGATCTGAGCTCTTTTTTGTTGTTTCATATCCGCTGGAAATGTACATTTAACAAATGATTTTGTCTATAGTGACTTACAAGCAAGAGAACAACACAAAAAAGATAAACCAGCTGAATGGCAGTATTAGTGAACCAATGATTTATAAAATTAAAAAGCTGCCCAAACTTTTGCACCCCACTATATATATATATATATATATATATATATATATATATATATATATATATATATATATATATATTGGACTTATAAATTGGACTTATATATTGGACCTATATATATTGGAAGGGCGACACGGTGGCTTAGTGGTTAGCACGTTCGCCTCTCAGCGCTAGGGATTCCCTTGTTCGAATCCCCATCTGGGTGGAGTTTCCATGTTCTCCCCGTGTCTGCGTGGGTTTCCTCCGGGTTCTCCGGTTTCCTCCCACAGTCCAAAAACATGTATCAAGTCAATTGAATTCTCAAAATTGCCCCATATAGAGTGTGTTTGAGTGAGTGAGTGAGTGTGTGCCCAGCGATGGATTGGCGCCCTGTCCTGAGTGTATCTGCCCAGCGCCCGAGACGTTCTCCCCTGGATGGGCATGGGGAACCCCACCGCGACCCTAATAGAGGATAAAAGCGGGAGATAATGAATGAATGAATGTATTGGAAGATAAAAATCCTTTGTCTTCAATGGCATCAGACAGTGAACTTCTCTCTGGGGGGGAGGAGCGGTAACAGGACGAAGGGGTGGGAAGGGACAGTAGCCTGACCACAATGCAACATAAAGCGGACTGTGTGCAGTAATTATAATATGCTATAATACAAATAATTTGGGCCTGAAGAACAAATCAGGTCACAAAAGGTCAACAGGACATCTCTTGTTTTTTGCACATGATCACTTAGATCACCCTCTGTACTGGACACTTTATTTTTAGTATTAATATTACACTTTTGACACTTTCATTCATTCATTATCTCCCGCTTTATCCTCTATTAGGGTCGCAGTGGGGTTCCCCATGCCCATCCAGGGGAGAACATCTCGGGCGCTGGGCAGATACACCCAGGACAGGGCGCCAATCCATCGCTTGGTACACACTCACACACTCAAACACACTCTATATGGGGCAACTTGGAGAACTCAATTGACCTGATCCATGTTTTTGGACCGTGGGAGGAAACCGGAGAACCCGGAGGAAACCCACACGGACACGGGGAGAACATGGAAACGCCACCCAGATGGGGATTCGAACCGGGAATCCCTAGCGCTGAGAGGACTTTTGACACTTTATATCTGTAAATGTACATTTTTTTATATTCATTCCCTTTATTATTCATTCATTCATTCTCTCCCGCTTTATCCTCTATTAGGGTGGCGGTGGGGTTCCCCATGCCCATCCAGGGGAGAACGTCTCGGACGCTGGGCAGATACACCCAGGACAGGGCGCCAATCCATCGCTGGGCACACACTCACTCACTCACACACACTCTATATGGGGAAATTTGGAGAACTCAATTGACCTGATCCATGTTTTTGGACTGTGGGAGACCGGAGAACCCGGAGGAAACCCAAACGGACATGGGGAGAACATGGAAACTCCATCCAGATGGGGATTCGAACCGGGAATCCCTAGTGCTATATTTTTTTATACTCATTCCCTTTATTATAATACTGTTTATTTTATTGTGTTGATACTGATAAATTTTCTTTAGGATAAATAAAGCATTCTATCTATCTATCTCTTTTTTTCTGTCTCTTTTTTCTGTTTCTTTCTCTCTCTCTCTCTCTCTCTCTCTCTCTCTCTCTTATTTTTTAATAATATATTTATTTATCCAACTTTTTAACTTATATAATGGTAAAAAAATATAGAGCGAGAAAGAGAAGTAGGTGGGTGGTACATCAATAGAGAGATAGATTTAGTGATAATTTCAGAATCAGATTTATTTTGCCAAGTTTATTACACACACGGAATTTGGTTTTGGAATATTGGTGTCTATCTAGTAACATTACAATTGACTGTATTTACAGATTGCAAACATACTGTACAGGTGTGTGTGTGTGTATATATATATATATATATATATATATATATATATATATATATATATATAAGATGGGTTGCACGGTGGCTTAGTGGTTGGCACGTTCTCCTCTCAGCACTAGGGATTGCCGGTTCGAATCCCCATCTGGGTGGAGTTTCCATGTCCTCCCCGTGTCCATGTGGGTTTCCTCCGGGTTCTCTGGTTTCCTCCCACAGTCCAAAACCATGGATCAAGGTCAATTGAGTTCTCCAAATTGCTCCATATAGAGTGTGTCTGTCTGTGTGATTGTGTGCCCAGTGATAGATTGGCGCCCTGTCCTGGGTCTATCTGCCCAGCGCCCGAGATTTTCTCCCCTGGATGGGCATGGGGAACCCCCCCCCCCCGACCCCAATATAGGATAAAGCGGAAGATAATGGATGGATGGATGAGTATATATGATGAGTTGCACTGTGTGCCGTAGTGCAAAGCAATAGTTCAACATTTTGACTGTTTTTTTTGTTTGTGTGCAGAGTGTTTATCAGCTGTTTATAAATGTAATGGCGTTGTTTTGGTGTACACTGATCTGTATCGTCTGCCGGAGGGGGTGTGAGAGGTCTGTGATGATTTTAATACTGGAATCTTCATTTTCCAAAGTGAACCATCCCAAAGTTTTAAGTTAAATGTATTAAATTGTTCATCACAGAAGTAGACGGACGAATTGGACTCAAAAACACGAGCGCTCTTGTGAATAAATGAGACCGAGATTAAGTTGCAGCAGAACGATGGAATGAGCATCGTGTGAAGTTGAGAAATGCCTACTCCAGGCCGTGTGGAACATTTTTGACTGGTCACGTCAATCATTCCGTCTGAATCCCACTGAGCTGCAGTTCTTTTACTGAAAGCAAGACTGACGGAAAAAAGGGCCTGAAAGAGGCAGAAACCCAAAACGGCATCATGGCAGAACCACGGTGGCACAGACCTCCTGCAATAAGACGATGGTGTTTTAGTCCAGTGTTAAAATTAAACTTAATGAAGTCTGGTTTTAACAAAGTACTCAATTTATTCAGCAATCAAACTTGTATGACCTTTTTATAGGCTCTGGGCAGAAACACCCCAGACAGGGCGCCAATCCATCACTGCGTACACATTCATTCACTATATGGGGCAATTTAAAGTAGCCAGTTCACCCTAAATCCGTGTTTGTAGACCGTGGGAGGAAAACCCAAGCATTCACAGTGGAGAACATGGAAACTCCACCTAGATCGGGATTCGAACCTGGATCCAGAGTGCTAACCACACTAACCATCCCACATTGATCTCTACAAATCAGAAATAATGTTTGATGGAATCATTTTTTTATGTAGATATATAGATTGATACACAGAAGCCTATCAAAAACCAAGTATAAAAAACACTTATAAAGGCACACGGTCATCAGACTGCCTCTCCCCCCCCCCCCCCAAGCGCCAGCACTCTACCACATTTGGTTTTGAGGTAGAAACCTTGTGAGGGCCGAGGCTCAGTGTGGGGTTCCTCATTCTCTATCAGCATTGAGCAGCATCAACAGTGCAGGACACACGTACAGATGTGTAGTAATCCATTTTTAAAAATTAGAAAAGCTATATCAGTTCAGAGAGGTCATCAAACCACCCGTACAACTCAAATCTAGGTTCTGTCCTGTAATCGTCGTTGGCACAGTGCTCTGTCAGGGCCATGGATGGAAAGCTGGTGATAACTAGATGCACATAGATGCACTACTCACTTTAATTTTCCATCCATCCATTATCTCCTGCTTTCATCCTCTATTAGGGTCGCGGTGGGGTTCCCCATGCCCATCCAGGGGAGAACGTTTCGGGCGCTGGGCAGATACACCCAAGACAGAACACCAATCTATCACTGGGCACACACTCACTCACACAGACACACTCTATATGGGGCAATTTTTTTTTTTTAAGAACTCACTTGACTTGGTCCATGTTTTTGGACTGTGAGAGGAAACCAGAGAACCCGGACGAAACCCACGTGGACACGGGGAGAACATGGAAACTCCACCCAGATGGGGATTCGAACTGGGAATCCCTAGAGCTGAGAGGCGAACGTGCCAACCACTAAGCCACCGTGCCTCCCCACTTTAATTATTCTTTCATTCATTCATTATCTCCCGCTTTATCCTCTATTACGGTCGCGGTGGGGTTCCCCATGCCCATCCAGGGGAGAACGTCTCAGGCGCTGGGAAGATAGAAGATACACCCAGGACAGGACGCCAATCCATCGCTGGACACACACTCACTCACACACACACACTCTATATGGGGCAATTTTTTTTTTTTGAGAACTCAATTGATTTGATCCATGTTTTTGGACTGTGGGAGGAAACCGGAGAACCCGGAGGAAACCCACGCGGACACGGGGAGAACATGGAAACTCCACCCAGATGGGGATTCGAACCGGGAATCCCTAGTGCTGAAAGGAGAACATGCTAAACCACTAAGCCACCGTGCCTCCCCACTTTAATTATATATTTTTTACATTTATATCCGTTACAGTGCCATATTTGTAAAGCTTCTCTTTTGAAACTTTTAATTGCACATTGTAAATATATATTTTATTTTATTTTACTTATCCTTTTGTATAACTATTTTGTAAATCTTTTTTTTTTTTTTTTTTTTAACTGTAAATCCAAATTTTTTACTTTCTGTGGAGATGTCGGAAAAGAATTTCACTGCTTTCTGTACCGTGTCTAACTACACATGCCCATCCGGGGAGAACGTTTCGGGCGCTGGGCAGATACACCCAGGACAGGACGCCAATCTATTACTGGACACACACTGACTCACACAAACACACTCTATATGGGGCAATTTGGAGAACCCAATTGACCTTCATCCATGTTTTTGGACTGTGGGAGGAAACCGGAGAACCCGGAGGAATCCTACGTGGACACGGGGAGAACATGGAAACTCCACCCAGATGGGGATTCGAACCGGGAATCCCTAGTTCTGAGAGGAGAACATGCCAACCACTAAGCCCACATGTGACTAATGAACTGATTTGATTTGACCTTAAAGAAAAACAGACTAATATTATATCACTGTTGGTCTATAACATCAAGACAACCGAGTCACTCTGTAATTGTAACTTAGAAAGCTCCACTGTGCACGAACTTTGGCTCGGTGAACGTTAGAACAACATTGTCTGATACAGTGAAAGCAGATTCCAGCAGCAGTGTGGGAATGGGAAGGGTTTAGGTCTGAACTGATGAACCTGTCCTGTCAGTCGTCAGCGTTTGGGGCTGATGGGAGTTTTGGTGTGGAGAATGTTTTTTGGCACAGCTCTGGACGAGTGGGTTTATCTCTCACACAGGCATTAGGGTCAAATAATAACAAAAGCATGGTTCTAAGAGCAGCACAGCAAGGTTCCTTGATTCCCTGCAGTAGTGTTTACAGAAACCAGATCTTTATCTAAGAGTTGATATCTGGGACGAGGTGGAGCTTTTCTGTGGCGGGCCTTCACATAAGAAAACAGATAAGAAATAAACAGATGGACGTTAGACATCTAACACCGATACACATGTGTTATAGCAAACCTACAAAGGTAATCTTTATGATAAGATATAAAAATATATGATATATTAATAAAATAATGTCATTTAGGACAACTTAAGAGAACGAACAAGACGTCAGCAGTTAAGTAGGAACCAGCTGAACTGTAGTATTACCATATATATATATATATATTCATTCATTCATTCATTATCTTCCACTTTATCCTATATTAGGGTCGCGGGGGGGTTCCCCATGCCCATCCAGGGGAGAACGTCTCGGGCGCTGGGCAGATACACCCAGGACGGGGCGCCAATCTATCACTGGGCACACACTCACTCACATAGACACGCATACAAACACACTCTATATGGGGCAATTTGGAGAACTCAATTGACTTGATCCATGTTTTTGGACTGTGGGAGGAAACTGGAGAACCCGGAGGAAAACCACGTGGACACGGGGAGAACATGGAAACTCCACCCAGATGGGGATTCGAACCGGGAATCCCTAGTGCTGAGAGGAGAACATGCCAACCACTAAGCTACCGTGCCGCCTATATATATATATATATATATATATAGTGGCGTTGACGAAGAACTGACGCGCAGTCGAGACGGCATTATAGCCAACTGGGTTTATTATCAAGATCGTGAACGTAACTCAAAGAACTCCAACACTCCAAAAACGCAGACAACCTGCCAAAGCGCGACGTGTACATGCGCCCCGCGGTACATCCCAGGAAACCCACGGGGCAACTTTTCATTGGCAGGGCAACCTGCCAAGCCGTGACGTGTGCCAGGGCAACCTGCCAAGCCGTGACGTGCGCGCCAAAATGGTGAGTCCCACTCTACAATATATATATATAAGGCACAGTGCTTGGGATTCCCGGTTCAAATCCCAATCTGGGTGGAGTTTCCATGTTCTCCCCGTGTCCACGTGGCTTTCCTCCGGGTTCTCTGGTTTCCTCCCAAAGTCCAAAAACATGGATCAAGGTCAACTGAATTCTCCAAATTGCCCCATATAGAGTGTGTCTGTCTCAGTGAGTGTGTGCTCGCCGATAGATTGGTGCCCAGTCCTGGGTGTATCTGCCCAGCGCCCGAAACGTTCTCCCCTGGATGGGCATGGGGAACCCCACCCACGAACCTAATAGAGGATAAAGCGGAAGATAATGGATGGATATATATACATGGGGACATGGACATGGGGTGGCGTAGATAATAATAATAGTAATAATAATAATAGATAGACATGAATATTGATCTTAGATGTACATCACTAAATACTAAATCAAACAAAAAATACAAACATAATATAGATTGTGATTTATCTATTGATGAAATTACGTTTGAGTGACAGAAGGAAATAAAGCTTTGGGATTAGCAGATGATTTGGAGGTGAAATTAAAGTCAGGTGTTAATCAATAAAGTGACAATCAGGTGTAAGTAGGTGCCCTCTTATATTTAAAGAACTGACATCTATTAAAGTCTCATTTTCTCAACATGTTGAAATGTGAAATTGTGCAAGGAAGATTTCTAAGGACCTCCGAAAAAAAAGAAAAAGGAGTTGTTCATTTTCATCAGGTTGACTGTTAATCCGTTTTAACCTCATATGTTTAAGGCTGACCCACGACAAAATCTTTTAGAAATGGTTTATAAATCTTATTTCAGCCAAATGGTAAATGTTAGAGCAATAAATTGGCAGAACGGACGTGAATTACTCTCCCTCTTTAACTAAAGGCACATCAAAGTGGACCAATCAGCATGCAGAACATTACTTTGAAGAACGGTCGGATGTTTCTGAGTTCTGAGTCTGTAGAAAGACTACATACTTATGGCTTAGTGGTTGGCACGTTCTCCTCTCAGCACTCCACCCATCTGGGTGGAGTTTCCATGTTCTCCCCGTGTCCGCGTGGGTTTCCTCCGGGTTCTCGGGTTTCCTCCCACAGTCCAACAACATGGATCAAGTCAATTGGGTTCTCCAAATTGCCCCATATAGAGTGTGTCTGTATGCGTGTCTGTGTGAGTGTGTGCCCAGCGATGGATTGGCGCCCTGTCCTGGGTGTATCTGCCCAGCGCCCGAGACGTTCTCCCCTGGATGGGCATGGGGACCCCCCCCCCGCGATCCGAATATAGGATAAAGCGGAAGATAATGGATGGATGGATGGATGGACTACATACTTATGCCCATGTTCTTTAAAATGATGCAAACACGAGGCTTCAGCGTGGAGCGCAGAGCTTATCTGAGTTTGCAGGAATGGTGCAGGACAGACTAATGGTTGGAACCCAAACAGGGAAAGAGGCGAGTTTGCCCTGCTGTCCGTATGATGCAGAGTCTGACATTATTAAAGTGACGTATCAATTATATCCTGAATAATAAAGATAAACTGTCACTGCGTTTTGGGGAGGTTCGTCAGACGCGCGGCGACTCGGACCACAACCGAAGCTCTCTTTAGCTACGAGTCTCAGATGGTTTCGTGTCTGCAAAGGTCACACGTGGCATCACAAAATAAATGTCTTCCAAGGCAACAAATGATTTGTCTCCACCGCGTCTCGTTGACCTTTGGTAGGTACACCCAATTTACACACTACCTTTCAGATGGACTTTATTTGAATGCTGGGACTGGAAGAGATGCCGGATTCTGATTGGAGTGTACAGTGGGGTTGCATTGCCGACTTCTTTATTGTAACATGGTTCGGAAAATGGGGCGGCACGGTGGCTTAGTGGTTAGCATGTTCTCCTCTCAGCGGAGCAGAGCTAAATCACGTAAAGACGTGGAACTGTACTCCACTACACGTCAGGACTCATAACACCTCTATGGGATTTATTCAGAATGAGGCCACGCCCTCTTATAACGTATTGCTTTAATAAATAAAAGTGAATGTTTGTTTGTGTATATAAATACATATTGTTGCTTTGATTACCGAGATTTTTAACGTACTCTTTTGGAGCCTGAGGAGGTTTACATACTCAACTCGTGATGTCAGCACCTCTGTGTTTCGAGCAGCTGAACAGTGATTGGTGGAGAGAGTGTTTGGTGCAACTGCACACAGCGCAAACTTATGATTAGGTGATGTGGAAGTTGTTCTGGTTGTCAGTTAGTTAAATTAAGTTTCTTTTTCTGAAGACAACCTGCAATAGCGACCATTCATTCATTATCTCCCGCTTTATCCTCTATTAGGGTCGCGGTGGGGTTCCCCATGCCCATCCAGGGGAGAACATCTCAGGCGCTGGGCAGATACACCCAGGACAGGGCGCCAATCCATCGCTGGGCACACACTCACTCAGACAGACACACTCTATTTGGGGCAATTTTGAGAATTCAATTGACTTGATCCATGTTTTTGGACTGTGGGAGGAAACCGGAGAACCCGGAGGGAATCCACGCAGACACGGGGAGAACATGGAAACTCCACCCAGATGGGGATTCGAACCGGGAATCCCTAGTGCTGAGAGGCGAACGTGCTAAACCACTAAGCCACTAATTACACTAATTACGCTTATATTAGTTGAGTTGGGGCGTGGCAGCTCAGTGGTCGGGGTGTTGGGCTGTCAATCTGAAGGTTGTGGGTTCAAACATAGGTCCACTAAAGTTACAAATGTGGGTCCTTGAGCGAGGCCTTTAACCCTCATTGCTCCAGGGGGCGCTGTGATGAACCCTGTGCTCACCTTGTAAGTCGCTTTGGATAAAAGCGTCCAATAAATGACCAAATGTTATTATTGTTTACACCATTTGCTAATGCCACTCTTCCACCCAAAATATTGTCATTAAGGATTTTTTTATAGGAATAATAATTCAAATAATTGTATTCATGAATTAAGAGCTAATGTATTTTGTTCTATTATTTATGTTATATATATATATATATATATATATATATATATATATATATATATATATATATATATATATATATATATATATATTCATTCATTCATTATCTCTCGCTTTATCCTCTATTAGGGTCGCGGGGGTGTTCCTCATGCCCATCCAGGGGAGAATGTTTCGGGCGCTGGGCAGATACACCCAGGACAGGGCGCCAATCCATCGCTGGGCACACACTCACTCACACAGACACGCACACATACACACTCTATATGGGGCAATTTGGAGAACTCAATTGACTTGTTCCATGTTTTTGGACTGTGGGAGGAAACCGGAGAACCCGGAGGAAACCCACGCAGACACGGGGAGAACATGGAAACTCCACCCAGATGGGGATTCGAACCGGGAATCCCTAGCGCTGAGAGGAGAACGTGCTAACCATAAGCCACCGTGCCGCCTATATATACATATATATATTCAGTAAGCCATTTAAGGTGGTACCATACTGTGATTTATGCAGTGAGTAAACTGTTTTTTTTTTTTTTAAAACAGCGAATGATGAAATAATTGCAGAACAAAAGGCAGCGTTGGTTGCCATCAGCACTGAAAGGTTGTTTCATTCGTCGTGTTCGATAATGGAACCTTCTATATGTCGTCAATGTCGTCAAAAAGTCTTTTCTGATCAAATGGCATTGATCCAGGGCTCCCTGATGGCCTGTCTTTTGCTCTCCCCTTGTCATAATGGACCGGGCCTTATTCTGATGATGAATTCAATTTTCCTAGTTACTCTGGTAACGGGCGAGCCTGCCAATCACGTGCAATCAGCGTTTCCTTCTCTCACTCCGGTTCACTCTTTGCCGGAGATTAGGACCCTCTCCACAGGGGGTCACGGGGCACTCAGCGCAAGGCAAGAACCCTGAGGAAGTTTAGCTCTGCTGTTTGGAAACTTCTCCACTCGTGACCTGTTATGTATTCAAATGACTTGTTAAGCACGGCTTAGGAAAACGGCGAGATTCTGAATCTGAGACAACAGCTGGGCCCTTGACAAGTCACCATGTTGGAGGTCACATGATGCTGGACAATGCGCCCAGGTTAAGGTGATTTTTACATAGTACATCTCATTATCATCTCATTATCTTGACCGCTTCATCCTATACCAACATCGTGGCAGAGTTCCCCATGCCCATCCAGGGTGAGAACGTTTCGAGCACCCAGAACAGAATGCCAATCCATGGAAGTGCCACACACACACACATGGGGGCAATTTTTCATCTCATTATCTTCTGATTAAACCAATATTAGGGACATGGGGAAGTTCTCCATGCCCGTCTAGAAGAGAACGTTTTGGGTGTTGGGCGGATACACCCAGGACAGGGTGCCAACACATTGCTGGGCACACATTCACACAGATACACACTATATATAGGGGCAATTTAGATTAAGGCGATGTCTCATCTCATTATCTATCCGTCCATTATCTTCAGCTTTATCCTCAATTAAGGGGAGGGGGAGGTTCCCAATGTCCATCCAGTTGATAACATTTTGGGTGCTGGACAGATACACCCAGGACAGGGTGCCAATCCATTGCTGGACACACACTCACACAGACACACACATTATATAGGGGCAATTTAAATAAGGGCAATTTCTCATCTTATTATTTTCAGCTTTATCCTATTTTAGGGTTGTGGGGGGGGGGTTCCCATGCCCATCCAGAAGATAAAGTTTCGGGTGCTGGGCAGATACACCCAGGACAGGGCGCCAATCTATCACTGGACACACACTCACTCACACAAACACACTCTATATGGGGCAATTTAGAATTGAGAGCATCCAATGCACCTTAAATCCATGATTATGGTCTATGAGTGGAAACCCAAGAACCTGGAGAAAACCCACATGGGAAGGGCATATGTGCGAACCCCTACGTCAGCATGCCACCCTGAATTTAAGCCTTTATTCCCTTTATTTATTCGTCTAATTTATTTTTATTAGTATTTACTTTATAGTGGCTAAAATAATAGCTTTAAACTTGAATCCGTCGTAATCAGGCCACGACCCCTTCGATAAAAATGGCACCTTAAAACCGATTATCTTTTTTTACTTCAATAGAAAATGAGATAATCTCCGAATTCAGGCGTAATTAACCAACTCTATTCTTCCGTCTTCTTGTTCATGGTCCTAATTCACCATCAAAACCATATTTTTCTCTGATTCAGGGGGGGGGGGGGGGTATGAGAAAGCAAGCATTCAGCATCATTTCCCTTTGCATACCAAAAGTCATTCAAACAAGGGACCTTTAACAGGACCGATGCAATATTCATGCCATTTTAATTACAATGTTAAACCATTATTTGTTTCAGCACCTGGTTAAGCCATTCAGACGCGTTTAAATCCTCCCTTTTTATCCCAGGTGTGTAGGAAGGACTCAAAGGGGTGAATGGGTCTGCCACAACAGGAACATAATCAAGTCTGCGAGCTGGCTGCTGAATGAGCCTGTGGGATGGGATCAGATGGAACACACTCCAGTGCTTAGAGACAGAGTGTGAGGTGGATTATACTGAAAAGAGGATTTAGTCAAGGATGTGCCCTCAACTTTTTTCTTTTTTTTCCCCTCCCGTTTTTTTTTTTTTTTTTTTTTTTTTTTGTGAGTGGTAACCATCATATGAATAGCATCTCCGCTGAAGCAGCATTAGGAAAGTCGATTGTTGGCGTAAAAGCCGTCGCCTTTGTTGTGCATTTCTCTGCATATATCCGAATTAGCGTTGGCGTGATTGGAACCCAGGGGCCATGCTGTTTGGACATCGGTGTGTTGAGATGAAGAAGCTCTCCAAACGGCATCCATTCTTCTCCTCACGTGACCTCCTTTGAAGCCGTGGCTGTACTCTCGCGATATGCCTTTGTCGGTCCTGGTGTCATTAGCAGAGCTGCATTGAAAGACTTGACCCCTGCGGAGGTTTTGTGGGGCGGAAGCTGGCTTACCTGGTTCAGGTGTTTGTCAGGGGATCATCCTCTCTCAAAAGAAGCCATCAACAGAATGAGACTGAATGGGTGGTGCTAATCAAAACACGAGCAGGACCAGAAAACACATCGGCGTCCTTAATACACCCATTCAGACCCTGCTTTTCTCCTCGCTCTTTGTTTCCTCCTCCTCGCACCCCCCCCCCCCACTCACTACCCAGACACATTAAAGACACGACCCGAAGAAAATTTGACTTAACAAATTAACGCCTGCTAATAACCCTTCACCAGCCCCTTTGGAAATGGATTAAGACCTTCTTTGCGGCTTCTTCCAGCAAAATTTAATTAAGACTTAGATTGGGTTGGTTTTTTTTTTCTTTTGGAGGACGTCTGAGCGGATTCTCACCACATCCGAGAAGTGTCCTCAATTTTGGACTGAAGCAAGTTAAGCTGCCTGGATAATAATTAGCCTATCTACTCTTAATACTCTTGATTTCCAATTATGTCTCGACCCCGTGTCATTTAATAAACCCATTCTGGCTTCCGACCTCCGTGTTACTTGCTCTCCACATCCAAGCGGGTTAGGCTACGTTCGATTTCATTAGAACCATCGTTATTTTGGACGGATCTTCAGCCGCCCCGCTCTGGCGCCGTCTCTATAGTATGTAGGAGTTCTTCCACCTTTGGCTTTTTCGAACTCATTTAAAGCGATGGGGGAGGCGCACGGCCAACCCAGTGTTAATTTACTTAAAGCAGCAGGGGAAAGCAGGCTGGACACTGACCATTACACAGCAGGAATGAGGTGTCCAGCTGACTGTCCTTTTAATCGACAGCAGCAGGCTTTAGGAATTTAACAGCATGGGTTTCTTTTGCCGCAGTTTTAAAACAAATAATGTTTATAGAAGATGGATGAGGTAGCGCCATTGTTCAGGCTTTTCTCTCCTTCGCCTCATTTAATTACTGACTCCAAATAGCCGCTTTAAGGAGGTAGGCGAGTCGGCTGGAGGCGTCGTCTTGATTGTTTTAGCCGTCGGTTCGCGGCGCGTTTCCCATGCTCTGCCGCCGTCCTCGTACCCGAGGCCCGTATTTAAACGGGTTAAAGCAGCGGGGCTGATGCCATATGCCCCTCACCTGGAGACATGCTCCACCTCTGTGCCATGATTAACATGAATCAGACCTGCAGGCTTGCATTTGGATTAGATCTGAAACCCGTGCGACGCAGTTCACATCGAATGAGAAAGCAGACGGAGGCTGCGAGAGGAAGGTGGGTGGTGTGGAAGGTCGAGTACGAGTTAAAATTATAATTTTAATAAAGTATTAAATACAAACAACTATAATTCTGTGGAGACCGGCCAATCACATGTCTAGAGATCTCTTGTTATATATCTGCTAACTTTGCACAATTGTCCATCATCGATGACAACACATGAAGCAATTAAAAAAAATACCAATTAATTAGTGGTAATTCCTTAATTTAGTTTTCTATGGATGAATTGTCCATTTTCTTGTACATTTTTACAGCAGGGCGGCACGGTGGCTTAGTGGTTAGCACGTTCGCCTCTCAGCGCTAGGGGTTCCCGGTTCGAATCCCTATCTGGGTGGAGTTTCCATGTTCTCCCCGTGTCTGCGTGGGTTTCCTCCGGGTTCTCCGGTTTCCTCCCACAGTCCAAAAACATGGATCAAGTCAAGTGAATTCTCAAAATTGCCCCATATAGAGTGTGTCTGTGTGAGTGAGTGTGTGCCCCGTGATAGATTGGCGTCCTGTCCTGGGTCTATCTGCCCAGCGCCCGAGACGTTCTCCCCTGGATGGGCATGGGGAACCCCACCGCGACCCAAATAGAGGATAAAGCGGGAGATAATGAATGAATTTTTACAGTACATGCAGAATTTATTTAGTATAAAGTCATTTAACATGATATAGAGGTGTTTTTTTATATATATATATATATTTTTCTTGTTATTTAATCATTTAGAAAACACTTTTATCCAAAGGACAAACCAGAATTATTAAACCTGATCATCAGATCTGGATTTTTTGTTGAAAAATAAAAACTGATATGGAGGCCATTCCTGCTCTCTTTGTACTCTGTGTTAATGACCGTACTACTGTCATTAATTTAGTTCCTTTTAATTCTGAAGGCAAGTGGAATATTTATTTATTCTTGCAGGATGCAAGAAATCAACAGTCCATGGCCATAACTGTCTATTTATATTCATTCATTCATCCATTATCCTCCGCATTATCCTATATTAGGGTCGCGGGGGGGGTCCCCCATGCCCATCCAGGGGAGAACGTTTCGGGTGCTGGGCAGATACACCCAGAACAGGCTGGGCACACACTCACTTACACATACACACTCTATATGGGGCAATTTGGAGAACTCAATTGACTTGATCCATGTTTTTGGACTGTGGGAGGAAACCGGAGAACCCGGAGGAAACCCACACGGACACGGGGAGAACATGGAAACTCCACCCAGATTGGGATTCGAACCGGGAATCCCTAGTGATGAGACGTGCTAACCACTAAGCCACCGTGCCTGCCATCTATTTTTATATATATATATATTCATTCATTCATTATCTCCCGCTTTATCCTCTATTAGGGTCGCGGTGGGGTTCCCCATGCCCATCCAGGGGAGAACATCTCGGGCGCTGGGCAGATAGACCCAGGACAGGGCGCCAATCCATCGCTGGGCACACACTCACTCACACAGACACACTCTATATGGGGCAATTTTGAGAATTCAATTGACTTGATCCATGTTTTTGGACTGTGAGAGGAAACCGGAGAACCCGGAGGAAACCCACGCAGACACGGGGAGAACATGGAAACTCCACCCAGATGGGGATTCGAACCGGGAATTCCTAGCGCTGAGAGGAGAACATGCTAACCACTAAGCCACCGTGCCGCCTATATATATATATATATATATATATATAATGTCCATAATTGTCTCTCTTTAGAGTTTTCCGTATATTCTGAGGTGACGGACCAAAGCTGCTGACAAATTAGGCGTCCTAACTCAAGCTATCTGTGGCAAAAGTGTGTGTTTGTTGTCGACGTGATTCATAGGTGTGTTTTGGGTATCACATGCAATGAACCAATCAATGCGTCACTTATCATTCCCTTTAAGAGCCAGTTGCGGTCTGTCTTCGCGGATTTCTATTTGAACGGCGTAGTTAAAGTTTCTTTTTCCAAGAAACACAAAGAGGCCACCAATTATGCATAAATTAATAAATTAACATCTCCAGCCTTTGCGGGAAACGTCATGACAAGCTCGGACAAAGGCAGACCAAGAGGTTAACGTTTTAATCAACGTTGAATCTTTATGAATAGTATCTTCACATATTTGTAAGTGAACTATGATGTCACCATTGATGCAACCCATACCATGATAGATGTTGGCTTTTGCGGTTGAAGTTGAACTTGGGTTAGGATGTTTTATCAGTAGTTCATTCATTCATCTCCCGCTTTATCCTCTATTAGGGTCGCAGTGGGCCCATCCAGGGGAGAACGTTTCGGGCGCTGGGCAGATACACCCAGGACAGGCGCCAATCCATTGCTGGGCACACACTCACTCACTCACACACACACACACACACACACTCTATATGGGGCAATTTGGAGAATTCAATTGACTTGATCCATGTTTTTGGACTGTGGGAGGAAACCGGAGAACCCGGAGGAAACCCATGCGGTCACGGGGAGAACATGGAAACTCCACCCAGATGGGGATACGAACCGGGAATCCCTAGCGCTGAGAGGCGAATGTGCTAACCCCAAAGCCACCGTGCCGCCATTTATTAGTAGTTACGCAGGTTAAAAAAGAAAATTCTACTTTCATGTTATTTAATTTCCTCAGGTCGTTTCTAATGGAGTTTAGAATTAAGCTGGAATTATTGCATCATACACAAAAGTAAAAACTTTCCGTACAGTAACTGTAACATAGCCACGGTCGCTTTCAGGCTACGCTTATTAACTTACTAATGTTAACCCCGTTCATCTACGGTGGGTGCTGTGTGAGGTCATGAGCACTGACCCATCTGGTGAACATGAAAGTATTAGACACTGGAGTGTCGTCACCGGTGTCGTCCGTCTCCCCTCAGCCAGGCAGTCCTTGTCTTATAGCATCCACCAAGAGACCCCCGCTGACCTCGCTTTTCCAAAAGCTGTCCTGATGTTCATAGTCTGTCCCTGTTCACCCTGAGGCTAGCAGACCCCTGCTCAGCCACTGATCCCCCTCTTCTGAGCTTAAAGCTTGCTGAACTATAAAGCATCACACACACACACACACACACACACACACACACACTCACAGTGGACAGAGTAGAAACTGGATTGACGGGTCACAGACCGTGCACTATTTGGCCACCAGTCAGCAGGCATCAGTTTCTGCTAGCTGTGAGGCACCGATGGCATGAATAGGACACATCCAATATCACTCTTCCAGCGGTGTGGAGCTCCAGAGCAAAGCCACTTACTCTGATTAAGAGCTCTTGTCTTTATTTTGTCAGAGCTTTATTTCACCTCCGTCTTATTTGTATTGCTTATCTTTTTAAATTGAATGATATTAAAGTACGCTGCTATTCATATACAGACTCTTATAAGGGCTGTTGGATAATAAACTATAGAAAATGTATTATATTTAAGTAAGTAATTTATTTATAATGTTTTTTTTTTACAATCGTACATCGTCACAAAGCAGCTTTACAGAGTTATAAACCTTTAAAGTTTCAAGTTTCAAGTTTATTTGTCATTTGTGCACATAGAAATTCTTAAGGTGAGGCATCAGGATATACACTCTACATAGAAGATTAAATGAAATACACAATATTTACATAGGTATGAGCCAAAAAAAAAATATATATATATATATATATATATATATTCATTCATTCATTCATTATCTCCCGCTTTTTCCTCTATTGTGGTCGCGGTGGGGTTCCCCATGCCCATCCAGGGGAGAACGTCTCGGGCGCTGGGCAGATACACCCAGGACAGGACGCCAATCCATGACTGGGCACACACTCACTCACACAGACACACTCTATATGGGGCAATTTTGAGAATTCAATTGACTTGATCCATGTTTTTGGACTGTGGGAGGAAACCGGAGAACCCGGAGGAAACCCACGCGGACACGGGGAGAACATGGAAACTCCACCCAGATGGGGATTCGAACCGGGAATCCCTAGCGCTGGGAGGTGAACGTGCCAACCACTAAGCCACCGTGCCGCCCTATATATATATATATATATATAAATTAAAGTGACATAGTGAAGAGTGACACATTAAAAAGCAGGAGTGTGGAAGTTTTTAACTGTTCATTTTGTTTAGTAGCCTGACGGCTTGCGGGTAAGAACTGTTTTTTTACCCGCAAACCCCCAAAGAGCAAGACCAAGAGACAGCGGCAAGACAAAACTCCCTGTTATGTTGATATTTTAAGGATGAAACCTTGTGAGGACCGAGGCTCAGTGGGGGACTCCTCCTTCTCGAGCATCAACAGTGTTGGATGGCCATGTACAGACTGTGTGGTGGTCATGCGACCCGTATTTAACAATTGGAAAACTATTTAAGTCCACTGAGGGCGTCCTGCAGGAGCGTCGGTCCAATACAAATCCAGGTTCCATCCGATAATCGTCGTAGAACCATGATGAAGAGTTGACCACACCTCCAGAAAATGAGGCAACACCTCAAAAGGAACAGTACAGTAATTAATTAATAATCAGTGCTTCCACTTCACATCTACAACCTTAGGGTTTTATCCCTGAACGATGAGGTCAACACAAGTCCTCTCTGTGTGGAGTCCTCATGTCCTTCCCATGTCCTTCCCATGCCTGTGTGGGTTTTTTTGGGGGGGGGGGTGTAATTTCCTATTACGTTCCAAAGACGTGGTGATGGGTAAAGGGGGAAATACCTAATTGCCCCAGCCTTTAGGAGTGTACATATCAAGACACTTATAATGCCGGTCTCCCGGCATGCACCATCAGATGAGCTCGACTCATGTTCAACCACCCAAGTGAAGTCATGTGATTGGCTCCCTGTAGGTTCTGCATTCAGTAAAAGACTCTGACTCTGATGTACAGGACGATCTCTGGATCTGGCCCCTCTGACCTTCACTCTAGATTTTCAAATACACTCCGACACGTTCACTACTTTCACTAGGATGAATTTCGTCTGGTGGGGCAACCTCACCGAGGTGCTGACTCTTACTCTGTATGGTTCTCCACTGATCAATGGTGGAGTCATGTGACTGCACCTCTCCTCTCTGATTGGCTCTCTGTAGCTTCTGCATTTAGTCCAAGACTCTGATCTACAGGATGATCTCTGGATCTGGCCCCTCTGACCTTCACTCTAGACTTTAAAATGCACTCCGACTCGTTCACTTCTTTCTAGTGATGAATGTCGCCTGGTGGGGCAACCTCACCGAGGTGCTGACTCTTACTCTGTATGGTTCTCCACTGATCAATGGTGGAACCATCTTCCCAACTCTGTCTATAAGACGTTAAGTCACTGAACATCTTTAAGAAACAACATTTCTAACACCAACACCTGATATAAAAATAAAAAAATACATAAAAACCAAAAAAAAAAATTTATAAATAAATTTGCCAGATCGCATAGTGATTGGGTTTAATAATTCTACAGTGTCGCTGGTTCTTCTTTATGGTTCTTCACTGGACAAATGCATCTGCTAAATGTAAATGTAAATGCTGAATATGCAGATCTTCACTGACCTGGTTACCCCAACTGGAAATCAAAGACAAATTTAGGGAATTTAGATTTTCCAACATCGCAATCTGTCTCTCGGTTCAGACGGGATGCATTAAAGGCGTAATGTAATTAATTGAGAGATATCTGGTTATCTAACAAAAAAAGTGCCTTCGTTAATTTAAAGAATATAATTGGTCCGTAATTAGTTCACGGCAATTAGTGCATAGAGCACACCTGTCCACAATCAAATATGCAAAATCGGCGACTTTGAAGTGGTGTTTCATGTATTTTAAACACTGGTGTGAGTCTAATCAGGTATGATAAATCAGGTCTCTTCCAGCTGGTTCATTAGCATCTCAAAGCTTCAACACTATCCGAACAAAAGTATTCAACCACACGTCTTAGTCACTAAACTCGGGTATTTTAGTCGTTCAGTTGCCACAGGTGTAGAACACCGAGCATCCCGGCTTACATTCAACAATTGTACACTTCCAACTTTGTGGAAACCGATTTGGGTCGACCCATCTCTCTTCCAAAAGTAGGGTGTGGTAGCTCAGTGTTTCAGGTGTTGGGCTGTCAATCAGAAGGTTGTGGGTTCAAATCCCAAGTCCACTGAAGTTGCCAATGTGGGTCCTTGAGCAGGAACTGTAACCCTCATTTCCCCAAGGGGGGGCTGTATCAACCCTGTGTTCTGACCCCCAACCAAATTGGGATACTTGCAAGTCATTTTGCCCGACAATGTCCACCATGCCACCAACTCGTGGTCGTTCTCTTCCCCCACGGCTTCTGGTTTGCACACTCGTTAGGCGGAGCAGTGTCAGGTGCATTAAATAACCGTAATTAAAGTCCATCAACGACGGCTCTGCCTTAATGACGATCCTGCCACCATCGCTTTGGATAAAATGTCTGCAAAAGGACCAAATGGGATGGTATCTGTATGAAAGACACCTGTCCAGAGCCTCAACCAGTCAGACTCTGAATGCCACCATGGCCAAGACCAATGGGCTGTCCAAGGACAGCAGGAAGAAAATTGTAAACCTGCATCAAGTTTACCTTTAATGAAAATCACAGACCTCTCTCTTCTTTCTCAGAGAATTTGCACATTAATTGGCTGACCAAATATTTTTGGCCCCACTGTACATCGTACTGCTATAAGCACTCCTCATGAGATGATGTCAGAGTAGGGCTGGGGCAACGCGTCGGCTATGTTGACGAAATTGATTGATATGTCCATCCATTATCTTCCGCTTTATCCTATATTAGGGTCGCGGGGGGGTTCCCCATGCCCATCCAGGGAAGAAAATTTTGTTCTTCAACCAGGTACACCCAGGACAGGGCGCCAATCTATCACTGGGCACACACTCACAGACACAAACACACTCTATACAGGGCAATTTGGAGAACTCAATTGACTTGATCCATGTTTTTGGACTGTGAGAGGAAACCGGAGAACCCGGAGGAAACCCACACGGACACGGGGAGAACATGGAAACACCACCTAGATTGGGATTCGAACCAGGAATCCCTAGAGCTGAGAGGAGAACATGCCAACCACTAAGCCACCGTGCCGGCCTTTTTGATCAGACATTTCATTAACATATTCCCCCGTCATTCTAATGAGCTTTAATATAAAACCTGAATGATTGAATCTCTTTGATCTTTATAAAGCCATTAATCAAACATTTCTTTAGAGCCTTAAGAACACTGTGCTTGATTAAAAACATATTTCAGCATTAAAGGTTTTGATTTGTCATTGTTTTCGAGAAGTTATTTAGTTAATTCCATGCACAATCACATTAGAGTCATAGTTTTTAAGATTAATTGTCAAAAAAAAAAAGAATCGTTAGATTAATCGATAGAAAATTAATCGTTATTTGCCGCCGTATATCAGAGATGAATAAGAAACGTTCCCGTGGTGAAATATAATAACACCTCTGCTCACGCGGAGTTCGTTTAGCGGGTTGCTAAATGTGTACGTGTGCCATTTTCTCGCATAATTAATGATTATTTCGCTGCACAGTTACTCTGTTGATGGAATAATGGAGGACGAGGGAAGCGAAACTAAACATTAGTGTCACTTTCTTTGAGTTACAGAAGGACGTAACAGCGGAGCGCCGGAGGATCCGGCCGTTCTGACTCGAGCCGTTCCTCTAGCTCTGGTTGAAATGGGTTGATCTGGGCTCGTACGCTTCAGAACATGCAGATTACTCTGTTAATTAATCTGTTTGTCAGGTTTACGTCGTTACAGGGTCAGTTTTAACGAAAGAGAAAAGGGTTTTGTGTATAAACAGACAGGTGGATGAACTAAGTTGGGGTTTACGGTTGGTAACGGTCAGGTACCCGACCCCGGCGCCATGACGTGCTTGATCCTGTGCTCAGACTTTGACCCAGGAGGAGCATGGTAGCTATTCAGCTATCAAGCTGAAGGTTGTGGGTTCAAATCCCAGGTCCACTGAATTTACCAATGTGGCTCTTTGAGCAAGACTCTTAACCCTCACTGCTCCAGAGGGCGCTGTGGTCAACCCTGCGCTCACTTTGTAAGTTGCCCTGGATAAAAGTGATTAGCAACATCAGTCCCAGACAGGTGTCACAATTTACCCGATCTATGTACCTACCCTGCCCCCCATCTGCATACCCCTACCAATCACGTCCTCACTGCGCCACCTGGAGCAGGGTTAAGAGTCTTGCTCAAAGAGCCACATTGGTAAATTCAGTGGACCTGGGATTTGAACCCACAACCTTCAGCTTGATAGCTGAATAGCTACCATGCTCCTCCTGGGTCAAAGTCTGAGCACAGGGTCAAGCACGTCATGGCGCCGGGGTCGGGTACCTGACCGTTACCAACCATAAACCCCAACTTAGTTCTGGGGTTCCCAACCTGTCTGTTTATACACAATACCCTTTTCTCTTTCGTTAAAACGGACATATATAATGATATATATATTGAGTAGATGGCACGGTGGCTTAGTGGTTAGCACGTTCGCCTCTCAGCGCTAGGGATTACCAATTCGAATCCCAATCTGGATGGAGTTTCCATGTTCTCCCCGTGTCTGCGTGGGTTTCCTCCGGGTTCTCCGGTTTCCTCCCACAGTCCAAAAACATGGATCAAGTCAATTGAATTCTCCAAATTGCCCCATAGAGTGTGTCTGTGTGAGTGAGTGTGTGCCCAGCGATGGATTGGCGCCCTGTCCTGGGTGTATCTGCCCAGCGCCTGAAACGTTCTCCCCTGGATGGGCATGGGGTACCCCACCGTGACCCTACTAGAGGATAAAGCGGAAGATAATTAATGAATGATATATATCGAACGCTAGGCAGATACACCCAGGACAGGGCACCAATCTATCGCTGGGCACACTCATAGACACTCACACAAACACACTCTATATGGGGCAATTTGGAGAACTCAATTGACCTTGATCCATGTTTTTGGACTGTGGGAGAAAACCGGAGAACCCTGAGGAAACCCACATGGACATGGGGAGAACATGGAAACTCCACCCAGATTGGGATTCGAACCGGGAATTAGTACGTTTGCCTCTCAACCCTGTCCCCGTGTCCATGTGGGGTTTCTCTGGGTTCTCCGGTTTCCTCCCACAATGCAAAACCATAGGCTCAAGGTGAATTGGCTGCCCTAAATTGCCTCTGTCTAAATTGCCCCGCTATAATGTGTGTGGGTGTGTGCTCAGCAATGGATTGGCACCCTGTCCTGGGTGTATCTGCCCAAAGCAGTCTCCCCTGGATGTGCATGAGGAACCACAACCACCCCCCCCACCCCACCCCATGACCAGAGTCCCTAGTAAAGGATTTAGAGAAAGATAATGAGATGAGGCGGCACGGTAGCTTAGTGGTTGGCATGTTCTCCTCTCAGCACTAGGGATTCCCGGTTCGAATCCCCATCTGGGTGGAGTTTCCATGTCCTCCCCGTGTCTGCGTGGGTTTCCTCCGGGTTCTCCGGTTTCCTCCCACAGTCCAAAAACATGGATCAAGTCAATTGAGTTCTCCAAATTGCCCCATATAGAGTGTGTCTGTGTGAGTGAGTGTGTGCCCAGCGATGGATTGGCGCCCTGTCCTGGGTGTATCTGCCCAGCGCCCGAGACGTTCTCCCCTGGATGGGTATAGGGAACCCCACTGCGACCCTAATAGAGGATAAAGCGGAAGATAATGAATGAATGAATAATGAGATGAGTCAGTAATGGGGCAAATATCCCGGGATATCCAGCAAGTTTGTAATTATGTGAGGGGCAGGTTTCCATACACCTTCATCCGTTTGATTTAATTACGCATTTTAATATAAATAAAAAATTCGTGTTGCTTTTTCGATCACGCTAGAACGCAACAATACAGAACGTGGATTTTAAGCTAGATCCTTTGTTTTGTTTTTTTTGCTGAGCACTTGAAGCAGGCCTGATGATCTCCCGTTAGACCTTTTCTTACAAGCAGCTGAAATCCCACCACATTATTAACTTTACCATACCCATAATGCCTCATTTGGCATGAGATCAGGACGTTGGTACCATAAGGCTCTCCGTGTTGTACATCCAACAGAATCACCGGATCTTCAAATACTCAATTTGAGACATGTGTCAAGCAGTGAGGTGGAGAAAAGAGGGTCCCAAAAGCTCTCCTGAATGCTCACTGGGGAGTCCTAAGTGTCACCCATGAAATCAAGATGTTAGGGTGTGACGAGCAGAGAAGAGCCTGCAAGTAATTCTCATTATTGTGAAGTGCTCGCCGGCCGGCCCGCCGCCCCGAGCCCGTCTGCTTATCTACATGAGAGGGCCAAAAGGGCCAGTGACCATATGCCGCTCGTTGACGCATCTCCAATGCAGTTGATGTTCTCCTGCGTTCCCCTGCTTTTTCTTTTAATACGTTACAAAGTGTTCGAACATACCGCTTTGATTGGCAATTAGAGCACTTTTCAGCAGCAAATGTGAATGAGAAAAGATCCTCATGCATAATGGATGAGTTTAAGACTATTCCCCCTCCACATCGCGCGACCTCATTTGCCACAACCGATGCCCTTGCCGCTTTGCTCATTTGAATAATTACTGAGCATGTAAAACATCATCATGGATGAAGATTTTGATAGCGTAAGCTCTGCTCGATTAGGTCCTGCTGCAGGTCACGAAACAATGTGTCAGCAATTAATAGAGTTTGTATTCCCATCGCTGTCTTAATCACATGCATGCCTGCGCCGGCCTCTTAGGACGTGCCGGATGCAGACAGGCTGCTCGTGGCGGCCCTCTCGACGGCTATAATGGCTTAATGTCGCCGTGTGACAGTGATATCCAGGGCAAAGCTGACTGTCTCTTTGCGCCGAATCACATCGCTGTCACCCTTGACAGTGACTTTGCCCATGACGACTAAACGAGTCTTTACAGGTCGGCTTCCTTCCAGCTCCTCTGTACACTTTAATATTTACGTTCCAAAGCAACTTACAAGTCAATAGTTAAGAAGGAACCGGTTACACTGTAATATTACCAATCCTGATCAATAACCTGGTTTCAATAACAAGACTATTCCCATTTTTAATGTTTTTAATGATTATACATATATATATATATATATATATATATATATATATATATATATATATATATATATATATATATATATATATATATATATATTCATTCATTCATTATCTCCCGCTTTTATCCTCTATTAGGGTCGTGGTGGGGTTCCCCATGCCCATCCAGGGGAGAACGTCTCGGGCGCTGGGCAGATAGACCAAGGACAGGGCGCCAATCCATCGCTGGGCACACACTCACTCACACAGACACTCTCTATATGGGGCAATTTTGAGAATTCAATTCACCTTGATCCATGTTTTTGGACTGTGGGAGGAAACCGGAGAACCCGGAGGAAACCCGCGCAGACACGGGGAGAACATGGAAACTCCACCCAGATGGGGATTCGAACCGGGAATCCCTAGCACTGAGAGGAGAACATGCCAACTACTAAACCACCGTGCCGCTATATATATATATATATATAATGTTTGGAAGAGATGTGGTTTGAGTATTTCAAGGATTCAAGGAGACTTTATTGTCATTTACATAGCATGTGGTACATGAAATATAAATGAAATTGCATTTCACGGGCCCAGTTTACCCAAGAATTTTTTTTTTTTTAATTTACATTTTACGTATATATATATATTTTTTTAATATAAATATTTACGTTCCAAAGCAACTTACAAGTCTATAGTTAAGAAGGAACCAGCTACACTGTAATATTACCAATCCTGATCAATAACCAATCTGGTTTCAATAAGAAGACTATTCCCATTTTTAATGTTTTTAATGATTATTTATATATATATACTGTATATATGTATATATATATAATGTTTGGAAGAGATGTGGTTTGAGTATTTCAAGGATTCAAGAAGACTTTGTCATTTCCATGGTACATGAAATATAAATGAAATTGCATCTCACGGGCCCAGTTTACCCAAAAATTTAAAATTTTTGAATTTACATTTTACGTATATATATTTTTTAATATATATATATATATATATATATATATATATATATATATATATATATATATATATTTTTTTTTTTTTTTTTTTTTTTTTTTTTTTTTTGTAAAATTTAAATATAGCAGCACTTTATAATATATTATATATTTAATTATATTATTAATTTACATTAAGTATAATATGGGAATACAAGAGTGTGTATGTGTGTGTATATATATATATATATATATATATATATATATATATATATATATATATATATATATATATATATGTGTATATGTGTATATGTGTATATATATATATATATATATATATATATATATATATATATATATATATATATATATCCTAATACTATTACCTACTATATACTATATAGTATAGTATACTAGTTTAGTATACTATTTAACGGCGGTGAATGACGTGTTATCACCACAATGAGGTTGATGGATCCCAGACACTACAGTTTTATATAGTACAGTTATATTCTCACACATTGCTCTTATACAACTTCCCCACTTTTAAGTAATTTATTTATATAGGTCATGATATAGGGCAAATGAATATCAGTTTCAAGTTTTATTTTATGGTCTGTCATTCAGCATACAATCGAAATTTTAACATAAACACATGATACAATCTGGACAATGTACTGGGACTGCAGTCTGTAATTAGAGAACTACAAAGTGCACCTATAAGATGGAATGATGGAACTAATAAAATAAAATACATTAAGTATGTGTTAATTACAGAAATAGTGTAGGAAGAATGTTTTGGGCGATGGGTGGTACACCCAGGACAGGGCGCCAATCTATTAATGGGCACACACTACATAGGGGCAATTTAGTGCAGGCAATTTACCTCGAATGTTTTAGACTGTGAGAGAAATCTGTGAAACCCACCCGGACACGAGGAGAACATGGAAACTCCACCCTGACTGGGATTCGAATCTGGATCCCCAGCGCTGAGAGGCCGATGTGCTGACCACCAGGCCACAGTGCCGCCCCTATAATTTAACATCATTATTTATTTATTTTTTATTGTGCATCTCCATAAATTCCAGTTGAATCGGTTTCATCCGTCAGTGCAGATGGACCGCCCCCAGCCTCATTACAGATCCAGATAACAAATAGAGACCAGCCCGCCAATGACCAACTGCAACACTTCGTCCACGGGGTGAACATGGAAACCTCTCCCAGATTGGGATTCGAACCTGCATCCCCAGTGCTCAGAGGTGGACGTGCGCCCCAATACACCAAATAGAATTGAATCTGTAAAAAAATATTAAAGAAATCGTTTTCTCGTTCCAATAGACCATGGCGTCGCTCCGGTTCCGTCTGTGCACATATGGAACAGCGCGTTCTGAAGACCGGCCTGTTGAGCCGTTCATTGTTCAAAGGAGGTTGATACAGCTGGACACTGAGGGGATGTGGTTAAAGTTTAAAGCCGCTGAAGATTGTTTTCACAGATGCCTTGTTCGCCCCATTATTTTCCCTTTCACGTCCACTTCAAACAGCAGAGTCATGTGAGTTTTGGAACAACAACGTAAAAAAAAAAAAAAAAACTACAGTCCAAAATTCAACGAGAGTCAACTCAACATCATATTTACTCAAAACTACATAAAGACCTGCTGCACCGCTCTGATAAAGAACCGAGGTCACGTCCTAGAGCCGGTCCGCCTTTCGACCTGCCGAGAGAAAATAGGCTCATCATAGAAAGAGCCAGGCTGCACTCTGAGCACATTTCTGATTGAACTGTTCCACCTGTTCCAAAAGGAATTTGGAAATGTCCCACACTCAGTATGACCTCTCTGACTACACCCCCCCACCCCCCACCCCCTCCCAGAGTACTGTGAGCTGAAATCTGACCCTGCTTGTAACCATCTTTTTTTCCTCCTGGTGTTACAAGGTTCTCCTTCCAGTCTGTGTTCTAGTGCAGTGTCATCACATTACATTACATAGCGTTGTGTTACGGGGTGGTAGCTCTGAGCTTGCAAGATGTAGGTTGGGGGGTTTGGATCCCGAATTCGCCAAAGCTGTTAATGTGGGGCCCTTCAGGAGCCCTCTTTGCTCCAGGGGTGCTGAACTCTGCATTCGGACTCCGACCATCAAGTTTGGATTCTTGTAAGTCCATCCATCCATCCATCCATCCATTATCTTCCGCTTTATACTCTATTAGGGTCATAGGGGGGGGGGGGTCCCCATGTCCATCCAGGGGAGAACGTCTTGGGCCAATCTGGTGCCAATCGCTGAGCACACACTCACACAGACACACTCTATATGGGGCAATTTGGAGAATTCAATTGACCTTGATCCATGGGAGGAAACCGAACCTGGAAACTCCACCCAGATTGAGATTCGAACTAGGAATCCCTAGTGCTGAGAGGAGAACGTGCTAACCACTAAGCCACCGTGCCGCCCTTCTTGTAAGTCACTTTGGATAAAAGTGTCCACTGAATGACCCCATGTTCCATTTATAAGTCGTCAAATTAGAAAAACCCAAAAATCCCATCCAATCCAAGGCTTTTAAATGGTCCAATTACTTCATTCATCCATTATCTTCTGCTTTATTCTCTACTAGGGTCGTAGGGGGAGAACGTTTCAGGTTTCCTCCGGATTCTCCGGTTTCCTCCCACAGTCCAAAAACATGGATCAAATCAATTGAATTCTCCAAATTGCCCCATATAGAGTGTGTCTGTGTGAGTGAGTGTGTGCCCAGTGATGGATTGGCGCCCTGTCCTGGGAATCCCACCGCGACCCTAATAGAGGATAAAGCGGGAGATAATGAATGAATGAGTATATATATATATATATATATATATATAGCATTTCTAATAAGTTCTACGCTCTACACAAGAGCGCTCCACTTCAATACGTTCTTAAGTACGTCTGTGTAAAGCGTGTAGAGGTCCGAACTCGGAATTATTAAATTCTCAATACCAAATCGGGCGGCACGGTGGCTTAGTGGTTTAGCACGTTCGCCTCTCAGCGCTAGGGATTCCCGGTTCGAATCCCCATCTGGGTGGAGTTTCCATGTTCTCCCCGTGTCTGTGTGGGTTTCCTCCATGTTCTCCAGTTTCCTCCCACAGTCCAAAAACATGGATCAAGTCAATTGAGTTCTCCAAATTGCCCCATATAGAGTGTGTCTGTGTGAGTGAGTGTGTGCCCAGCGATGGATTGGCGCCCTGTCCTGGGTGTGTGCCCAGCGCCCGAGACGTTCTCCCCTGGATGGGCATGGAGAACCCTAATAAACCTAATAACCTAATAACCACGACCCTAATAAAGAGGATAAAGCGGAAGATAATGAATGAATGAATGAATGAATGAATACCAAACCGAAATTCTCCAAACAAAAACCGTCCCGGTCTTCGAGCGAACGTGCGATTCAGCCGAACGCCGATTCCAAACAAAGCACAAAAGAGAAATCAGCTATGCAAATGGGCTCCGTTAATCAAGAGCGACGTAATGAAAGAGTGAAAGTTGAAATGCCACCGAGTCCAAATGGCGGTGGCTTAGCCGCGTTATTTGCATTTATTAAACTTTAACTTCCGAATTGAGTGTGGATTATGCTGATTACTGGTGGCTCATTCATTCCCCCACACCCCTCCACCCCCCCCCACCCCCCACCCCCCACCCCCCAACCCAGAATGGCTACTCCATGTAAAGAACACTTTATTAATCGAAATTCGCTATTTGTAAAACTTAGAATCTGGAGTGCTGGCTTCAAATTGAATACAAATGTGATTTGAAAGAATTACCCCCCCACCCCCCCCCAGTCCGTTTTTTTTTTTTTTTTTTTTTTTTTTTTCTTTCCCCGTCGCCGCTCAGCGAATCCGCAGGCGTGCACGAATCAGGCAATCCCCATATTAGCATAGATGTACTCAATAAGAGCGGTACCGCTGATTTGCCGCGGCTCATTATGAAGGTAATGAAAACAAGCCGGCTTTATGATATTAACACAAAGGTAAATTACATCCTTCTGCAGAACGTACACCCACCGGTCTTCTTTGCGTACACCCGAGCCTGATTTGTGACAGTGCTCCGGCGACAGTACCGAGGCCTGGTATTAATTGGTGCGCGGCGCTGTCTCCATGCCGTATCTGGGTATTAATTCCGTGCCACCAACAGTGGTCTCCGCACACCACGATTCCGTAGTCATGGCCCCCGGCGACGGATTGATCCACTTCACCGGCCCAGTGGGGGAGCTGAGGATCTGGAGGGAATCAGCGGGGATCCGAATCAATAAGGTTAATAGATGTGGGGGCCATGCAGTCAGAGGTGAGCAGCCTGGCATTTTCCGTGCCAGTGAAGAAAATTCCTGATGACGAGACGTCACACACAGGGCCTGCATTAACGTCAGCCTGATTACCTGCAGCCCCGCTGTCAGGCGCTCGCCGTTCGTCAGGGTCGGCCCATTAGCGGGAATTATCTTTACCACGAGTCGCCGTGCCTTCCGTCCACGCCTGGCACGCACGCACGCGCAGACGTACACACATATGCTTCCTACAGGACTTGACTTTGTCCTTCCCGTGGCCAGCCCTCTGCAAATTGCCCAGCCATTTTCGTCTCCCTTTTATGGCCCTGATTTCTATACTGCCAACGGTTTCATAATCACTTGGTGCGTAATTTGCTCTAATTTAAAATTTGCTTCTGAGTACCCTCCCCCATTAAAACACTCACCCTTAAATGGCCTTTCACATCCGCTTTCAGAGAACACATAATTGCACGGTAAACAAGAGAGTATGAAAAAAAAAAAAAAAAAAAAAAAAAACACACACACACACTGTAGCTCAAAAAAAAAAAAAAAAAAATGCTGCTGAGAGAAGTCAATAGGAGTCGTGACTTACGAGGGAGGTGCAAGATACCATGCTGGATGGGTAAATAAAGTTTCCCATAGCTCTGCCAATAGGGGATCCTATCCAGTCGACATGTTTCTTGAGTTTGTTATTCGAGAAAAAACACACATTGAGAATTATTGCGCCATGAAACAAGCAGCTCCCAGCAACGTGTACATAATAAATAAAAAGAAAAAATACAAGAAACATCGAATAAATCATAAGACCCAAGAAAATGAGCTCGCACACAGATTCGGATTGTCACCGTAATTGTTAATAAACGAAAATTATCCACTGGTGTTTGCGCCCTACCTAACGAGCTCACAGTATGGCTATCAGTCAGCTCGAGGCAATTAAAGGCTCGCCACCGCCGGTTTTGCCGCGCAGGAAGTTTCACAGTCACTCCTCTCTCATTGTAATGTACACAGCCCCATTTACATCTTTGAATGGACTCTTTTCATGTGTTTCCGAGCTCTGGCTTCCAGGCCCTGAATGGGGAAATGCAAATTGGGCAGCTTGCTGGTCTATTATGTGTGGTTTTGGCCTCCTCTACCTGGCTGTGGGAGCTGGATGGCAAGGGCTTGACTTGCCTTTGCCACACCTTTCATTATTGTGTGCACCTGTAAGGCTTCTGTGATACAATGACGAAGGGGAACGAGGACTGAGGCATGCTGACACCACGACCACATCTCTGAAAGACGTTGACAAAAGCACACGGTGTCCCCGTTATCAAAGAAGAAAGAAAATCACTGCCCAATATTTTATTAAAGGGTCTGTTTTAGGTCGTATATTTTAACATAGTATGTTCATTCATTCATTCTCTCCCGCTTTATCCTCTATCAGGGTCGTGGGGGGGTTCCCCATGCCCATCCAGGGGAGAACGTCTCGGGCGCTGGGCAGATACACCCAGGACAGGGCGCCAATCTATCGTTGGGCACACACTCACTCACACAGACACACTCTATATGGGGCAATTTGGAGAATTCAATTGACTTGATCCATGTTTTTGGACTGTGGGAGGAAACCGGGAACCCGGAGGAAACCCACGCAGACACGGGGAGAACATGGAAACTCCAACATAGTATGTTGAATAATGAAATCCATATTCTACATTAAATAAGTGCCAATGTTGGGTATATTTTTTGGCGAACGTGTGGTGTCTGCATTATCTGGGGAATGGCGTCCATGTGCGTCCGCCATTTTAAGGATAAAGGGGGGGGCAGAGGCAGGTAGGTTTCCCACCAGTTCTGGGTTTCCCGGCATGCATTGTGGCCGTGGACTACAAAAGGGGGTGTGTCTATCAATTCAGGGACATCCTCTTCTCAATGGAACGCTACCAAATATATATATAAATATATATGTATGGCTTAGTGGTTAGCATGTTCTCCTCTCAGCACTGGGTATCCGAGTTCAAATCCTGATTTGGGTGGAGTTTACACGTTCTCCCCGTGTCTGCATGGGCTTCCTCTGGGTTCTCCGGTTTCCTCCCACAGTCCAAAAACATGGATTTACGGTTAATTAATTGTTCTAAATTGCCCCATGTAGTGTGTGTTTGTGTGTGAGTGTGTGCCCAGTGATTGATTTGTGCCCTGTAAAGACGCACACACCCCCACCACTGCAACCCTAATAGAGGATTAAGCAGAGGATGATGAATGAATGGATGAATGTTTGTATAAAATCAGGTCACCACCTGATGTAACTGATCTGAGGTCATTGCAGTCCTTCAGGTCTGGGTTCAGCAACGTTATGTTGCTCAAGAAATGAGGTCAGCTGATCTGAATATACTGAACCACCAGGTTCTTCCATCAATGAGTCTGTTCTTCTCTGGTGACATGGACATTTTCCAAGATGACGAGTTAAAATTGTGAGAGGGAGGTTCAGGGAGCATGAGACAGCATTCTCACACATGGATCGTCCAGACCTGAACCCCACTCAGAATCTTTTGGATGTGATGGAGAAGACTGGTCCACATCTCCATCAATACAAGATGTTGAGGAGAAAATGAATGAAAATCTAGACTGAAATACGATGTGTAAGAATGTTGAGACAATGCAGAAGCTACGACGTCACGGTGAATGTGTGATGTAATCAATGCTGAAGGTGTTCCATCCAAAGTTTTTTTTTTTTTTTTTTTTTGAGTGTTGTCGTAAATACGCCAAGTGCATCATGGATGTCGGTCAGTTTAACATAACATCTATGTCAGCCAATCAGAATCCCTCCAAAACGATGATCGTGCCATTCTGAAGATACCACGCCATTTCAACGGAAGAACGATTTCCTTCTCCAATTTTGATCCAAAACCGTCGAACGTCGTGCCTCCGCATTTGGTGGAGTTTCCATGAAACACCCAACCTCCAAGATCTCCATCTCCTGTCCCTGATGTATTGTAACAATTTGGTTTGTTAAAAGAAATGAGCGAAATCCTCTAAATTAACATAAGAATCAGGACGTCTGGTGACATTTTCTTCACCCGCAAAATCAATCAATCAACAGTTGCACGTGTGATGTCATCACGTCACATCATTTGTCACAGACGGTGACGTCCGGGAACTGTTTTCACAACTACACACGCAGACACAAAAACGAAGTTTCCCAAAATCGCTGCTTTGCCGGGAATTTTCATAAATAATAATAAAAAAATAATAATAATCATTTTTGGTGACGTAAAACTACTAACTGCTAAAAATGTATTCGGCTTGTCCAGATACCCCGCTACGTGTGGACTAGACCTCAGAGTGTGACCTCTTTTTGGCGAGGCAGTGTGTTTTAAAGAATGTAATAGCACGTATAAAAGCATCTATAAAAATAGTAACATAATTAAAGCTCTGATGACTAAATTAACACATCCATCTATAAAAAAAAAATAATAATAATAATTTTTTTTTTAAACCTTCAGGCGATCTCTCATCTCTCATATCAGACTGTTATAGTTACAATGTATGCAGTGTTTATTGCCTATATTGTGTGTTACAGTATGTAGGAAGATGTAGGAAGATGGCATCCTGTATTTTTCAAAAATAAAGATGTGTGTAGTTAGTAAAATATAAAACTTTGACAACCCTAAACCCTAACCACTAAACTGCCATGCTCATACATAATACAGATAGGTTGTATGGTGATAAAATAAAGCCTTTCAGAGTCTTATAAAGTGAGATGAACTCATCACTGGGTTTACTGATGAAGGACTGAGTTTGATTTTATTTTTAATTTTTTTTAGGATGTGCGTACATAACAATACAGTTTTTACGTTGTGCTGACAGAAAGCCAGTTAGTGAAAAGCTATTTCTGAAGGACTTCAGTATGTCAGACATATGAGAGTCTTTTCATGGTATTAAGTCAAATGTCGAGTATTATTCATTAATCAAGGGACCTTTGAAGTACAGACAAATGGCTGCCCTTATTCTGTAATGCTTTCAATCTAAAACGTCATGGCACCAATCCCCGACCCACCGGCAGCCTCGCCTCTTATTTCACGTCTTCCTTTCATTTCATTGTTAAATACTCAGGATTTGTTATAACACTGACTTATTTATGAAAAGCTAAGGAATTTTAGGTTAAAATCTTCACAGTGCCCCAAACCTTACATTATTATTATTCATTCACTCAAATACACACACACACACACACCTCCTGGAAAACTATCTGCATGTAAAGCTTTGTGGTTTTTGTTGTGAATTTTTAGAGAAAAGATTGAAAAAAAAGATGTATTTATTTAATCTGCAAAATGTCAGCACCTATTAAAATATTACAAATATTACAGGGAGCAATTGGGGTTAGGTGTCTTGCTTAAGGACATTTTAGCCGCAGAACTCCGGGAATCGAACCTGAGACCTTCAGGTCGCAAGGGCCTTTTCATGGTATTAATTCTTCAAAACATTTTAACACACACATATATATATATATATATATATATATATATATATATATATATATATATATATATATATATATATATATTTTTTTTTTTTTTTTTTTTTTTTTTTTTTTTTTTTTTTTTTTAAATATATATATTTTTTATATATATATAATATATATATATATTATATATATATATATATATATATATATATATATATATATATAGTTTTTTTTTTTTGGTTTTTTTTGTTTTTTGTTTTTCGGTCCACCCCCCTTATTAAAAATGTAAGAAAAATACGGTAAAAATGTGGTGTGATTATATCGACCTTATGAATTAAAAGTAAAAATTAATAAAGAAGGCTTGAAATTAAAGCGTTTTTTTTTTTTTTTTTGGTTGTTTAATAAACTTTTTTGCCTGAAATGTTCACATCAAGCTGGTTGTGATTCAATTGTGGTGTTCATTTGATGTTTGTGTTTCTTTAAGGAGGATGTGGGCACTGAGGGAGAAAACGCGCGAGAGAGAGCGAGAGCTCATGTAAAGTTCAGTAAGTACACTTACATCAGTATGCTGCTATTTAAACGCCTTGATGTAACGTTTGTTAAATACAGTGACCGCGTTTTTACTCTTTCTGGAGTTGCGTTCGGTACGAATGCTTGAAACTGAATTAAATCGGAGACGTCGTGGGGACATACTAAATTAAATATGTGAATTATAGATGTGAAAATGGAACATTTTATAATAATAATAATTTTATCATAATAATAAATAAATTCATTCATAAATATTTTTGAATACAATACAAAAAATACAGTGTCTTTAGGAAATTTGTTGTTATAATAAATATAATAAATAATTATAAAATAACAAATATTCCGTGCATTTCTAGTGAGAAGCATGAAATGGTTTGTAATTGGTTGATGACCTTTTAAATGTCTGTCTTTTTTTTTTTAATTTAGTGTCCCATTTAATGTTCAAAATCTTTTTATTATTATTATTATTATTATAATCATTTCCTAACAACACAAGCAAATTCCAAAACGATAATTCTTTACGGCCCAGATCTGGCCCATATTTCATATTTTCATCTGGCCCACCATACGGATTGATGGCATTTGGTTGAATTCCTCATGGTTGAGTGATTTTGGTCACATATGAACCAGAATGTTTGTCCGGGATTCCAACTACTCTGTTGATGTTTCCTTTTTTTTTTTTTTTAAATATCAGAAAATTATTTTGCAGTTGTAGGTTTGCGGTTGTGTTGTGTGACTCACTGCAACGACGGGTGAAATGTGGAAAACATGTTTAAAAACCTTGCCATGTAAAAAAAAAATTTTTTTTAAATGTATTTAATTATTCCAGAATTAGAATTCTTTTTTAATATTCTGATTTCTGATTTTAGTGGCACAGTGGTGTAGTGTTTAACATGTTCTCTCAGCGCTGGGGATCAGGGTTCGTATCCCGATCTGGGTGGAGTTTTCATGTTCTCCCCATGTCTGCATGGGTTTTCTACTGTTGCTGTCTCCTCAAACATTTGAAAAACATGAATCAAGGTAAATTGAATGCTCTAAATTGCCCCCATATAGAGTGTGTGTGACTGTGAGTGAGTGTATCCAGTTATAGATTCGCACCCTGTCCTGGCTGTATCTGTCCAGCGCCTGAAACGTTCTCCCCCTGGATGGGCATGGACCTTCCAAAAACATGAATTCAAGGTAAATTGAATGCCATAGATTGCCCCGTATTGTCTGTTTGTGTTTCTTTGTGAATGAATGTGTTCGAAGTGTATCTGCCCAGCACTCAAAATGTTCTCCCCTGGATGGGCAAGGTGACCCTAGAAGAAAATTAAGCGAAAGATAATATATGAAAAAAAAAAAAAAAAAGAAAAAAAAAAAAAAAAAAAAAAAAAAAAAAAAAAAAATAATATATATATATATATATATATATATATATATATAAAATTCCTTTTTAAATTACTTCCCTTAATGGATATATTAGATGTTTAAGTTAATTAAATTAATGTTTAATTAAATTTTTTTTAATATATTAGATCATTTTAAGGGTGGCACGGTGGCTTAGTGGTTAGCACGTTCGCCTCTCAGCGCTAGGGATTCCCGGTTCGACTCCCCATCTGGGTGGAGTTTCCATGTTCTCCCCGTGTCTGCGTGGCTTTCCTCCGGGTTCTCCGGTTTCCTCCCACAGTCCAAAAACATGGATCAAGTCAATTGAATTCTCCAAATTGACCCATATAGAGTGTGTCTGTGAGTGAGTGTGTGCCCAGCGATGGATTGGCGCTCTATCCTGGGTGTATCTGCCCGGCGCCCGGGATGTTCTCCCCTGGATGGGCATGGGGAACCCCACCGCGACCCTAGTAGAGGATAAAGCGGGAGATAATGAATGAATGAATGAATAGATCATTTTAACTTTAATGTTTAATTCGGTTTTTTTTTAGATATATTTTAGATATATTTGAACTTTTCCCAACTTTCCTCTATAATAACTTCTAAATAATGGTTGTTTATTGTTATAGTAAAAAGTAAGAAATAAATAAATAAACATAAAAAAAACAAAAAAAAAATATTTTGACCAAATCCAAGATCGTTTTGCTTTAAATATCATTATACATAAAAAAAATGATACATTTCATGCTTCAAGGGAAAATCTGCTTTAAAATAGGGGAAGCTAAAATACTTTATTAGTTCTAAATTCCGATTTCTTTTTCAGACTCTAGTCCCAGTTCAGCTGAACAGTTGTAATGTTTTTTTTTACTGGTGACTACAAAGTTTAACAAGGCCGGGTGTTCTTTGTTCTTTAACCCAATCTGCATCTGTCTCCCTCCAATGTTTGTGAAGTCACTTCAGAACCAGTGACCAGCAGCAGGTGGGGCTGCGAAAGCCTTTGATGTCCGGTCCCCTTATTGATCCTGAGCATGTTCTAAAAAGCAGCCAGCGCTTCAAAGACATATTTAAGTCCTTGTGTGTCCAAAACAGACGGACCAGTGAGAGCGTGAACACGCAAAGCAGGTGCGCCGGCGTTGGCCCTAATCATTCCCATACATCTGCCCTGAATGTGTCCTTCAGCAGATAACTGATCGATTGGTTGGTTCGGTCGCTGCTTTGGACTGAAGCATTAACTGTAAATGAACAAACATCTCATTATGGAGCTGTGATCTTTAATTATGAAATAATCATTTTATTCCCAAAAAAAAAGTCAATAGAGTCGTCAGAAGAATTCTGCTGTTGAATAATAATTCACAGAAAAATGCTCATAATTCTCATCTCATTATAATAAACATTCATTCATCCATTATCTCCCGCTTTATCCTCTATTAGGGTCGCGGTGGGGTTCCCCATGCCCATCCAGGGGAGAACGTTTCGGGCGCTGGGCAGATAGACCCAGGACAGGGCGCCAATCCATCGCTGGACACACTCACTCACACAGACACACTCTATATGGGGCAATTTTCATTCATTCATTCATTATCTCCCGCTTTATCCTCTATTAGGGTCGCGGTGGGGTTCCCCATGCCCATCCAGGGAGAACGTCTCGAGCGCTGGGCAGATAGACCCAGGACAGGGCGCCATCCATCGCTGGGTACACACTCACACACTCAAACACACTCTATATGAGGCAATTTTGAGAACTCAATTAACTTGATCCATGTTTTTTGGACTGTGGGAGGAAACCGGAGAACCCGGAGGAAACCCACTCAGACATGGGGAGAACATGGAAACTCCACCCAGATGGAGATTCGAACCGGGAATCCCTAGCACTGAGAGGCAAAACGTGCTAACCACTAAGCCACCGTGCCGCCCATTGGGGCAATTTTGAAAATAAAATTGAATAAAATTTTTCGGGAACCCGGAGGAAACCCACGCGGACACGGGGGAACTTAGTGGTTAGCACGATTGGGACCAAAGCGGGAATCTAGCGCTAGGGATGCCAAGCCGGCCGGTTCTTAGTGGTTGGCACGTTCGCCTCTCCACTAGGGATTCCCAGTTGAATCTGCTGGGTGGAGTTTCCATGTTCTCCCCGTGTCCGCGTGGGTTTCTCCGGTTCTCCGGTTTCCTCCCACAGTCCAAAAACATGGATCAAGTCGACTGAGTTCTCTAAATTGCCCCATATAAAGTGTGTCTGTGAGTGAGTGTGTGCCCAGTGATAGGTTGGCGCCCTGTCCTGGGTGTGTCTGCCCGGCGCCCGAGACGTTCTCCCCTGGATGGGCATGGGGAACCCCACCAGGACCCTAATATAGAGGATAAAGCAGAAGATAATGGATGAATGAAAAAAAATTATCTTCAGCTTAAATCTTTGCTGGGCACTGGAGTCAGGGGGGGGGGGGGGGGTGGTAAGGGGGTTCCCCATGCCAATCCAGAGAGGGCAATTTGGGGGGCTGGGCAGATACACCCAGGGTAGAGGCACACACTGACTCACAGACACAAACACTACTGTATATAGGGGCGATTTAGACAGTTCAACTCACCTTGAATCCATGTTTTTGAACTGTGGGGAAAAAAACGGAGAACCTGGAGAAGAGCCAGGTGGACATAGGGAGAACATGGAAACTCCACCCAGATTGGGATTCGAACCTGGATCCCTAGTGCTGAGAGGAGAACATGCCAACCACTAAGCCACCGTGCCTCACTCCTTTTGTCATGCTTTCTACCATACTGTACTTTCACTATGCTGGCTGGACGGATAAGGCCCTTCAAGTGGGATTTTGCATGTTCTCCCCATGCTCATGGAGTGTGTCTGTGTGTCCTCCTGTGATACATAGGCGACCTACGTCGGGTGTTTCCCTTTGTTTCATTCTGTGAGCGGCGTTATGAGCTCCAGCACCCCCGGCGACATTAATCAGGATAAGTAGTTTAGGTAATAAAATAAATAAATAAATGCATAATAAAAGCAAGTCATGAATATTAAACAGTCCACACTAGAGTTAATGTTTTAACACGTTTGTATTTAATAGAGTGACTTTAAAAAAGGACACTAAAGGAAGGAGGCCAGCATGGGGCAGACGGACACCCGCAGTGGGCAGAAGATTTGGGGGAGGATGTCTGTATGTGTGTGTGTGTGTGTGTGTGTGTGTGTGTGTGTGTGTATATATACAATATTTAAATTATGCTTTGTAAGGGGTACACCATGCCACTAGAACATTTTTTTTTTTTTTTTTACAAAATAATCAAAGTATTTTAACATAAAACCTTTATTTTGCAAATAATGTGATGATTATAATTAAAGAACATCACTGACTGCAGCACATTACAATTAAAGATTATATATATATATATATATATATATATATATATATATATATTCATTCATTCATTATCTCCCGCTTTATCCTCTATTAGGGTCGCTGTGGGGTTCCCCATGCCCATCCAGGGGAGAACGTCTCGAGCACTGGGCAGATACACCCAGAACAGGGGGGGCAATCTATTGCTGGGCACACACTCACTCACACAAACACACTCTATATGGGGCAATTTGGAGAACTAAATTAATTTGATCCATGTTTTTGGACTGTGGGAGGAAACCGGAGAACCTGGAGGAAACCCACGCAGACACGGGGAGAACATGGAAACTCCACCCAGATGGGGATTCGAACCGGGAATCCCTAGAGCTGAGAGGCGAACGTGCTAACCACTAAGCCACCGTGCCGCCCTTAAAATTCATTCATTCATTATCTCCCGCTTTATCCTCTATTAGGGTCGCGGTGGGGTTCCCCATGCCCATCCAGGGGAGAACGTCTCGAGCACTGGGCAGATACACCCAGAACAGGGTGCCAATCTATTGCTGGGCACACACTCACTCACACAAACACACTCTATATGGGGCAATTTGGAGAACTCAATTAATTTGATCCATGTTTTTGGACTGTGGGAGGAAACCGGAGAACCCGGAGGAAACCCACGTGGACACGGGGAGAACATGGAAACTCCACCCAGATGGGGATTTGCACCGGGAATCCCTAGCACTGAAAGGAGAACATGCTAAACACTAGTACACTTTTAAATTAAATAATAAATTATATATCAATAATAAAGATTGTATGCAGGCCGTTGCTTTGAATGACATCTGCACTTTAAATAGAACATTTTGTTCTCCCACCTGGGAATCAAACCTAGAACCTGATGTGAGTGGTAGCTCAGTGTGCATCAATCTGGAGTTTACGGGTGCAAATTCCAAGTTGAAGTTACCACTGTGGGTCCTTGAGCAAGGTCCTTACCCTCATGGCTCCAGGGGGCGCTGTGTCATGACTGACCCTGTATTTTGACCCCAACGATCAAGTGTGGATATATGAAACACTTGATGGAACCCATGTGCTGTGAGGTGTTTATCACGGCAAAACCAGCTGCCGGTGAATCAATTAGTTCAAGTAGGATGGCACGGTGGCTTAGTGGTTGGCATGTTCTCCTCTCGGCGCTGAATTTCCAGGTTCGAATCCCAATCTTGGTGGAGTTTCCATGTTCTCCCCGTGTCCGCATGGGTTTTCTCCCACAGTCCAAAACCATGGATTCAAGGTGAATTGGCTGCTCTGTAGTGCACGGATCGCCGTGGTGTGGGGGGAGAAGGCGGATCCGTCATTGATGGAAATTAATTATGGTTAATGAATGCTTCCAACATGGCTCCGCCTTAAAACCGAGAACATTAAAAGCTGCAGTTCGTTGTTTGTTGGGGTGCAATTCTGTCTCCGGTCCTCACTCCTTACACCCCCCCCCCTCAATTACTGTGTGAGATTAGGATTGGGCTGGATTTGGATGGGCATGGAGAACGCCCCCACAACCCTGGTAGAGGATTGAGCAGAAGATGATGGATGGATGGATGGATGGATGGATGGATGGTCCATAGTGTTTCAACTTCTTGAAAGTTGGCTGGCTCTAAATTTAATAGCCAAGCAAATAAATGTCCTTTTCTCTTTAAAGGCAAAACGATCAGCATCTCTTCACAGACGCTTAAGAAAAGAGGCGGTACCAGAACACATAAGCAGAATTGTTCTTAAATTCACCATTCCCGAAAGCAGCAGGGGGGTATTTGAATCTCAACAATATCGGTGTTCTCGCCACAATACTGCAAAGCAGCAAGGAGGGAAAAACAAGAAGACACTAACTTTGTTCTCGTCCCTGTTCTAAAACTCCCACCCCAAAATGGCTTCTTTGGTTCTCAAAGACATTCAGTCGGCTGACTTATAGACCTGTGACGGTCCCGGTTTTGTTAAGTGAATTGTTGGTTGCTTCATGGGGAGTGTCACCTACCCTTAATGTAAGTTAATGCACAATGAAAGTAAAGCGTGTTTTCCAGTATTTAGTGCTCCTCTGAATGGCTGTGAATGACTGATAACACATAATAGAGGTCAGGGAGAAAGACTTCTGCTGACTTCTGGGTGGGGGAACCAAAAGAACGGTTCATCGCGGCCTTCTTAAGACTCCAAACAAAGCACACAATATACTTACTGACCCCCAAAATCCTCTTTGATAAGATTTAAAAGATGTTGTCATGCGTTTTTTTTTTTTTTTTTCGACTCTGTGGTTACACGACTGACTTACAGAGACTTCTGGAAGTTCTAAAGTGCAAGAACAAGAACAAAGTTTCATTATATAATCCTGGAACAGCTTTTAAGACCGGACGGCTAATCTGAACATTCTCGCACATTTTATTGACATTGTCAACGTTACTTGGTGTTTATCAGACACTTTAGAACAATATTTAACATTTAAAATATAATATACTATATTTAATGTTTTATTTAATTAGATTTTTTATTTAATTTAATTTACATTTCTTTTCTGATGTAATATTTAAATTTCTACATTTTTAAAATTCCACCACTCAGGGTAAACTGGGTCCGTGAAATGTCATTTCGTTGACATTTCATGTACCACGTGTTACGTAAATGACAAAAAGACACTTTGAAACCTTGAAAAGTTGCTGACTCGACATGAATGACATAATAAATTATAATGATTTTAACATTTTAGCTGATTTTGGAACATTATGCAGACAGGTTTATGTATTCCTGTCTGAATTTTACATTTTTGTTAATAGATGCAAATAAATTAACATACTATGTGGAACACACACACACACACACACACACACACACACACACACACACAAAATTTATACACAATTTTTTAAAGGTGTTTTATGTAAGTCTGTGTGTGTGTGTGTGTGTGTGTGTATATATATTCATTCATTCATTCATTATCTCCCGCTTTATCTTCTATTAGGGTCGCGGTGGGGTTCTCCATGCCCATCCAGGGGAGAGCGTCTCGGGCGCTGGGCAGATACACCCAGGACAGGATGCCAATCCATCGCTGGACACACACTCACTCACACAGACACACTCTATATGGGGCAATTTAGAGAACTCAATTAACTTGATCCATGTTTTTGGACTGTGGGAGGAAACCGGAGAACCCGGAGGAAACCCACGCGGACACGGGGAGAACATGGAAACTCCACCCAGATGGGGATTCGAACCGGGAATCCCTAGCGCTGAGAGGCGAACGTGCTAACCACTAAGCCACCGTGCCGCCCGTATATATATATATATATATATATATATCTATATATATATATATATATATATATATATATATATATATATAATTTCGTTATACCTGGTATGACAATAAAGATATTCTGATATATATATATATGTATATATGTATATATATATATATATATATATATATATATATATATATATATATATATATATATATATATAGGGAATATATAATGTTCCCTTTACAAGTCCACACTGTTGCTTTCGATCATAACAACATTTGACATTCTTACATTTTAAAACTGTAGCGGTTTATATATTTATTACAAACCACCGAGAAGCGTATGAGGCTGTCTCACCACCACTATCTCTAAATATAAATAATATTCCCGTGTTTTGCAGCTTTGCAGAGCAGTACTGCCTGAAAACGTTTACTTTTGAAGAACAAAACTGAGTTAAAGAACTTAAACTGAGTGAAAATGTTTTTTTATACCACCTCGTCAGTTCGGCCCTCTCGCTGTAATCTGACCGAGCTGTGCATTCAGCTTATTCTCGAGCATGCGACATCCGGTTTGCCATGAAATCCCTACATAGAAACGTTATATCCACGTTTTATGTAGGTAAGTATTATTCAGATAGGGCTGGGAACTCGCAGCAGTACTATAAATAGGAAAGTTCACCATGGGGCTCTCCGCAGCGCCCGTTCGAAAGATCATTATGACGTTCTGAACGTTGCGGGTCGAGTTTTACATTTACATTTAGTCATTTAGCAGACGCTTTTATCCAAAGCGACTTACAAATGAGAACATCACAGTCAGAAGTTATGGAGAAAACCAACTACACTGTAAATTCATCAAACCTGATTGGTATTTGATGCGGTTTCCTCCGGGTTCTCCGGTTTCCTCCCACAGTCCAAAAACATGAATCAAGTCAATTGAGTTCTCCATATTGCCCCATATAGAGTGTGTCTGTCTGAGTGAGTGTGTGCCCAGCAATTGATTGGTGCCTTGTCCTGGGTGTATCTGCCCAGCGCCCGAGATGTTCTCCTCTGGATGGGCATGGGGAACACCCCCCCCCCCCCGCGACCCTAATATAGGATAAAGTGGACGATAATGGATGGATGGATTTAGCAGATGCTTTTATCCAAAGCGACTTACAAATGAGAACATTACAGTCAGAAGTTCTGCAGAAAACCAACTCCACTGTAAATTCATCAAACCTGATTGTTATTCGATGCTGCCCCCCCCCCCCCCTTTTTTTTTCTACAACAGGTATTTCTTAAAAAGCTGCGTCTTCAGTAGTTTCTTAAAACTGTTTAGTGATTCTGCCTTATGGACAGAGTTGGGAAGATGGTTCCACCATTTTGCAGTGGAGAACGCCACGGAGTGAGAATGAGCTCCTCGCTGAGGTGGAACCACCAGGAGGCGATCATCACTGGAGCGAAGTGAACGAGTCGGAGTGTGTTTTGAAAAGATAGAGTGAAGGTAGGAGGGGGAAGATCCAGAAATGGTTCTGTAGATCAGAGTCAGTGACTTGTACTGAATGCAGCAGCTACAGGAAGCCAATGGAGGGAAGTGAGTAATGGAGGGACATGAGTTCTTGGGGGTTAAACACGAGTCGGGCTGCAGAGTTTTGAATTAGTTGTAGAGGTCTGATTGTGGAAGCTGGAATACCGGCAAGTAGCGCATTACAATAATCAAGCCGGGATAGGACTAGGACTTGAATAAGCAGTTGGGTATCATGTTCAGTCAAGATAGGTCTGATCTTCCTGGGAGTTTCGAAATGAAACCTGCTTAACATTTGTATGTAAGCTGCAAAGAGTGAGCCCGCCAAATTTCAGCTCTCTACCTCCATGAGAAGTTGGAAAATTAGTCATGCCTCAGTCAGTCAGTGAGTGAGGGCTTTGCCTTTAATCTGTATAGAAGATTTAAATTATAATTATTATTATTGGCGGCACGGTGGCTTAGTGGTTAGCACGTTCGCCTCTCAGCACTAGGGATTCCCGGTTCGAATCCCCATCTGGGTGGAGTTTCCATGTTCTCCCCCTGTCTGCGTGGGTTCCTCCAGGTTCTCCGGTTTCCTCCCACAGGTCCAAAAACATGGATCAAGTCAATTGAATTCTCCAAATTGCCCCATATAGAGTGTGTTTGTGTGAGTGAGTGTGTGCCCAGCGATGGATTGGCGCTCCGTCCTGGGTCTATCTGCCCAGCGCCCGAGACGTTCTCCCCTGGATGGGCATGGGGAACCCCACCACAACCCTAATAGAGGATAAAGCGGGAGATAATGAATGAATGAATTATTATTATTGTTATTATTATTATTATTAGTAGTAGTATTCATTAATTCATTATCTTCCACTTGATCCTCTAATAGGATAGTGGGGGGGGGTGGTCAGATACACCCAGGGCACCAATCCATTGCTGGGCACACACTCACTCACACAGACACACTATATGGGGCAATTTAGATCATTCAATTGATCCATGTTGTTGAAATGTGGGAGAAAACTGACAAACCAGGAGGAAACCCAGGAGGGGACACGGGGAGAACATGCAAACTCCACCCAGATTGGGAATGGAACCTGAATCTCCAGTGCTGAGAGGAGAACATGCTAAACACTTATTTACATATAACATGCTTATTATTATTATTATTATTATTATTTTCTGCTAAATACAACGTTCTATACTCACTGACTCTAACCAACAGGACAATCTCTAGATCTGGTCCCTCTGACCTTCACTCTATATTTTTAAACACACTCCGTCTCGTTCACTACGTTCTAGCGATGAACGTCAACCTAAATATAAAATTGTGATATTACTCTCTACAGACCAAAGTAAACTACAGTTGACTTTTTATTCCTTCCAGTGTGTCAAATTTTCAATCAAATTAAATTAAATTAAATTACGCAGAAGTCTGTTTACTACGATACAAGGGATGAGGGGTGAGATTTAATATAAAGTGTTCCAAACTTTTGCACGGGACTGTAAGTCGATTAGAAAAACAGAGAAGCAAATCATTGGGAGTATTAACTTGACTCCTATAAAAAAAAGTTAGTTTTTATAGACTGAGGCTACGATCGCTCACAAATGGACAACTAGGACATTTCACAGGAGGGCCGTGAAAAAGTCTGTGTCCTCGGCCAAAAGAAGGAGCTCTGGCAGGCTGGAGAGCATGAATGGGCCTTTTTTCAGGTCACAGATTCCATTCAGCTCCGTGAGACTGTTATTATCTGACAGTCATGGACGTGGCTAATTACTATTCTAATCATAGGCGCGAGAAAACTTTCATGGAAATTATGATTCGGCTCTTTGTTTCGGTCGCAGGAAGGACATATCTGTTTAGTCAAACAGTGCTTAATAAAAAGAAATGCGTAAATTCATTCATTCATTCATTATCTCCCGCTTTTATCCTCTATTAGGGTCGTGGTGGGGTTCCCCATGCCCATCCAGGGGAGAACGTCTCGGGCGCTGGGCAGATACACCCAGGACAGGGCGCCAATCCATCGCCCAAATGCGTAAATTATTTATAATAATTTCATTCATTATTAAAGTGACTGGCGGCACGGTGGCTTAGTGGTTAGCACGTTCTCCTCTCAGCGCTAGGGATTCCCGGTTCGAATCCCCATCTGGGTAGAGTGGGTTTCCTCCGGGTTCTCCGGTTTCCTCCCACAGTCCAAAAACATGGATCAAGTCAATTGAGTTCTCAAAATTGCCCCATAGAGAGTGTGTCTGTGTGAGTGAGTGTGTGCCCAGCAATGGATTGGCGCCCTGTCCTGGGTGTATCTGCCCAGCACCCGAGACGTTCTCCCCTGGATGGGCATGGGGAACCCCCCCCACGACCCTAATAGAGGATAAAGCGGAAGATAATGAATGAATGAAAGGATTAACGTGACTACGAATCGTAAAAATGGGAACTTTAAGGTCCTGAGAATTCGAGGTTCAAATATTGGCAAAGATGTATAAAGTTTATTATTAAGATTTGAGTTGCTTGTTGCTGCTCATTGCTTTAGAACGCTGGAGGGAAGGAAGTTGACAGTCACAGAGACTGCATTCGAAACCACCTTCAGTCTTCAAACTCACGACGACACAGTGACCAATAGCAGCAGGTCAGAATGGATGGGGTCAATACACCGTTTGGGTGTTGGGCTATCAATCTGAAGGTTGGGGGTTCAAATCCCAGGTCCACTGAAGTTACCAATGTGGCTCCTTGAGCAAGACCCTTAACCCTCATTGCTCCAGGGATGTTGTGATGAACACTGTGCTCACCTTGTAAGTCGCTTTGGATAAAAGCATCCAATAAATGACCAAATGTAAATGTAATGAAACAAGTAGTCCTTTCAGTTCCTTAAATCTGATTGGCTGAGCCGTTGGTACAGCCGTGACATCATTAATAATAACACACCCCTCTGAGCGCTTCATATTCGTATTAATGCGTGATATATTATACAATATTTTATTGAAATTTTTTTTTTATAGATATTAAAAATTTGACATTTTTTTTCTTCCTTTTCTATGAAATAAGCAACGATCCCTTTTCCTATTCCTATATTATAAATATTATAAATTTATATATATATATATATATATATATATATATATATATAGGCGGCACGGTGGCTTAGTGGTTGGCATGTTCTCCTCTCAGCGCTAGGGATTCCCGGTTCGAATCCCCATCTGGGTGGAGTTTCCATGTTCTCCCCGTGTACGTGTGGGTTTCCTCCGGGTTCTCCGGTTTCCTCCCACAGTCCAAAAACATGGATCAAGTCAATTGAGTTCTCCAAATTGCCCCATATAGAGTGTGTCTGTGTGTGTGAGTGAGTGTGTGCCCAGCAATAGATTGGCGCCCTGTCCTGGGTGTATCTGCCCAGTGCCCGAGATGTTGTCCCCTGGATGGGCATGGGGAACCCCCCCCCCCCCACCACCACCCTAATATAGGATAAAGCGGAAGATAATGAATGAATTATAAATATTATAAATTATATATATATATATATTTTTTTTTTTTTTTTTTTCACTAATAAAGCAATCAACCATCACTTTAAAAGCCTGACTAGATTACATTGGAAGAGCAGATTATTATCGATTTTGTTTCTTTAATAAACACTTTTATGATTCAAAGCTTGTTTTTTTATTATAGTGTGTCCCACCACACTGTAGAATTTTCAAGCCTAATCATTATCCTATCCTGTTCCCCACCAGGGGTCCAGAATTTTTTTTTACCAGGTGTTGGTGTAAAAGATGTGTTTTCAGTTGTTTCTTAAAGATGTTCAGTGACTCAGCGCCTTACAGACAGAGATGTGAAGATGGTTCCACCATTGATCAGTGGAGAACCATACAGCGTGAGAGTGAGGTTGCCCCACCAGGCGATATTCATCACTAGAACGTAGTGAATGAGTCGGAGTGTATTTTGTAAATCTAGAGTGAAGGTCAGAGGGGCCAGATCCAGAGATCGTCCTGTAGATCAGAGTCAGAGTCTGTACTGTATGCAGCAGCTACAGGGAGCCAATGAGAGAGGAGAGGTGGAGTCACATGACTTCACTTAGGTGGTTGAACACGAGTTGGGCTGAATCAGTTGTAGAGGCCTGATGGTGCATGCTGGGAAACCGGCAAGTGTGCGAGTGTGTGTTCCGTATACAAATCCACACAATTGCTTCGATTTCCACGAAATGTGACATACCTTCTCTTTGGGACCCTACAGAGGTTTATTTACTGTTTAGAACCAATAAGAAGCGACGCAAGGAACGTTGTGTTAGTGATATTTTGCGAGCCGTCAACCGCGCGCCTCGCGGTTTGATTTAGGGCATCAGTGGGTATTTGCGATCATGTGATTAATTGGGCGTCACATGGGGCTAGTTTACTATTAAACTCAGTTATTACAAATTTACCAGTTTACTACGACAGAGTTTTGCCAGTTTACCATCGAATAATTTGTTGTGAGAAGTTACAAACTTCCAGGGCGGCACGGTGGCTTAGTGGTTGGCATGTTCTCCTCTCAGCACTAGGGATTCCCGGTTCGAATCCCCATCTGGGTGGAGTTTCCATGTTCTCCCCGTGTCCGCGTGGGTTTCCTCCAGGTTCTCCGGTTTCCTCCCACAGTCCAAAAACATGGATCAAGTCAACTGAGTTCTCCAAATTGCCCCATATAGAGTGTGTCTGTGTGAGTGAGTGTGTGCCCAGCGATGGATTGGCGCCCTGCCCTGGGTGTATCTGCCCAGCGCCCGAGACGTTCTCCCCTGGATGGGCATGAGGACCCCCCCGCCCCCTCCCCCCCCCCCCCCCCCCCCCCCCCCCCCCCCCCCCCCCCCCCCACCCCCTCCCCCCCCCACCCCCCCCCACCACCCCCCCCCCCCCCCACCCCCCCCCCCCCCCCCGACCCTAATATAGGATAAAGCGGAAGATAATGGATGGATGGAAACTACAAACTTCCATTTAATTAAAAAAAAAAATATATATATATATAGCGGCACGGTGGCTTAGTGGTTTGGCATGTTCTCCTCTCAGTGCTAGGGATTCCCGGTTCGAATCCCCATCTGGGTGGAGTTTCCATGTTCTCCCCGTGTCCGCGTGGGTTTCCTCCAGGTTCTCCGGTTTCCTCCCACAGACCAAAAACATGGATCAAGTCAATTGAGTTCTCCAAATTGCCCCATACAGAGTGTGCGTGTCTGTGTGAATGAGTGTGTCCAGCGATAGATTGGCGCCCTGTCCTGGGTGTATCTGCCCAGCGCCCGAGACGTTCTCCCCTGGATGGGCATGGGGAACCCCCCCACGACCCTAATAGAGGATAAAGCAGAAGATGATGGATGGATGATATATATATATATATATATATATTTTTTTTTTTTTTTTGTCTCTTCGGTCTTCGGTCCACTCCTGTGCCCCGTATTCATAACCTGGCAACCTGTTTTTAATCTTTATGTCTTGAGCGTAAAACGAACACAATAACCTGCTGATGTTTTATTGACCGCACACCGCGTTCAAGCTAAGCAGCAGAACGCTGTACAGTGCAGGCGTCCGCCACCTGGGCTTAATATCCGGCATGAAGTTACTTCCCACAATATCATTATGCTGAAAAATCAATTTGCCCAGCCCGAATGAATATATGACTCTGGATGTATTTCATTAGCGTGACCCACTGACAAACTACTGCCCCTGAGACGGGCTTTATGTGTTGACTTAAATACTAATATTCCCACAATAATAAAAATCCATCATCCGAATTTGTCAGGACCGAGACCTGGCCCTGAGGCACTAGGTTATTGCTTTATTCTATTAGTCACTTATAAGCAGCTTTCCCAGAGAACTGCACTCACACGCTGGCTCTATGATCATTTATCAGAGCGTGGAGCCATGTCGGCAGCAGATGACGGCCGCTCTCTCCGTTTCTGCTTGGGGGCTAACAGGGGTTCTGTTCGCTCACAATGCTTTTCTATACATCTGTTCAAACCGCACCTGAACCTGCAGCGACGGGCTGCTCGCAGTGGAACGCCGTCCTTTTATATTCATAAACTGAGACGAGTCTGTCATCTTTGAATGACAAACTGTTTTAAAGCTAAAATATAAAATGGGATTCAACAGAATCGCAATCCGTAAAAAAAAAAAAGGGAGTACGAACGAAAAAACAGTCCAATTACAATACAGGCCAAAAGTTTTCAAACACCTTACACCTTCGTTTTGTTTTTATTGGTAACTCCATGGGCGGCATGGGTGGCTTAGTGGTTGTCATGTTCTCCTCTCAGTGCACTAGGGATTCCAGGTTTGAATCCCATCTGGGTGGAGTTTCCATGTTCTCCCCGTGTCTGCGTGGGTGTCCTCTGGGTTCTCCGGTTTCCTCCCACAGTCCAAAAACATGGATCAAGTCAATCGAATTCTCCAAATTGCCCCATATAGAGTGTGTGTGTGAGTGAGTGTGTGCCCAGCGATGGATTGGCGTCCTGTCCTGGGTGTATCTGCCCAGCGCCTGAGACGTTCTCCCCTGGATAGGCATGGGGAACCCGCCCGCGAGGATAAAGCGAGTTTAGACTTTTTTCCCGTGTCCACGAGTCTGGCTTCCTAATGAAAATTTAATGCACTAAATTGCCCCAGAAGGCGGCACGGTGGCTTAGTGGTTAGCATGTTCTCCTCTCAGCACTAGGGATTCCCGGTTCGAATCCCAATCTGGGTGGAGTTTCCATGTTCTCCCCGTGTCCGCGTGGGTTTCCTCCGGGTTCTCCGGTTTCCTCCCATAGTCCAAAAACATGGATCAAGTCAATTGAATTCTCAAAATTGCCCCATATAGAGTGTGTGTGTGTGAGTGAGCGTGTGTCCAGCGATGGATTGGCGCCCTGTCCTGGGTGTATCTGCCCAGTGCCCGAGACGTTCTCCCCTGGATGGGCATGGTGAACCCCACCGCAACCCTAATAGAGGATAAAGCGGGAGATAATGAATGAATGAATGAATGAATGAATGAATAAATTGCCCCATATAGAGTGTGTGTGTGCCCAGCGATAGATTGGCGTCCTATCCTGGGTGAAGTAACCACACGTGCTCAGAGTGCTGGGCAGCCCTGTATACCGCGCCCAGGAAACAACCGGGGTTAGGTGCCTTGCTCAAGTAGTACTTGTTGGGACCGGGAATGGAACCGGAGACCTTCAGGTCGCAAGCCCGTGTCTGCCCGCGTGTTTCTCTTTCGTTCCAGCACCAGTGTACAGAACTCGTCATTGCGTACCCAGCATGGCCGTGCCCTTCTGCACAAAGCTAAATGAATTCACGCTTTAATGAGTTTGATGATATGGATCTTCAGCGACCACGAAGAACACGAGCGCAGTGCGTCACTGACCCCAGGTCAGCAGATTGACCTTCCTGTTAAGTTTTAGTTCAAGTTCAAGTTATTTATTCATGGCGCGCTTTTTACAACAGTACATCGTCACAAAGCAGCTTTACAGAATGAAAAGCCTTTAAACCCCCAAAGAGTGAGCCGAAGCGACAGTGGCAAGACAAAACTCCCTGTTATGTTGTTATTTAAGGAAGAAACCTTGGGAGGACCAAGACTCAGTGGGGGACTCGTCCTCCTTGAGCGGCCAGGCAGCAACAACAATGTAGGACAGCCATGTAGAGATATTTAACAAATGGAAAACTATATGTGAGTCCATTAGGGGGCGTCCTGCAGGACCGCCAGTCCAATTAGTTCCAGTCCACCACAGATGATCCAAATAATTCACCGTTATTTATTCATTCATTCATTATCTTCCACTTTATCCTCTATTAGGGTCGCGGTGGGGTTCCCCATGCCCATCCAGTGGAGAACGTTTCGGGCGCTGGGCAGATACACCTAGGACAGGACGCCAATCTATCGCTGGGCACACACTCACTCACACAGACACACTCTATATGGGGAAATTTGGAGAACTCAATTGACTTGATCCATGTTTTTGGACTGTGGGAGGAAACCCTTCCTTGTCTGTTTCTTTTGAGGTGTCCCCCGGCTTCCTGGAGATCTTCATCCATGACTCTGCTGACAAATACTGGATGGAACCTGAATATCAATTGGACTGGTGGTCCTGCAGGACGCCCCCTAATGGACTCACATATAGTTTTCCATTTGTTAAATATCTGTACATGGCTGTCCTACATTGTTGTTGCTGCCTGGCCGCTCAAGGAGGACGAGTCCCCCACTGAGTCTTGGTCCTCACAAGGTTTCTTCCTTAAATAACAACATAACAGGGAGTTTTGTCTTGCCGCTGTCGCTTCGGCTCGCTCTTTGGGGGTTTAAAGGCTTTTCATTCTGTAAAGCTGCTTTGTGACGATGTACTGTTGTAAAAAGCGTGCCATGAATAAATAACTTGAACTTATCTTGGAGAACCCAGAGGACACCAACGCAGACACGGGGAGGACATGGAAACTCCACCCAGATGGGGATTCGAACCAGGAATCCCTAAGGCTGAGAGGAGACATGCCAATTAAGCATTTCTGTAGAAGTTAATTACCCGGGGCAGGTGTAGTAGAACGTGGATGTCCAGGACCAGGGTTAGAACACCTCGCTCTGCCTCATTTACAAATGTTCTTTTATTAATAACGCAGATACACACTCCAAGACTTTGCAAATTGCCTTTCAGGCCGAGTGGAGGCGCTGACGGGGGTGGGCTGAGAACTTCTGCCCCTCAATGCAATGTTCACATGAAGCGCATTAAATGTTCTCGAAAAAAATATCAGAGAAAGATTTTGCTACAAATAGAACAGAAGTCAGAGTAAATTAATTAAAATGATTAATAATGAGATAAATGAAACATCAAACATGTTCTCCTCTCAGCTCTCGGTTCATATTCCCAGTTAATATCCCAATCTGGGTGGAGTTTCCATGTTCTCCCCGTGTCCGCATGGGTTTCCTCCGGGTTCTCCGGTTTCCTCCCACAGTCCAAAAACATGGATCAAGGTCAAGATCAATTGAGTTCTCCAAATTGCCCCATATAGAGTGTGTATGTGTGAGTGAGTGTGTGCCCAGCGATAGATTGGCGTCCTGTCCTGGGTGTATCTGCCCAGCGCCCGAAATGTTCTCCCCTGGATGGGCATGGGGAACCCCCCCCCCACCCTGCGACCCTAATAGAGGATAAAGCGGAAGATAATGGACCAAATGCATGGCTTCTGGTGTTCTCTGTCCAAATGCAGTCAGATTGAATAGCGTTCCGACGGTCTCGGGGTTCCGTGGCGTTGGACACGCGGTGGTGCCCAGGTTGATGATCCACCGCCCAACCAGAGAGCCACCCACGTCTGACTGTCCACATCTGGAGAGGGGGTTTTCAGTGGGCGGGGAGTCTGGGTTTAAAGCCATACGCCAGAAATGGACCTGAGACGCCACGCCCATCGGGGAGATATATTCACACGCAGCGTTGCTATTTAAACCACGCAGGAGGAAGGCGGGACAATAGACTGTTGTACTAACTCTCTTAAATCTTCATGGGTGTGTTTTGGGCATAACGTACAATAAACCATTCAGGTCTTTTTTTACGTTCCCTTTAAGAGCCAGGCGCACTCTGACTTTGGCAGGTTGCTATTTAAGCGGTGCAGCTACCCTGGACTCAATGAACCCTTTCTAGTCAGCGGTACGTCTTAGTTTAAAGCCATACGCCAGAAATGGACCTGAGACGGTAACGCCCATTGGGGAGGTATATTCACACGCAAGGTTGCTATTTAAACCACGCAGGAGGAAGATGGGAAAATGGACTGTTAGTGGGGTGGAAGGCAGATCCCACTAACTTAATTCTTTCTTACTTTTTTTAATGACTTCCTTGAGTCCTTCCTTCGTTACCTTTTTCAGAGCCCACACTCTCTCTCTCTCTCTCTCAGTCTCACACCTGCAGTTAAAAAATCACCCACGGGCTATTTACATCACCATCCCCAAAGTAATTACCCGTCTGTTTAATATAATATCGGGGCAATCAGAAGGCGATAACATGCAATTAAGATGTGTTCTGCCATTGGAGAGCCAGGCCACGTAGCATCAGTAATCTCACACGGACGTCCCGAAGATGGAGTGCCGGTCGAGTGGAATGTCAAACAGTCCTGATTTCATCTGATCATTTCCAATTAATATGCATGTGTCCCGTCCTGTGTTCGGCGCCGTTATTGACGTTGATAAATTGAGCTCATCTCGGCGGAATTTGTCCTGAAGACACTCCATTTTGTTGAACATTGTGGGTTTTTTTTTTTTTTTTTTTGCCCCCAACCCATTCCAGACTTTTCCGTCTTCATCGTTCACACAGCACCCGCCCGGCCACCCGAATCCTCTGAATACAGAGGCAGACATGTCAGGCATGGAGAGGTCGTTATAATCCGGAAGGGCACGGGTTTAAATGGTGTTAATGTATAATTGTGACATCATCCGTCACCAACTACGGCTTGGTCCCCGGACGGCGTTTTGAAGGAGGCAGGATGACTGTCACGCTGGAGCGCACCGTCCTGGACCTGCACAGAGAGAGAGTGCTTAGTCCTTAGAACCGCTCACCAAAGTTTCTAACCACCGCTTTTAACTCCAATATATAATGTTTGAACTCTTTAGTTATGATGTATACATTCATTCATTCATTCATTCATTATCTCCCACTTTATCCTCTAGTAGGGTCGCGGTGGGGTTCCCCATGCCCATCCAGGGGAGAACGTCTCGGGCGCTGGGCAGATACACCCAGGACAGGGCGCCAATCTATCGCTGGGCACACACTCACTCACACAGACACACTCTATATGGGGCAATATGGAGAATTCAATTGACCTTGATCCATGTTTTTGGACTGTGGGAGGAAACCGGAGAACCCGGAGGAAACCCACGCGGACACGGGGAGAACATGGAAACTCCACCCAGATGGGGATTCGAACCGGGAATCCCTAGCGCTGAGAGGAGAACATGCCAAACCACTAAGCCACCGTGCCACCTTTATAATGTATACAATTAAATTAATTTTTGTAAGTTATTAAATAGAGGGCGGCACAGTAGCTTAGTGGTTTAGCATGTTCTCCTCTCAGCGCTAGGGATTCCCGGTTCAATTCCCCATCTGGGTGGAGTTTCCATGTTCTCCCAGTGTCCGTGTGGGTTTCCTCCGGGTTCTCTGGTTTCCTCCCACAGTCCAAAAACATGGATCAAATCAATTGAATTCTCAAAATTGCCCCATATAGAGTGTGTCTGTGTGAGTGAGTGTGTGTCCAGCGATGGATTGGCATCCGGTCCTGAAACGTTCTCCCCTGGATGGAGAACCCCCCCCCACCCTTCCCGCTACCCTAGTAGAGGATAAAGTGGAAGATAATGGATGGATGGATTTACTCTTTTGGAACCCTGGGGATACAGGTTTGAATCCCCATCTGGGTGGAGTTTCCATGTTCTCCCCGTGTCCACGTGGGTTTCCTCCGGGTTCTCCGGTTTCCTTGCACAGTCAAAGTTATTTTAAAGTTTCTCCAAATTGCCCCATATTGTATGAGCGTGTGTGAGGTGTGAGTGAGTGTGTGCCCAGTGATAGTTTGGCGCCGTGTCCTGGATGTATCTGCCCAGTGCCTGATGGGTTCTCCACTGAATGGGTATGGGAACCCCCCCCCACCCCCCCCCCCCCCCCCCCCCCCCCCCCGCGACCCTAGTACAGCAGAAGGTAATGGTTGGATGGATGGAATAAATAGTGTTATCCACATCTCCAGCTTTTGTGTGTAACTGTGTGTGTGTGTGTGTGTGTGTGTGTGTGTGTGTGTGTGTGTGTGTGTGTGTATACGTATACGTACGCACGCCGTCACCGCCTGTAGTCGGGTTCTAGTAGCCTGTACCGTTCAGCCTGAGGAGCTTTCCCTGCCCTCAAACTGAAACCTCCACCGTGCCCGGCTGCCTGCTGCAGGAGGAACGCTGAAATATGAATTGTGTTTGCCCCCCTCCCCTCATGAGTTAATTATCAGGCCGCCGCAGCATTCAGCCAGCCTCCCGATTCATGGTGGTCCCCGGAACGAGGCCCCATCCAGGCCAAACGGGACGGCGGCGGGATCACACTCTTGTTGTACTTGTGTAGTCGAGCTTTTGTTCCGATCCAGCTCAAGAGGTGATGCTTGGCTGAGTCCTTTTTATATAGATTTGCCCTGGATGTGTGTGGCTTAGTGACGGGGTGTGTGTGTGTGTGTGTGTGTGTGTGTGTGTGTGTCTTGTCAGCAGTCACTCCAACAGATGAGGTGCTTTAAAGACGACCTACTCTAATGGAGCTATCCGTCAAATGTGTGCGGTGTTCAGCCCACCACCCTGTAGGGCTTTTCTCTTCTTGCCACAGCACAGACACCAAGCTGTTTGTCAAAACACATTCTGAACCTGTTGGTTGTCGATGTTCAGGTCAAAACGTATCCATGTTACATGATCCCTTAAGCAGAAAAATAAAAAAAGGATTCCGGCGGTCCCGGGAATCGTCATAAGAACTACTGATCCATCCATCCATCCATCCATTATCTTCTGCTTTATCCTCTATTAGGTTCACGGGGGGGGGGGGGGGGGGGGAGGGTGGGGGGGGGGGGGGCGGGGGGTGGGGGGGGGGGGGGGGGGGGGGGGGGGGGGGGGGGGGGGGGGGGGGGGTGGGGGGGGGGGGGGGTGGGGAGGGCTGGGGGGGGGGGGGGGGGGGGGGGGGGGGGGGGGGGGGGGGGGGGGGGGGGGGGGGGGGGGGGGGGGGGGGGGGTGGGGGGTATCCAGGGTAGAACGTCTCAGGCGCTGGGCAGATACGCCAAGGACAGGGTGTCAATCCATCACTAGGCACACACACACTCACTCACACAGACATACTCTGTATAGGGCAATTTGGAGAATTCAATTGACTTGATCCATGTTTTTGGACTGTGGGAGGAAACCGGAGAACCCGGAGGAAGCCTACGTGGACATGGGGAGAACATGGAAACTCCACCCAGATTGGGATTCGAACCGGGAATCCCTAGTGCTGAGAGGAGAACATGCTAACCACTAAGCCACCGCGCCACCTCTTTTATAAAATTCATTCATTCATTATGTCCCGCTTTATCCTCTATTGGGGTCGTGTTGGGGTTCCCCATGCCCATCCAGGGGAGAACGTTTCGGGCGCTGGGCAGATAGACCCAGGACAGGACACCAATCTATCACTGGGCACACATTCACTCACACAAACACACTCTATATGGGGCAATTTGGAGAACTCAATTGACTTGATCCATGTTTTTTGGACTGTGGGAGGAAACCGGAGAACCCGGAGGAAACCCACGCGGACACGGGGAGAACATGGAATCTCCACCCAGATGGGGATTCGAACCGGGAATCCCTAATGCTGAGAGGAGAACATGCCAACCACTAAGCCACCGTGCCGCCTAATGTGAATATAATTTCATTCATTATCTTCCACTTTATCCTCTATTAGGGTCGCGGTGGGGGGGTTCCCCATGCCCATCCAGGGGAGAACGTCTCGGGTGCTGGGCAGATACACCCAGGACAGGGCGCCAATCCATCGCTGGGCACACACATACACACTCTATGTGGGGCAATTTGGAGAACTCAATTGACTTGATCCATGTTGGACTGTGGGAGGAAACCGGAGAACCTGGAGGAAACCCACGTGGACACGGGGAGAACATGGAAACTCCACCCAGATGGGGATTCGAACCAGGAATCCCTAGCGCTGAGAGGAGAACATGCTAAACCACTAAGCCACCGTGCCGCCTAATGTGAATATAATTTCATTCATTATCTTCCACTTTATCCTCTATTAGCGTCACGGTGGGGGGGTTCCCCATGCCCATCCATGGTAGAACGTCTCAGGCGCTGGGCAGATAGACCCAGGACAGGGCGCCAATCCATCGCTGGGCACACACATACACACTCTATGTGGGGCAATTTGGAGAACTCAATTGACTTGATCCATGTTGGACTGTGGGAGGAAACCGGAGAACCCGGAGGAAACCCACGCGGACACGGGGAGAACATGGAAACTCCACCCAGATGGGGATTCGAACCGGGAATCCCTAGCGCTGAGAAAATAAAGAAATTCTGCTCTGCTAGACAAGGAAAGAACACGAACACATCCATTAATTATTAATGCATTTTAACAGAACAGTTCTACAATACTAGGACCTTAAGGACAAATTCTTGCGGAACTGGAGCACCCTGATGGGGTGAATAAACTTCCTCCAGTGGATCTGTTTCGCACTTTAAGGCTCACCCCTTCACACGCTGGCATTCTGGACTTCTAAGCAGCGCAGTTCTTTCCCATGTGATCTTTCCGTCGTTTGAAGAACTCCTGATCAAAGTGCGCCCTCTCGCATCGCCTTTATTAGATTTTACACTCGCTCCATGGGGGGGGAGGAAACAATACTAAACACTGCGCTTTGACTGAATGGATATTTATTTTCCCACCGATCGATCACCTGCACTAACACTGCGCACAGGCCCAGAGCCCATTTAAATCAATATGTCATGATGAGCGCCAGAACAAGTCAGGCGCTCGTGTAGGAAGGAACTGCTGTAACTTTATATCACCTGTGGTACATCGTAGATCTGCGCGTCGGCACCCCTAGAGTCACGGTAATACCCATATTTTATCCTAATCGTTGTTAAATTGAATAGTCTGTTTGGGCGTTCTTTTACTAGATATTAAAACTACTGTCGGTTCTTGCCGGTATCCCAACTTCCACCATCAGACCTCTTCAACTAATTCAGAACTCTGCAGCCCGACTCGTGTTTAACCCCCAAGCGAACTCATGTCCCTCCATTACTCACTTCCCTCCATTGGCTCCCTGTAGCTGCTCGCATTCAGTACAAGTCGCTGACTCTGGCCTACAGAACCATTTCTGGATCTTCCCCCTCTTACCTTCACTCTATCTTTTCAAAATACACTCCGACTCGTTCACTTCGCTCCAGTGAGGATCGTCGCCTGGCGATTCCACCTCACCGAGGAGCTAATTCTCATTCTGTGGCGTTCACCACTGCAAAATGGTGGAACGATCTTCCCAACTCTGTCCGTAAGGCAGAATCTCTAAACAGTTTTAAGAAACTACTTAAGACGCATCTATTTAACAAATACCTGTTATAAAAAAATAAAAAAAGGGGGGGGGGGGGGGGCGCAGCTTCGAATAACAATCAGGTTTGATGAACTTACGGTATAGTTGGTTTTCTCCATGGCTTCTGACTTGTGGTGTTCTCATTTGTAAGTCGCTTTGGATAAAAGCGTCTGGTGAATGACTAAATGTAATGTAAATGTAAATGTCATGTGCTAAAGAAAGAGTCTGGAAGAGTCTTATCTCTACATGGCTGTCCTACACCGTTGTTGCTGCCTGGCCGCTCAAGGAGGACGAGTCCCCCACTGAGTCTTGGTCCTCCCAAGGTTTCTTCCTTAAATAACAACATAACAGGGAGTTTTGTCTTGCCGCTGTCGCTTCGGCTCGCTCTTTGGGGGTTTAAAGGCTTTTCATTCTGTAAAGCTGCTTTGTGACAATGTACTGTTATAAAAAGCGCGCCATAAATAAATTACTTGACTTGACTTGACTTGACTTGACTTGACTTGACTTGACTTGACTTGAAGGGCGAGAGGATGTATTTAGGGATGACACTGACGTCCATTTCGGATTCAGAGAAGACTTTCAAAGTAATGTTTACCGAACGAGAAAGTTAGAACTGATTCAAAACTCTATGTTCAACCACCCAAGTGAATCATGTGACTCCACCTCTCCTCTCTCATTGGCTCCCTGTAGCTGCTGCATTCAGTACAAGACTCTGACTCTGATCTACAGGACCATCTCTGGATCTGACCCCTCTGACCTTCTCTCTAGATCTTACAAAACACACGAGAACTACGTTCTAGTCATGAATGTCGCCTGGGGGTGCAACCTCACCGTGGTGCTGACTCTCCCTCCTTATGTCTGTTCTAATATCCACAGTACACTGTATGTGGCATGGCGCCTTAGTGGTTGGCAAGTTTTCTTCTCAGCACTAGCAATTCCCGGTTCGAATCCCCATCTGGGTGGAGTTTCCATGTTCTCCCCGTGTCCGCGTGGGTTTCCTCCTGTCCTGGGTGTATCTGACCAGTGCCTGAAACGTTCTCCCCTGGATGGGCATGGGGAAACCCCCCCCACACGACCCTAATATACATGTTCTGATCAGTGTTATGGTGTGTGTTATGATCAGTCTTTCTAGTCAGTGTTCTAGCCAGGAGTTCAGTGTTCTAGTCAGTGTTCTAATCATTGTTCTGGTCGGTGTTCTGATCAGTGTTCTAGTCAGTGTTATGATCAGTGTTCTGGTCGGTGTTCTGGTCAGTGTTCTAGTCAATGTTCTGGTGTGTGTTCTGATCGGTGTTCTGGTCAGTGTTCTGATCAGTGTTCTGGTCTGTGTTCTGATCAGTTTATGGTCTGTGTTGTGGTCGGTGTTCTGTTCGGTGTTCTGGTCAGTGTTCTAGTCAATGTTCTGGTGTGTGTTCTGATCAGTGCTCTGGTCGGTGTTCTGGTCGGTGTTCTGATCAGTGTTCTGGTCAGTGTTCTAGTCAATGTTCTGGTGTGTGTTCTGATCAGTGTTCTGGTCGGTGTTCTGGTCTGTGTTCTGGTCGCTGTTCTGATCGGTGTTCTGGTCAGTGTTCTGATCAGTGTTATGGTCTGTGTTTTGGTCGGTGTTCTGGTCAGTGTTCTAGTCAATGTTCTGGTGTGTGTTCTGATCAGTGTTCTGGTCGGTGTTGTGATCAGTGTTCTGTATATACATGATATACAGACACACCCAGGACAGGACGCCAATCTATCGCTGGACACACACTCACTCACACAAACGCACTCAATATGGGGCAATTTGGAGAACTCAATAGACATTGATCCATGTTTTTGGACTGTGGTAGGAAACCGGACAACCCGGAGGAAACCCATATGGACACGGGGAGGACATGGAAACTCCACCCAGATTGGGATTCGAACCGGGAATCCCTATTGCTGAGAGGAGAACATGCTAAACCATAAAGCCACCTGCACTTGATATATATATTATACAAAAAGATTAACAATGTTTGATAATTATTATATTAATTATAATAATAAGGGCGGCACGCTGGCTTAGTGGTTAGCACGTTCTCCTCTCAGCGCTAGGGAGTTTTCATGTCCTCCCCGTGTCGGCGTGGGTTTCCTCCAGGTTCTCCGGTTTCCTCCCACAGTCCAAAAACATGGATCAAGTCAATTGAGTTCTCCAAATTGCCCCATATTGAGTATGTTTGTGTGAGTGAGTGTGTGCCCAGCGATAGATTGGCGTCCTGTCCTGGGTCTATCTGCCCAGCGCCCGAAACGTTCTCCCCTGGATGGGCATGAGGAACCCCACCGCGACCCTAATAGAGGATAAAGCGGGAGATAATGAATGAATAATAATAAGGTTTGATAATTCTACAGTGTAGCTGTTTTTGTCGTATCTATTGACTTGTGTTCTCATTCGTAAGTCACTTTGGATGAAAGCATCCGCCAAACGACTAAATGTAAATGTAAATGTAAATGTAATGTAAATGTGAAATTGGGGAGCAGATGAACTGTTTTAAGTGTGTGGATTAAGGTTCTCCAGGTTCGGCCTGCAGCTTCTGAGCACAGAGGCAAATCAAACGCCTGAAAGCTTCCTCTGGGTTCCGAAGGCCGTGCTCCTCGCTCGTCATTAGCCGTGACACGCGGAACGCTCCAGATTTGATTTTAATAACGCTGATGTCTTTATAGGCGAGTCTATTCTTCCTCTCCGCATCGGTGCCCTGCCACAGGGGCTGATGGCAAACGCTTCTGCTGCATTGTGGGAGTGTCAGGAAAATACTTCTATTCTCTTGTGCTTGCTTCTCGAGAGCTATCAGGTGTGCGTGGCACATTAGTGGCGTGCTTCATTAAGGGAACCGGGGCTTTCTAATCAAACCGCCTTTTATTGCCTATAAATTACCAGAATGCATAAACCGGGTCTGGTGATGAGCCTTAGCATGTCGCATATGATTCTCTAAAATTCCTTTTAGCTCTAGAACATGTGCATGAGATCAAATCCATTCATTCATTCATTCAGGGGAGAACGTGTTGGGCCGCGGGGTAGATACTCCCAGAATGGGGCGCCTATGTATCACTGAGAACACTCACTCACTCACACACACACTATATGGGGCAATAAAGGGCATTCAAATGACCTTGAATCCATGTTTTTGGACTGTCGCTGGGCAGATAGACCCAGGACAGGACGCCAATGTATCGCTGGACACACACTCACTCACACAAACACACTCTATATGGGGCAATTTTGAGAATTCAATTGACCTTGATCCATCTTTTTGGACTGTGGGAGAAAACCGGAGAACCCGGAGGAAACCTATGCGGACACAGGGAGAACATGCAAACTCCACCCAGATGCATCCATCCATTATCTTCTACTTTATCTCTATTAGGGTCGGGGGGGGGGGTTGGTTCCCCATGCCCATCCAGAGGAGAATGTTTCGAGCACCGGTGGTGGTGGTGGTGGGGGGGGTTGAATGTTTCTGTCGCTGGGCAGATACACCCAGGACAGGGTGCCAATCTATCGCTGGACACACACTCACTCACTCACACACACACACTCTATATGGGGCAATTTGGAGAACTCAATTGACTTGATCCATGTTTTTGGACTGTGGGAGGACACCGGAGAACCCGGAGGAAACCCACGCCGACACGGGGAGGACATGGAAACTCCACCCAGATGGGGATTCGAACCGGGAACCCCTAGTGCTGAGAGGAGAACATGCTAAACCACTAAGCCACCGTGCCGCCCTCCACCCAGATTATTCATTTTCTTTCTTAGCAGATTATCCCAATCAGATTCATAGTGAACGGTCTCATCCCTACGTCATGATCAAGCTGGTCATTGTAACTTTAACATAATAACCACCGCCTCACCGACAGATCTGATTGGATGAAGGCCCGTCATCTTAAATTAAATTTGGCCAAATCAGAACCTCTCATAACTCTGGCTAAATCCTCAATCCATCATGACCGGACCTTCCAAACCGATGGCTCCACCATCTCTCCGTAACTATGGTTTCATCATGGACTCCCATCTTAAACTCTCTGATCAGGTGATCACACTCCGTTCCTGCAGGTTCTTTCTGTAGAACATCAGACCTTTCTTGACTGAACATGCTACACAGCCCTCATTCTATCCCAGCTCCATTACTGTAATACACTGCTCGCACTGGTCTCCCAGCATGCACCATTAGGCCTCTACAACTGATTCAGAACTCGTGTTCAACCACCCAAGTGAAGTCATGTGACTCCACCTCTTCTCTCTCATTGGCTCCCTGTAGCTGTTGCATTCAGTACAAGACGCTGACTCTGATTTACAGGACGATCTCTGGATCTGGCCCCTCTGACCTTCACTCTAGATTTTAAAATACACTCCGTCTCGTTTACTATGTTCTAGTGATGAATGTCAACTTCACCATGGTGCTCACTCTCACTCTGTATGGTTCTCCACTGATCAATGGTGGAACCATCTTCCCAACTCTGTCTGTAAGGCGCTGAGTCACTGAACATCTTTAAGAAACACCTGAAAACACATCTCTAACACAAACCCCTGATAAAATTAAAAAAGCTGGTGGTATAATGATCAGGTTTAATAATTCTACAGTGTAGCTGGAATGTTCTCAATGTTCTCAATGTCTACAAATGTTCTCATTTGTAACTTTGGATAACAGCGTCTGCTAAATGGAAATGGAAATGTATGTAAATAATTACCAAGCTGTTGGTTCATCATGCTCTGATAAGTCATCGTTTGCTCTAAATGTCTTCATAGTCACGCAAGAGACGGGCAATCTGTCCGGGGTGTTCACCCGGTGAACTGAGACGACTGGGATAGGCTTGAGCGGCTCATCTAAAAAACAAAAAAAATATGGAATTTTACCAATTTTACCAAAGCAGAATGTCGACTGTGAGCTATGGCTTTATTAAAATACAGCCTCCTTTGTGGTGGCGGATCATGGACGGCAGGGTCAGCTGACTCCGCAGACCCGTACTTACACTCCCTACCCTGAATGCCAGAGGTTACAATGCCATTTTGCTCCCCTCCTGTTGCCACATCACCATGACAAACAGATATAGAAATGACAGCAGTGGATGTGGGGGGAGCGCGAGCATGGGAGTAAAGGTGACGCCCACTGGCAGAGTGCCAAGGCGAAATGGCTGGGGCTGTGGGTTCAGAGAGACCGAGGTTGGGTCGTGCTGCCGACGCCAGGGTTATTTTTAATAGTTTTTAATATAGTAAGGCTTTTATTTACGTTAGTGGACAGTGAGGCTTATTACGGAGAGCACAGTCCTGTTCGGTCCACGGCAGATAACACGAGATGCCAAGCGACTGTGAAATGAGGTTGTAAACCAGGCTTAAACTCAACGCTCACCCACATGCCAAGTAGTTAGCTCTGTTAATTTGCCGGTCGCCGTGCCAAAGCAGCTCATCTGAATATAATGAGTGTATGTGTCTCTATTCTACGTTCCAGGTCGGAATCCAGTTAAATGTGTACGTTCTCTTTCAGAACAGACTATTGTGGTTTAAATAAAGTGGTTCGCGATACGGAGACGAGTTGAGAGGTTGGAATGATGTTAAAACCTTCATTGACGTACATTTATGACCCAGTGAATGTACACATGCAGTCCAGCTTCAATACGTTATTCATTCATTAATTATTGTCGCGGGGGGGGTTCCCCATGCCCATCCAGGGGAGAACGTCTCGGGCGCTGGGCAGATACACCCAGGACAGGGCACCAATCCATCGCTGGGCACACACTCACTCACAGACACACTCTATATGGGGCAATTTATTCATACATTCATTCATTCATTATCTTCCACTTTATCCTCTATTAGGGTCACGGTGGGGGGGGGTTCCCCATGCCCATCCAGGGGAGAACGTCTCGGGCGCTGGGCAGATAGACCCAGGACAGGGTGCCAATCCATCGCTGGGCACACACTCACTCACACAGACACGCTCTGTATGGGGCAATTTATTCATTCATTCATTCATTATCTTCCACTTTATCCTCTATTAGGGTCGCGGGGGGGGGGGGGGGTTCCCCATGCCCATCCAGGGGAGAACGTCTCGGGCGCTGGGCAGATACACCCAGGACAGGGTGCCAATCCAACGCTGGGCACACACTCACTCACACAGACACACTCTGTATGGGGCAATTTATTGATTCATTCATTCATTCATTATCTTCCGCTTTATCCTCTATTAGGGTCGCGGTGGGGTTCCCCATGCCCATCCAAGGGAGAACGTCTCGGGCGCTGGGCAGATAGACCCAGGACAGGGCGCCAATCCATCGCTGGGCACACACTCACTCACACAGACACACTCTATATGGGGCAATTTAGAGAACTCAATTGACTTGATCCATGTTTTTGGACTGTGGGAGGAAACCGGAGAACCCGGAGGAAACCCACGCAGACACGGGGAGAACATGGAAACTCCACCCAGATGGGGATTCGAACCGGGAATCCCTAGAGCTGAGAGGAGAACGTGCTAATCACTAAGCCACCGTGCCGCCTAATACGTTACATCACATGCTTTAATATTTTACTATGTAATAGATCAATAATGTTCTGATTTAAAGCCATGCAGCTTGATTTAGGGCGTATCAGTGTGTCGTTGCCATGGTGATGACAGAGTGTACTTATTCTCTTTATTATCGTTGTGTTGCGTATCCGGCGTTGGGCAATACACCCAGAACAGGACGCCAATCCATCACTGGGCACACACACTCACACTATATAGGGGCGATTTAGAACAGCCAAATCACCTTGAATCCATGTTTTCGGACAGTGAGAGGAAACTGCAGAACCTGCAGTAACTCATTAAAAACATTATTATTATTTTTTAATTATTATTTTATTATTTTTATTATTATTAATGGTGTTACAACTCCAGGTTGTGGGCTTGTGGTTAAGAAGCCAGACCTGAAGGTCCTCGGTTCGATTCCCCGTCTCCACACCAGTGTGTGTTCACAGATGGGTTACATGTGCAGGACTGATTCCTCTGTGTTTAAGTACAGACGGCAAAATAGATGTGAGTATGTGGACTGGTTGTATACTGTATGCACAGCATTTCTTTTATATATATATATATATATATACAGGCGGCACGGTGGTTTAGTGGTTTAGCACGTTCTCCTCTCAGCACTAGGGATTCCCGGTTCGAATCCCCATCTGCGTGGAGTTTCCATGTTCTCCCCGTGTCTGCGTGGGTTTCCTCCGGGTTCTCCGGTTTCCTCCCACAGTCCAAAAACATGGATCAAGTCAATTGAATTCTCCAAATTGCCCCATATAGAGTGTGTGTGTGAGTGAGTGTGTGCCCAGCGATGGATTGGCGCCCTGTCCTGGGTCTATCTGCCCAGCGCCCGAGACGTTCTCCCCTGGATGGGCATGGGGGGAACCCCACCGCGACCCTAATAGAAGATAAAGCAGGAGATTAATGAATGAATGAATATATATATATATATATATATATATATATATATATATATATATATATATATATATATATATATTCATTCATTCATTCATGTCATTATCTTCCGCTTTATCCTATATCAATCCATCGCTGGGCACACACTCACACACACAGGACACACTCTACATGGGGCAATTTGGAGCACTCAATTGACTTGATACATGTTTTTTTGGACTGTGGGAGGAAAACCCACGCAGACACGGGGAGAACATGGAAACTCCATCCAGATGGGGATTCGAATCGTGAATCCCTAGAGCTGAGAGGGAGAACGTGCTAAACCACCATGCCGCCCATTATATATATATTACAATATATATATATATATATATATATATATATATATTTTTTTTTTTTTTTGTATTCATATATTTATTATTTTTTTTATTCTTCTATGTCCCGGCATAGAATCATTAAATCCTGTAAAATGTCTGGAATTAATAATATTGTTACAAATATACATTAATTTATGTATCTCATCTCATTATCTTCCACTTTATCCTCTACTAGCGGGGGGGGGGGGGGGGGCATTCCCATGCCCATCCAGGGGAGAATGTTTTCCGCTTTATACTCTATTAGGGTCGCGGGGGGTTCCCCCCATACCCATCCAGGAGAGAACGTCTCGGGCGCTGGGCAGATACACCCAGGACAGGGCGGCCAATCTATCACTGGGCACACACTCACTCATACAAACTCACACAGACACACTCTATATGGGGCAATCTGGAGAACTCAATTGACCTCAATCCATGTTTTTGGACTGTGAGAGGAAACGGAGAACCCGGAGGAAACCCACGTCGGGGACACGGGGAGAAACATGGAAACTCCACCCAGATTTGGGATTCGAACGGGGACTCCCTAGCGCTGAGAGGAGAACATGCGAAACCACTAAACCACCCAAGTGTTAATATTAAAATTTTAATTTCTTATTTAGGAGAACTTTCATGGAGTCAGACATCGATGTTAGACGTGAAGATCCTAGGTCATGATCTCAGTTCTAATGCATCCCATAGGCGGTTCATAGGGTTGAGCTCAGAGTTCTCTGTGAAGTTCTTGCACACCAAACTCATCTGACCGTCCTTATGCAGCTGTCGGTGCACCGTCACGCTGGAACGTTTACAGAGCATTACTCTTCTACACTCTGACCCGTTATCCCCGTTTTGTTTTTCATAGAACCGAGCATGGACCCGCGGTTCCAGTAACGAGCTGTATGTGTGTAAAATTTAAACAAC
>JAFMOC010000305.1:0-2500 GCA_019802505.1 Corydoras sp. C115
GTTCTTACTGATGGACCAGGTGGCAGATCCGGGTTCGAGTCGCAGGAAAACGAACAATGGTTTCGGAAACAATGGTAAATCCTGGCCGTGTCTAATATAAATAACCGGGGGCGAAAACGGCGAGTGTGTCCGAATATGTAGTAGGCATCAACTAAGACATACGGCACACGGAATTGGAAGCCGTTTTGGACGCTGACGAAGTCGGGAAAGGAAAAAAATACAGCAGACTGCAAGAAATCGATTTAACAGCATTAATAATCCATCCTCTATTAGGGTTGCGGGGGGGGGGGGGTTCCCCATGCCCATCCAGGAGAGAACGTTTCGGGCGCTGGGCAGATACACACAGGACAGGGGGGCAATCTATCACTGGGAACACACAGACACACTCTATATGGGGCAATTTGGAGAATTCAATTGACTTGATCCATGTTTTTGGACTGTGGAAGGAAACCGGAGAACACGGAGGAAACCCACGCGGACACGGGGAGGACACGGGGAGGACATACAATCCACCCAGATTGGGATTCGAACCTGGAATCCCCAGCGCTGAGAGGAGAACATGCCAAACCACTAAGTCACCGTGCCACCGCTAGAATTAATAATCCATCCATCCATACATTACCTTCGGCTTTATCCTCTATTAGGGTCATGGGGGGGGGGGGGTTCCCCATGCCCATCCAGGGGAGAACGTCTTAGCTCTGGGCAGATACACCCAGGACAAGTGCGCCATCTATCGCTGGGCACACACTCACTCACTCACACACACACACTCTATATGGGGCAATTTAGAGCATTCGATTCACCTTGATCCATGCTTTTGGACTGTGGGATGAAACCGGAGAACCCGGAGGAAACCCACACGGACACGGGGAGGACATGGAAACTCCACCCAGATGGGGATTCGAACCGGGAATCTCCAGCGCTGAGAGGAGAACATGCCAACCACTAAGCCACCCTGCCACCGCTAGCATTAATAATAACATACAACCTAAATAATGAACATGAAACCCGAGTTTGGCGGGCCATTTCGGGATGCAGCCCATAATATGATGTTCCGTGTCGCGATGAGAATATGGTGTACTTGCCTCGAGCCGTCAGCCAAACGCCAGCTGTTTTTAAAAGCCTTATAAAGCCAAGCGACTAGTAAGTGATCTGAGACGGTGCAGGACGGGTCCTCAGGCTCCGTCGGTGGGGGCGGCTCTAAGGACGACCCAGTCTCCCCGGCAGCACGCCATCGCCGAGGAATGCTCCCAGCGCAATAACAAAATCTATGGATTCCTTATGTGGATTCCAGCTGCCAGCTGGTTCCATAACGCATTCATCTCGCTGAGGGAGGAAGCACCGAGTTACAGCCATGGCCTATTCGTTCCGTATGCTAGGGTGACCAAACGTCCGTATTTCCCAGGACATATCCGTATCACACGTCCTGTCCCGGAAGTCCCGGGTTTATTTTAAATTTTTTTAAAGTGAGGAATATCCTGGTTTTTAAATGACCTTCATTGGACCATTAAATGGGGCGGCACGGTGAGAATCCCCATTGGGGTGCAGTTTCCATGTCCTCCCCGTGTCCGCGTGGGTTTCCCACAGTCCAAAAACACAGGGAGAACGTAGAAACTCCACCCAGATTGGAATTCGAACCTGTAATCCCCAGTGCTGAGAGGAGAACATGCTAAACCACTAAGCCACCATGCCACCTCTTTTATTTATTTATTTATTTATTATTATTATTATTATTATTATTATTTATAGGCAGCACGGTGGCTTAGTGGTTTAGCATGTTCTCCTCTCAGCGCTGGGGATTCCCGGTTCGAATCCCAATCTAGGTGGAGTTTCCATGTTCTCTCCGTGTCCGTGTGGGTTTCCTCCGGTTTCTCCGGTTTCCTCCCACAGTCCAAAAACATGGATCAAGTCAATTGAGTTCTCCAAATTGCCTCATATAGAGTGTGTCTGTGTGAGTGAGTGTGTGTCCAGCGATAGCTTGCCCCCCTGTCCTGGGTGTATCTGCCCAGTGCCCGAAAAGTTCTACCCTGGATGGGCATGGGGAAACCCCCCAGTGACCCTAATAGACGATAAAGTGAAAGATAATAGATGGATGGACCATTAAATGTACAGGCACTAGGGCACTGCGCAAATACCCGAGCAACATGCTGAAGTGCAAGTGTGTCTGTTTACCGACGATTTACAAAAGAGTTTTCCGCTTTCAGACCGGGTCGGACAAATGGGAAGCCTTGAGCACGGTGTACAAACTACACACATATGTCCCGTTGTCCAATAGAGGTGCAAGGGATCTGGACACCGAGAAGAATAAAACAGCTGTCCGAAAAAAAAACCCACGCAGACACGACATGGAAAACATGGAAACTCCACCCAGATTGGGATTCGAACCGGAGGAGAACATGCCAACCACTAAGACACCATGCTCGCCCTTAGCTAACAAATAATAAATCAATAAATTTGTAATTGAAATAAACAAAAAGCATTACAGGACATTTAGTTTCGA
>JAFMOC010000305.1:7500-12500 GCA_019802505.1 Corydoras sp. C115
AACCATCCAGCCTGAATCCTCCCACTGTTCGACTGACCTTATCAGCGGAGTCAGCTCCTCCACCCTCCCACCCCCAGCACACACACGGAAACATTCAAGGACAGGGGGAGGGGGGGGGAGGCGACTGGTATGAGTCATAGGACTGGAAGTGACACCCCACCACCCTCTTCCTTCACTCAAACACAGACAAGACACCTTTTCACACAATCACTGTACCAACACCTCCACCCACCTGCCCCCCCGCCCCCATTTGCCTCGTCACACCATTTAATAGCCGTTCTCTCAGAAAGGATTTAAACAGAGGATGTTAGAAAGCCAGGTGGAGGAGGGAGGCCGGAGGGGGGGGGGGGGGGTGTCGTCTGGGGACCTGCACCAGAAGAACGATGAAGTGGCGGCTACAGACGGATATCCATCCGGATACGGGGTTCACGTCACTGCCGGCTCAACCTGGGGGCAACAGCACGGTTGTAGAGGCAAACCCAGATACTCAGAGCACCGTTTGGCTTTAATCCAGTGCACGTGGGCAAAAGTATTGGGACACCTACCACTATAGGTGGGGTATATATACACGACATTCTATTGTGAGGAAACTCTTCCACTTTGCAAATCCATCCATTATCTTCCGCTTTATCCTCTATTAGGGTCGTGTGTGGGGGGGGGGGTTCGCCCATGCCCATCCAGGGGAGAACATCTCGGGCGCTGGGCAGATACACCCAGGACAGGGGGGCAATCTATCTCTGGGCACACACTCACTCACACAGACACACTCTATATGGGGCAATTTTGGAGAATTCAATTGACCTTGATCCATGTTTTTAGACTGTGGGAGGAAACCGGAGAAGCCGGCGGAAACCCACGCGGACACGGGGAGGACAGGCAAACTCCACCCAGGTAGGGATTCGAAGCGGGAATCCCCAGCGCTGAGAGGAGAACATGCTAAACCACTAAGCCACCCTTTGCACATATACGATTTCATTCATTAATCCATTGGAGGGTTCGTGAGGTCGGGGGAACTGATATCCATCACTGATATCCATCATACTGTTATCCCCAAAGTACTGCGTGTACCAAAGAACCGAAGAAAAGAGGGCCTTCCCCAAACTTTCTACCACCCATTCGATCACAAGGCATTCTTATAGACGCATTGGCTGGAGACGCAATACCCATCGGCTCCTGCAGGAGGTCGTTTCGCAACGTGACTGCGGCGGGCGAGAGAGAGAGATATCAGAGCGCACTTGGCTTTAAAGTTCTCACATGAGGAAACAAGTCGGACTCGTCCTCTTGGTTGGGTAACACGTCGAAAACAAAGGTCTGTCGTAACCGCAACGCCGGGGGAAAACAAACCCAGCCTCCATTCGGTCGTGCACCGAGTCAGGGAGCCGAGATGGGTGACATCAGAGACCGTGTGTGGTGGCTCCGTGGTCAATGTGTTGGGCTCTCCATGTGAAGGTTGAGGGTTCAGATCCCAGGTCCACTGATAGGGGGGTAGGAATAATTCTTAATCTCGTTAATGCTACCTGTGGTTGGGAACGGGTGCAACACACCACAGCTTTTCAATAGTACAGACTCATTACTCATTACTAGGTAAACGTTTATCCGGCGGCATTCCGAGTGCAAAAACCCCAAAATCATAGGAGGATATTTACAATACTTTAAAAAAAAAGAAAAAAAAAGAAAAAAAAAAAAAAAGAAAGAAATTAATAACGGCGGTAAAAATACAATCCATATAATGCACCACAACAGCCAATCAGAGAGATTACAGGGTCTGGAGTTTGGAATAAATACAAGAAATTAAAGGCTTTTTTTTTTGGGTCGGGAAATGTGTTGTATGGAACATATTAGAGAGAGAGAGAGAGTTAAATTCAATTCATCCACCTCTTCCATTCACAGAAAGGAAAGGATTCTAATGAATGGTAACCAACAGCGACTGGCTGCTTCGTCCAACGTCACTCGAAATAAAAAAAAATAATAAAGAAAAAAGAAAGAAAGCGATATGAAGGAAAACGAAGCGCAAAACTGCCCCCTTGCGACGAGCAGGGCACAGTGCATGCCAATTCTTACATTGCTAGTTGATCTATCTGCTAGTATCATGTTACATCACTACTGATTGCTGCACGGTTATTAAAAGTTGTGATTCACAAGCTGACCACTAAGAACACAGAAAGCGTATCGGGTTTTCCAATGGCCAAAAAAACAAAAAAAACAAAACAACGTAAAATCCCCGCTTCCGTCCGTCCGTCCATCCGTCCGTCACCCCGGCGACAGCATGGTGGATGCACGGAGGAAACGTCCCGTTATGTTTTTCTTTCAGGTCGGTGTGTCAGGCATGGCCAGAGATACAGAATTGGTTTCGCAAATGCTGAAATGTAAAAGTATGAAATCGATCAGAAACTAAGCGATGTTAATTACATATATATATTAAGTATAAGTTTCCTCAGGCTTCAGGGTCATTTGCATAAAAGTTACCATTAAAAGGAATTAAAACAGTTCGAAAACCTCGTCTAGTCCATTACCATCACGTACCATAGAGATGGACTTTGTAGCTTTATAATAACAGACTGTAGTCCATCTGTGTTCTGTGTTGTTGTTCGCCCCCTGTTGGTTCTCAGGAGCATCACAGAACAGGTATCATTTGGGTGGTGGATGGTTGATGGTCAGTTCTGCAGTGACACTGATGCGCTGAGGGGGTTCTAGTGCAGCAGTGCTGCTGGAGTTTTATTTCTCCACCTCAGTGACACTGCTGGGATAGGACTAATGCCCCCCACTCCAAATAATCCCTGCTCTGTGGTGGTACCATCGGGTCCTGACCATTAGAGAACACAGTATGTACACACAGATGGACTACAGAGTGTAAATGTAGAACCACAAAGTCCATCTTTGCAGTAAGTTGGACGGAGAACATGGGCAATAAGAGCAGGAAAAAAAGTGGGCGTGGTCAAACTTTTGACTGGTCCCGTCACAACCACAAAATACAGAGCAGCTAGAATCTTAAACAGTGAAAATAGACAAGAATTCCACCTTCAAAACACTGAAAAAAAAATCAGCACACTGACTATTAAAAAACATCATTTAAGGAAACAGTCATGTGACCCGAAGGTAAACACGCCTCTGAGCCAGTTTTATGAGCGTGGGGCAGCATCGGCTTCTAAATTAACCACGAAAATCTTTTCGTTAAAATAAACTAATCACACAAAAGCTTCAATAAACTGTGAAACCGCAGCTTTTTATATTTAATGACAAACATTATTATTCTTATTAGAACACATTTATGTTTTTTCTCTTTACTCATCCTGTTTAATCTTTTTTTTTTTTTTTTTTTTTATCTATTTGTTGCTTGATATTGTTCTAATACCTACAAATGTAGTGCTTTGCATTTTCTAGGAAATACGAAGTGCATTATAAATATATAAATATTATTATTATTATTATTATTATTATTATTACTTACAGTCAGTTAAAATCAGGAACCCTAGTAGATAAAAAGGACTCGGTTCCTCGGCAGGGTGGAGAAAGAGTCGGCCATTTTGCGGATCCTGGCATAGTTGATGAAGCCTCGGAGGAAGAGCATGAAACCTAAAGGACGAAAATAGACTCCCTTAAAACTCCCTCCTTTCAAAACTGTTTACTCGGCAGGTTATGAGAATCGGTCTGGGTTCCGACTTACCGAGAACCAGGAAGACCCACCACAGCCAGTACTGCCCGTCAAAATAACCCGGGAAGTAGGTGGAGAACTAGAACGAGAGGAAGATGGGTCAAGTCCTGCACATTGTGGATGTGTTTATGGACACCATATTACTAATATTATTAGATTCAAGATAATTTTATTATCATTTATATCACATGTGGTACATGAGATAAGAACGAAATTATGGGTCACGGACTCCGATTACCCTGTTCTTTTAAAGTTATAATTTAAATAAAAATTTTAAAGAAGAAAATAAGAATTAAAAAAAAAAAAAAAAAACATTATATAGATATGTGAAATATAATAGAATATACAACTACAAATATAAAAATACTATTAAAATGTTTTAACTATAAATATAATATATAAATATATGTATATGCAGTACATAAAATATACTATATATATATATATATATATATATATATATATATATATATAAAAAATATATATATATATATATATATATATACACACACACACACACACACACACAAAACACTATATATAAAAAGTAACATACATTAAATATAAATGTATAATATAAATATAGCAGCATATAAAATGTATATAAAAACGGTACATGTGAGATGAGATGATACATATACATATATTATTATTATTATTATTATTATTAACGCTCAGGAGACCCTGGGGCCATTTTGTAGACCTTTAGCTTTTATTTAAATTATGTAGTCAAGTTTAAATTTGTCTGTAGTGACTCATCGTCTCTACATTCAAGTATTTTCGTCCCAAATCCTTAATTTAGAAAACAATTGCTGATTTACAAAAGACCTTCCTTCCTTCCTTCATCCTTGACAAAACAAAAAAAGTCTCATCGACAACCTTGAAAAACACTATTTTTTTGTGTGCGTGCATGTGTGTGTGTGTAAAAAGAATGATAACTGTGTTAAGTGTGTTTAACGATTGATAATGGTGTGTGTGTGTGCTTAAAAAAAATAAAATAAAAACTGAGTGCTAGCTGTTCAAATTCTTTTGCATTTAGAACACACTGGCCTATAAAGGGTTAAAAACCTAAGGGCTCCCCCTGCCCATCCAGGGAAGAACATCTCGGGCACTGGGCAGATACACCCAGGACAGGGCGCAATCTATCCCTGGGCACACACTCACTCATACACACACACTCTATATGGGGCAATTTGGAGAACTCAATTGACTTGATCCATGTTTTTGGACTGTGGGAGGAAACCGGAGAACCCGGATGAAACCCACGCGGACACGGGGAGGACATGGAAACTCCACCCAGATTGGGATTTGAACCGAGAATCCCTAGCGCTGAGAGGAGAACATGCTA